>CAUDMG010000226.1:35000-57500 GCA_958450375.1 Homarus gammarus
TATCTTGTTTATGTGTTGATGACTAAGACGTAATGTTGACAAAGTGTTGCAGTGTTACGAGGTCAGTGTTGAGAGGTCAATGTTGCCAGGTCATTCTTGAGAGGTCAATGTTGCGAGGTCATTGTTGAGAGGTCATTGTTGCGAGGGCAGTGTTGCAAGGTATATGTTGCGAAGTCAATGTTGCGAGGTCAGTATTGAGAGGTCATTGTTGCGAGGTCATTGTTGAGAGGTCATTGTTGGGAGGTCAGTGTTGCGAGGTATGTGTTGCGAGGTTTGTGTTGAGAGGTCATTGTTGCGAGGTTTGTGTTTCCTTACTAGAAGACAAAGAGGAAGAGTGTTTATAGTGTTGGATGAGTGTGTTAAGTCTTATGAGGCCAAGAGATGGGTACTGCTGGAGGCCAAGAGATGGGTACTGCTGGAGGCCAAGAGATGGGTACTGCTGGAGGCCAAGAGATGGGTACTGCTGGAGGCCAAGAGATGGGTACTGCTGGAGGCCAAGAGATGGGTACTGCTGGAGGCCAAGAGATGGGTACTGCTGGAGGCCAAGAGATGGGTACTGCTGGAGGCCAAGAGATGGGTACTGCTGGAGGCCAAGAGATGGGTACTGCTGGAGGCCAAGAGATGGGTACTGCTGGAGGCCAAGAGATGGGTACTGCTGGAGGCCAAGGGATGGGTACTGCTGGAGGCCAAGGGATGGGTACCTCTGCCTCCTCTTGTTGTCTCTTTTGCTTTTAAAGAGAGATTGGCTACGGGATTATCTCTCTCTCTCTCTCTCTCTCTCTCTCTCTCTCTCTCTCTCTCTCTCTCTTGTCTCTCACCCCAGAATATATTGTCTTCGTATTGTCTGTCTGTCACTGTTTCCCAGGGCGTCAGAGAATGTATTGTTAGCCATGTAGGGCGGTGGGTGGGTCGGTGGGTGGGTGGGTGGGTCGGTGGGTGGGTCGGTGGGTCGGTAATGGGGAAGCATGTTGTTCTTGTTGTTTTTGTTGTTTTTGTGAGGTCATCTGTGGGGGAAAAGTGAAAAAGTTAAAGACTGATCGACGAGTTGGATCTTGGATTACTGTTTATGTCTTAGAACTGACAAAGATGGCGACCAGGATGCGGGGGGGGGGAGGGGGAAGGGGGGGTTATAGGGTGTTGTTGTTTTTGGGGGGGGGGCTGGTGGGGAGGGGGGCTGGTGGGGGAGGGAGGGGGTGAAGGGGTGACTCTTGCATTATAATGTTGGGTAATGTAATTGCATCTTGAGGTTTGTCTAAGGTGGAGTCAAGAGGCAGACATTTGGTAGTGTCCACATATTTAAGATAATGCTCTCTCTCTCTCTCTCTCTCTCTCTCTCTCTCTCTCTCTCTCTCTCTCTCTCTCTCTCTCTCTCTCTCTCTCTCTCTCTCTCTCTCTCTCTCTCCTTTACCTCCTTCTCCCTCCATCCTTCCTTTCGTTTCCTCTTTCCCTTTCCTTCCCCCTCCCTTCCTTCCTTCCCCCTCCCTCCCTCCTTTACTGACTTCCGGGCTGCAGGAAAGAAGAATTTGTTTGGTCAGGTAGTCCCAGGGGAGAGGGGGTGTGGAGGAGAGGAACTCGATGGAAGACACCCCCCCCCCACTTCCCCCTCACCATTCCCACTCCACTCCCCCCCACCAACCCACTCCCCCACCAGCCCACTCCACGTCCCCCCCCCTCCCCCCGAAATCAAGGCCAGGTAAAAATACTACAAATTGGATAGTTAATACATATTTTTGAAACACACACACACACACACACACACACCTATACACACACACACACACACACACACACACACACACACACACACACCTACACACACACACACACACACACACCTACACACACACACACCTACTCACACACACACACACACACACACACCTACACACACACCTACACACACACACACACACACACCTACACACACACCTACACACACACACACACACACACACTTAACTAAAAGAAAAAAAAAATTACGTTACTCGAAAATTGGCGGGAAAGAAATGGCGGGAAAAAAAAACATCTGGGTTTGTTTATTTACATTCTGATGTTTACAAGGCGACTAGCTGGTCTCAGAGTACGTGTTTGGTGTGTGCTGTACTGTGAGTTGAGAATATCTGTCTGTTTCTCTGTCTGTTAGTCAGTATAAACGACTTAGCTGTCTGTGTGTATGAATCACCTGTCTGTCTGTATCACGACCTGTTCACAAGGCTTCGTCTCTCTCTCTCTCTCTCTCTCTCTCTCTCTCTCTCTCTCTCTCTCGACTTCCTAGACCGTCTATCCAACTGTCTGTCTGTCTGTCTGTCGTGTCTAGACCACATATCAGTTAAATATATTATCTGTTTCGCCAATATTTTGACTATCCAGAAAATCAGAGGTCACTGTGGTAGGTCAGAGGTCACTGGGAGGTCAAGGGGTTGAAAGGTCACTATGGGAGGTCAGGGGTCATTGGGAGGTCACAGGGAGATCAGGGGTCACTGGGTAGGATCAGGGGATTTAGAGGTCACGGAAGGAGATCAAGGTCACTGGGAGGTCACGGAAAGTCAGGGGTCACTGGGAGGTCAAGAGAATCACTTAGTAGTTCGAGTCAGGGAGGTAATTTTTTCTCCGAGACAGACAGACAGACAGAGAGAGAGAGAGAGAGAGAGAGAGAGAGAGAGAGAGAGAGAGAGAGAGAAAATGTCAAATGGAAAGACAGACAGACAGACAGACAGACACCAAGTAGTAAAGGGTTGGTAGACAGGTAAGATGGTGTTATACCTGGTGGTGGCTGTAAAGGTCACCACCACCAGGTAAGGCGGAGGGTCAGCTCATGGTGGGGGGGATTAGTCTTTAAGTGGGAGGTGAGGGAGGGAGGGGGGATGGTGGGGGTAGGGAGGTGGGAGTGAGTGAGGGAGGGAGAGAAGGGGGTAGGGAGTGATGGAAGGAGGAAGGAAGGAAGGAGTGATGGAAGGAAGGCTAAGGTTAGGATGGTTGATGGCTAGTTTTAATGGAGAGGTCGTTTGTGCTCGTGTGTTTTTTTTTTTAATTTTTCTGTGTTTTTTTTCTCTAATATATTCATGTGTTTTATTTTGTGTGTTTGGTGGGACAGTTTTAATGGTGTGTTTGTTTGTCTGTTGTTTTTGTATTCATGTTTTTTGTTTTGTCCTGTGTGTTAGTTCGTTTTAATTGGGTGTTTTTATTAAAATTTTTCTGTGTTTGTTTGTTTTTAATCATGACCCCGTTTTGTTTTTTTCTTTGTGATGGTTGACTCGTTTTAATAAGATGTTTTTATTGTATGTTTTTAGTGTCTGTGTGTGTGTGTGTGTGTGTGTGTGTGTGTGTGGCAGCGTTGACCAGTAAGGTTTCTGAGTCTGTAAACACAAATGATTTCTTGGTATTTTCTTGGGAATTTCTGGTCTGATTGTGTTCATTTCCTGGCATCTGATTGGCTGAGAGATGTCCAATTATGAAATAGTTACAGTACGATACTTTTCCATAATTTCCTGGTATCTGATTGGTTGAGAGATGTCCAATTATGAAATAGTTACAGTACGATACTTTTTCCATAATTTCCTGGCATCTGATTGGCTGAGAGATGTCCAATTATGAAATAGTTACAGTACGGTACTTTTTCCATAATTTCCTGGCATCTGATTGGCTGAGAGGTGTACGGTACACCCAATGGACCGAGATTTCTTATATTCAAGCAGTTTTATACCGTCCTAGCTCCTAACCCGTGTCTATTAACAACTACAAACACCATCTATTAGGCTCTGATATACAACTGATTGATAATAATAGTTTAAGTCAGTATAAAAAAAATAGATAACGTAACTTAATGGAAATATTGGAAGATTTTATTTTTATTTGTTATTTTTATTTTTACGCCAAGGTGGAAGTTGTTAGTTGTACCTGTAAACAAATTATCATCGCGTCTATTTATTATAATTATTTGCTATTATATTTTTACTAATGAATAATATTTTGATATTTGTTTAGGAAAAATAATTGACTTGATTTTTTTTTTTTTTTTTGTTCAGTATAACTTAGACGAATACCTGGTGTGTGATGTATAGTGTGTGGTGGTGGTGTGGGTCCTGGTCAACAGTGTGTGGTGGTGGTGTGGGTCCTGATCAACAGTGTGTGGTGGTGGTGGTGTGGGTCCTGGTCAACAGTGTGTGGTGGTGGTGGTGTGGGTCCTGATCAACAGTGTGTGGTGGTGGTGGTGTGGGTCCTGGTCAACAGTGTGTGGTGGTGGTGTGGGTCCTGATCAACAGTGTGTGGTGGTGGTGGTGTGGGTCCTGGTCAACAGTGTGTGGTGGTGGTGTGGGTCCTGATCAACAGTGTGTGGTGGTGGTGTGGGTCCTGATCAACAGTGTGTGGTGGTGGTGGTGTGGGTCCTGGTCAACAGTGTGTGGTGGTGGTGGTGTGGGTCCTGGTCAACAGTGTGTGGTGGTGGTGGTGTGGGTCCTGGTCAACAGTGTGTGGTGGTGGTGGTGTGGGTCCTGGTCAACAGTGTGTGGTGGTGGTGGTGTGGGTCCTGGTCAACAGTGTGTGGTGGTGGTGTGGGTCCTGGTCAACAGTGTGTGGTGGTGGTGTGGGTCCTGGTCAACAGTGTGTGGTGGTGGTGGTGTGGGTCCTGGTCAACAGTGTGTGGTGGTGGTGTGGGTCCTGGTCAACAGTGTGTGGTGGTGGTGTGGGTCCTGGTCAACAGTGTGTGGTGGTGGTGGTGGTGTGGGTCCTGGTCAACAGTGTGTGGTGGTGGTGGTGTGGGTCCTGGTCAACAGTGTGTGGTGGTGGTGGTGATGTGGGTCAACAGTGTGTGTGGTTGGCTGGGTCGACCATCACGCCGGCAGGAAGCGTCAAGGACCTGAGTGTTCATTTAGGCAGTTCTCCCCCGGAAGTAAAGTGTGCAGTTTGTGTACATAACCCCAGGATCGGCTGCTGGGCCTAGGACGTTGTTTTGTCTCGCTAACAACAGCCTTCATATTTTTACTTCTACTGCAGCAATGCTTTTGTTTTTTGTATTAATGTAAATGTATGTTTTATATCACGGCTTGTTGCACACCAGAACAGGTTTATGTAATCACCCAATTTATTAGTAAATTATCATATTAACAATGCAATAAATCACAGTGAATTACATTGCCTCTAAACTAATCGTCCGAAAAATGTACAATAGTTCAGCTGTATGTGTGTGTGTGTATGTGTGTTTTGTTTGTATGTATGCGTGTTGTGTTGGTGTATGTATGTTAGTGTAGTTAATTCCTGTATATATATGTTCATTATTACCATACACAATACATACTAGCAGTACCAAAATATCACTTCCCAAAATATATAGCCATTCAAAATATTTTACAAACTACATTCAATATTTTTTTATACGCCAATTATACTGACGTTTCTATATATATATTTTACCTATGTTTAATTTTTCTATACGTTGCTTCTATGTACGTATATCAAACGTGTCTAGGTGGTTCGTGACTATAGGATGGGATTGGTTAGAATTGTATGGAGGTTCAATTTGGCTAGGAATGGACAGGAAGATTTTATTGGCAGTAGTAGTAGTAGTAGTAGTAGTAGTAGTAGTGGTAGTAGTAGTAGTAGTAGTAGTAGTAAAAACCCACATCCATTTAATCGTATACAATCAGTTTTGTTTTTGTCTACCATGAATCCCGATTTTGTTTACACCTTTGTTTGTTTATATACGCAATTGTTGTTATTTTCACCGACGACACACAACAACAGACAACAAATCGCTGTTTACATTTCACAAACTTTTGATTATTTGATTGAATAAGTAACCCCAATACCTTGATTTTTGTTGTTTATTTATATAATTTGAATATTATTGTTGTGTTTACGTAGATTTTGAAATAATTATTGGTGAAATTAAACTGCAGATTGGAGGTAACTTATGCCAGATGCTGCCTAGTACCTGCGTTCATCTGGGTCGTGTCTCTTCCCCTCTCCCCTCCCCCCTCCCCCCTTCCCCTCTCCCCACTCACCCTTCACCCCCCCCCCCCTTAGGAGAGAGAGGGGAGGCTGGTTGGGTCTTGCCTCCTGTATCTTGGTGTAATTAATTGGACCCTAAACCCGAGGCTCTGATGATGATCACAGCCGCCCACCCCGCCAGGCTAGATAACACGGTGGGTGGCTGATGAGTGGTGTGGGTGGTGTGGGTGGTTCATGGGTGGTGTGGGTGGTTCCTGGGTGTGTGTGGGTGGTTCATGGGTGGTGTGGGTGGTTCATGGGTGGTGTGGATGGTTCTTGGGTGTGTGTGGGTGGTTCCTGGGTGGTGTGGGTGGTTCTTGGGTGTGTATGGGTGGTTTTTGGGTGGTGTGGGTGGTTACTGGGTGTGTGTGGGTGGTTCTTGGGTGGTGTGGGTGGTTCTTGGGTGTGTGTGGGTGGTTTTTGGGTGGTGTGGGTGGTTCCTGGGTGTGTGTGGGTGGTTCCTGGGTGGTGTGGGTAGTGGTGGTGGGTGGGTTCCTGGGTGATAGGAGGAAGCGACTACAGAATGTGATGTGGGAGGAGGGAGGGAGGTAGGTAGGGTGGAGATAGTGTTGGAGGGTGAAGGGAGGGTGGAGCTGGTTTTGGAGTAAGGAGGGGAGGAGAGAGGGAGGGTGGAGATGGTGTTGGAGGGAGGGAGGGAGGGTGGAGATGGTGTTGGAGGGAGGGAGGGAGGGTGGAGATGGTGTTGGAGGGAGGGAGGGAGGGTGGAGATGGTGTTGGAGGGAGGGAGGGAGGGTGGAGATGGTGCTGGGGGAGGGAGGGAGGTAGGGTGGAGATGGTGTTGGAGGGAGGGAGGGTGGAGATGGTGTTGGAGGGAGGTAGGGTGGAGATGGTGTTGGAGGGAGGTAGGGTGGAGATGGTGTTGGGGAGGGAGGGGGTGGAGTGGTTGGAGGAGGGAGGGAGGTGAGATGGTGCTGGGGGAGGGAGGAGGTGGAGATGGTGTTGGAGGGAGGGAGGGTGGAGATGGTGTTGGAGGGAGGTAGGGTGGAGATGGTGTTGGAGGGAGGTAGGGTGGAGATGGTGTTGGAGGGAGGGAGGGGATGGTGTTGGAGGGAGGGAGGGTGGAGATGGTGTTGGAGGGAGGGTGGGGATGGTGTTGGAGGGAGGGAGGGGATGGTGTTGGAGGGAGGGTGGAGATGGTGTTGGAGGGAGGGTGGGGATGGTGTTGGAGGGAGGGAGGGGATGGTGTTGGAGGGAGGGTGGAGATGGTGTTGGAGGGAGGGAGGGGATGGTGTTGGAGGGAGGGGGGATGGAGATGGTGTTGGAGGGAGGGAGGGGATGGTGTTGGAGGGAGGGAGGGTGGAGATGGTGTTGGAGGGAGGGAGGGGATGGTGTTGGAGGTAGGGAGGGGATGGTGTTGAAGGGAGGGAGGGTGGAGATGGTGTTGGAGGGAGGGAGGGGATGGTGTTGGAGGGAGGGAGGGGATGGTGTTGGAGGGAGGGAGGGTGGAGATGGTGGGAGGTAGGGTGGAGATGGTGTTGGAGGGAGGGAGGGAGGAGATGGTGGGAGGGAGGGTGGAGATGGTGTTGGAGGGAGGGAAGGGATGGTGTTGGAGGGAGGGAGGGGATGGTGTTGGAGGGAGGGAGGGAGGGGGGTAGGAGGTGGCGTCTGACTCATAACTTTACTTCCAACACCCGGAAATTAAATCACGGCCGAGGTCTTCCTGGCTCCGTGTTGACTGTTGTATTTCCTGTCCCCGCCACCCCCATTGGTTGCCGCTCTGTGACGTCACTTAAAAACGTGTCCCATCCTGCCCCGGGATTGGATGTTGCTGCGTGACGTCATTTCAAATCACGTTTCAACGTGACCTAATTGGCTGGTGACGTCATTTCAAATCATGTCTCAGCGAGACCTAATTGGCTGGTGCTGAATGACGTCAATTATAAACATAGTTCATCCTCACTTTTAATTGGCTTGTGCTGATAGCCGTTATAAAGAACATCACATCCTGAACTTTGGTTGAATGTTGTTGAGTTACGTCACTCAAAGCAACTCTCAACCTGACCTCCAGTTGGCTCGTGCTGGTTGACGTTATTAAAAACCTCATTTAACTTGCTCTTGGGTAGACTAATTGGGTTGTGACGTTGTTGTCCCTTCAGCCGTACCCAGAAATTGGTTGATTTGTTATGACGTTACATGAAAACATACCTCAGTGTGCGCGGTGACGTCATTGATATACCCCTCGTTAGGCCCTGATATTGGTTAATGACAGGTGTGACGTCACCTGTGCAACTCCTGACTCACGCCCGGGATTGGCTATCATATTTGCGACGTCATCCGTGAAAGCTCATTTCCAGTATATCATTGGCTGACACCGGGCCAGCACATTTTCACGGGAATGGGGCGGCGCACTCGTGAGTTTGGTCGTGATATAAGAGGAACTGCCCACCGTTCTCGGGGAATTGGGAGCGAGAGGTGGTAGTGGCCAGTGTTGAGGGATGGCCCACTACCCTCTTACCTCTGACTTGTGTAGATAGAATCGCCACCTTCAGGGTCCGAACACTCGTAGGTATCCACGTTATATTTCCCGCCCACACTCGTAGGTATCCACGTTATATTTCCCGCCCACACTCGTAGGTATCCACGTTATATTTCCCGCCCACACTCGTAGGTATCCACGTTATATTTCCCGCCCACTTTGGGATAAAACAACTCCTAAAACACACGGTACAACCTAGCGGCCATCTTTCTGCTCTCACTTAAGAATACTTCCTCACACCTCCTGTTAAACCCTTTGACGACGATGGCGACAATTTAACCCTTAATTGACGATTATTGAACCCTGTAAGGACGATTATTTTAACCATTCAGGACTCAGGGGGTTGAGGGAATAAATTATCGTACGACTTTTTTCAAGAATGACGAAGTTCCCGGGTCACTGCTGCACCATCCAGAGTGTGACCCCTCCCTCCTCCAGGTATATAAACAATGTACGTAGACAGTCCAGGTATATAAACAATGTACGTAGACAGTTCAGGTATATAAACAATGTACGCAGACAGTTCAGGTATATAAACAATGTACGTACACAGTTCAGGTATATAAACAATGTACGTAGACAGTTCAGGTATATAAACAATGTACGTAGACAGTTCACTTATATAAACAATGTACATAGACAGTTCAGGTATATAAACAATGTACGTAGACAGTTCAGGTATATAGACAATGTACTTAGACAGTTCAGGTATATAAACAATGTACATAGACAGTTCAGGTATATAAACAATGTACATAGACAGTTCAGGTATATAAACAATGTACGTAGACAGTTCAGGTATATAAACAATGTGCGTAGACAGTTCAGGTATATAAACAATGTACGTAGACAGTTCAGGTATATAAACAATGTACGTAGACAGTTCAGGTATATAAACAATGTACGTAGACAGTTCAGGTATATAAACAATGTACGTAGACAGTTCAGGTATATAAACAATGTACGCAGACAGTTCAGGTATATAAACAATGTACGTACACAGTTCAGGTATATAAACAATGTACGTAGACAGTTCAGGTATATAAACAATGTACGTAGACAGTTCACTTATATAAACAATGTACATAGACAGTTCAGGTATATAAACAATGTACGTAGACAGTTCAGGTATATAGACAATGTACTTAGACAGTTCAGGTATATAAACAATGTACATAGACAGTTCAGGTATATAAACAATGTACATAGACAGTTCAGGTATATAAACAATGTACGTAGACAGTTCAGGTATATAAACAATGTGCGTAGACAGTTCAGGTATATAAACAATGTACGTAGACAGTTCAGGTATATAAACAATGTACGTAGACAGTTCAGGTATATAAACAATGTACTTAGACAGTTCAGGTATATAAACAATGTACATAGACAGTTCAGGTATATAAACAATGTACATAGACAGTTCAGGTATATAAACAATGTACGTAGACAGTTCAGGTATATAAACAATGTACGTAGACAGTTCAGGTATATAAACAATGTACATAGACAGTTCAGGTATATAAACAATGTACATAGACAGTTCAGGTATATAAACAATGTACATAGACAGTTCAGGTATATAAACAATGTACATAGACAGTTCAGGTATATAAACAATGTACGTAGACAGTTCAGGTATATAAACAATGTGCGTAGACAGTTCAGGTATATAAACAATGTACGTAGACAGTTCAGGTATATAAACAATGTACGTAGACAGTTCAGGTATATAAACAAAGTACATAGACAGTTCAGGTATATAAACAATGTACGTAGACAGTTCAGGTATATAAACAATGTACGTAGACAGTTCAGGTATATAAACAATGTACTTAGACAGTTCAGGTATATAAACAATGTACATAGACAGTTCAGGTATATAAACAATGTACATAGACAGTTCAGGTATATAAACAATGTACGTAGACAGTTCAGGTATATAAACAATGTGCGTAGACAGTTCAGGTATATAAACAATGTACGTAGACAGTTCAGGTATATAAACAATGTACTTAGACAGTTCAGGTATATAAACAATGTACATAGACAGTTCAGGTATATAAACAATGTACATAGACAGTTCAGGTATATAAACAATGTACGTAGACAGTTCAGGTATATAAACAATGTACGTAGACAGTTCAGGTATATAAACAATGTACATAGACAGTTCAGGTATATAAACAATGTACATAGACAGTTCAGGTATATAAACAATGTACATAGACAGTTCAGGTATATAAACAATGTACATAGACAGTTAAGGTATATAAACAATGTACGTAGACAGTTCAGGTATATAAACAATGTACGTAGACAGTTCAGGTATATAAACAATGTACATAGACAGTTCAGGTATATAAACAATGTACATAGACAGTTCAGGTATATAAACAATGTACATAGACAGTTCAGGTATATAAACAATGTACATAGACAGTTCAGGTATATAAACAATGATAAACAGCGAGTCGATTCAACCAAAGAATGAGGCAAAAAAAAAAACAGATAAAAAGTCTATTATTTCCACTGTCGTCTTCATCAATATTACGAACCACCATGAACCACCCCACCCACCCCCACCCACCCCCACCCACCCCCACCCACCCCACCAAAAATGAACCTCCGAACCCATGAGAATGAACCAATAAAAAGAACTCCCATCTCTCATAACCACATCGGGACGCCTAAATTAACATACGGCCCCTTTGAGATTCGGGGTCCATTTACGAACGAAACCTCCTGAGAAGCCTCTTGAGTCATGGGAATATACCTGGAAATCTCCCCCAAATTAACGTAGGAATCCCTTTGGGTGTTGGTAGGTGGCTTCTAGATGTGGGGGGGAGGGGGGAGGGGAGGGGAGGGGAGGGGGGGGGGAAAAACTATTGGAAAACTGGGGAGTCTATTGTACTGAGCCGAGTCAATGGTTGAGAAATCGCTGCCAAAGTCCTTCTTGCTGTGAGTGTAAGTGGTGTGGTGGGGGGGGGGGGGGGGAGTGTGTGTGTGTGTGAGTGTGTAGTATGATTGAGTGTGTGTGTAGTATGATTGAGTGTGTGTGTAGTATGATTGAGCTATCATTCTTTTATACCATGATGGAAAGAAAGTTCATAACTCTATCTTTCTTTACCGTGATGGAGGGAGGAAACCAAGAGATCTCGCCCGTAAAGCTTTCATAACTTTCTTTTTTACCGTGATGGAAGGCGATGGAAGGCGATGGAAGGAAATTGAAGGAAATTGTCATATGAGTGTTGACCGTTGAGTGTTGGGCAGCGTGAGGTGGGAAGAAGGAGGAAGAGGAGAGAGGGAGAAGGAGGAGGAGGAGTAATAGAGAGAGGGAACGAGAAGGAGAAAGAGAAAGAGGGAAGGAGAAGGAGGAGTGGAAGAGGGAAGGAGAAGGAGGAGTGGAAGAGGGAAGGAGAAGAAGAGAAGGAAGGGGGAAGGAGAAGAAGAGAAGGAAGGGGGAAGGAGAAGAAGAGAAGGAAGAGGGAAGGAGAGGAAGAGAAGGAAGAGGGAAGGAGAAGGAGTGGAAGAGAAGGAAAAGAGAAGGAGAAGAAGAGAAGGAAGAGGGAAGGAGAAGAAGAGAAGGAAGGAGGAGGAAGAACTGAAGAGGAGAGGAAGGAGAGAGGTCAGGAAAAATTGGGAGAAATGGAGATATTACTGTCACCTTATCTCAGTGTGTGTGTGTGTGTGTGTGTGTGTGTGTGTGTGTGTGTGTGTGTGTGTGTGTGTTGACCTTCACAAGCGCCTCCCCCCCCTTGATGGTGACCTAGCCTGACCTCCCCCCCCCCCACCCCCACCACGATCACCACCCAGCTGAGATAGGTAAACATTCCATCTGACTTTTTACAGAGAGAGAGAGAGAGAGAGAGAGAGAGAGAGAGAGAGAGAGAGAGAGCTTTCCTGCTTGACTCCTCCATCTTTACTTCATCACTACTGCCTCTGTGCCACTACCCGTCTGCCACTACCCCTGATACCTCTGTTAGGCTTCCACACTACCACCACTTAAAGTAGCATTCAGTGGCTTTTGGCTTCATTCTCTGCTGCCACTTGTTGTCTTTGCCACTACCCTCACCACTACTACCCGTCCCGTCACCATCATCACTACTACTATCCTCCCATCACCACTACCCCCGCCCACACCACTTCCCCCGCCCACACCACTACCCCCGCCCACACCACTACCCCCGCCCACACCACTTCCCCCGCCCACACCACTTCCCCCGCCCACACCACTATCTCCGTCCCATCACCACTACCCCTCGCCCACACCACTACCCCCGCCCACACCACTACCCCCGCCCACACCACTTCCCCCGCCCACACCACTTCCCCCGCCCACACCACTACCCTCCACCACTACCCCATCACCACTATCCTCCACCACCACTACCTCCGTCCCATCACCACTACACCCCTCCCACCACCACTACCCCCCTCCCACCACCACTACCCCCCTCCCACCACCACTACCCCCCTCCCATCACAACTACCACCCTCCCATCACCACTACCACCCTCCCATCACCACTACCCCCCTCCCACCACCACTACCCCCCTCCCACCACCACTACCCCCCTCCCATCACCACTACCCCCCTCCCATCACCACTACCCCCCTCCCATCACCACTACCACCGTCCCATCACCACTACCCCCCAATCAGGCGTTAATCTAGTGGCACTAATGACCTAATATAAGAAGGAAACGTTAGCCTTGAATCTGAGCCACTGACTTGAGGATAATACTATGTAGATTAGCGCCCTAAACGACTCTGCCACTTAACCCACTTGGTGCAGTGGCGCCCAACGAAGCCACTTAGTGTAGTGGTGCTCGACCTGGCCCGATTTCAGCTCAGGGAGGATTTTGGCGAGATGGATGTACCTGAGGGATTAATTTCTTGTTTTTATTTTGGGCAAGGTAGGATGTACAGTCGGCCTCAAGAATAAGTATACATTTACGGTTCGTGTTTGAGACAAAATATCTGGTAACACTATCCTGAACAGAAGACAAAATTACAAAATGACCTGTAATTTATGTTTTATTCCGACATATATGTTATAAATACATTTGTTGTGAATGTTTAACAAGTGTATCCAATGGTTGTAAACTTGTTGCCGAATGGGATTGCAGTTATCGTACAGCTCCCTCCTCCTCCTCCCTCACTTTTTCTCTTACCCTACTTTTTTTTAATGATGTTTGGATTAGTAAAGGAAGGAAGAGGAGTAAATAGAAGAATAAAGGAGAGGAAACAGTGTCAACGTTACCAGACCATTTTCTGACCTTACAGCTACAGTGTGTACAGTATACTTATCCCTGTAGCCGACTGTACACACGTGGGAGACTTGAATGACTAGGATTTATTGAACGACGAGTGGATTTTACCGGGATTTACTGGAAATGAAGAGGACTTACTGGGATTTACCGTGAAGGAAATGATGGAAAAGAGTGGATTTAAACAGAAAGAAATAATAATGGGGGTTTATTTACCTGGATTTACCGGGAGAGAAGGTAGGAAAGGAGGGGGGGAGGAGGTGAGAGGGAGGGATGGAGGGGAAGGTAGGGAGAAGGAAAGGAAGAGGGAGAAAGAAAAGGAACGTAGGGAGAGGAAAAGGAGGAGGGGAAGAGAATATAAGGAGAGGGGAAGGGAAGAGAGGGAAGGAGAGGTGGTGAAGAGGGAAAATGGGGAAAGGAAGAGAAGTTGGGAAGTATAGGAAAAGGAGGAAGGGGAGAGAAAGGAGAAGATGGAGAGAGGTGGAAGGGGAGAGAGGGAGGTGGGGAGGATACAGTTCAGGCAGGCGGGGTGAGTTAATTCTGGTAATGTCTCCTACTTGGCTTTAAATACTCTAATAACTGCATCTCCCCACCTCCTCCTCCTCCTCCTCCTCCTCCTCCTCCTCCTCCTCTTCTTCCTTATCTTCCTCCTCCCTCTTCTCTTCTTCCTTCTCTTCTTCCTCCTCCCTCTTCTCCTTCTCTTCCTCCTCCTCCCCATATCCACTGTTTTGGTCTGGAGTTTTCATGTTTCGGGCAGAGGTTATGTGTGTGTGTGTGTGTGTGTGTGTGTGTGTGTACAGGAAGTCAAGTTACATATAGTTAAACATGATGGGTCAATACCGTAGACTTTAATTAGGTGCCGTGTGTACTTTTGTGTGTGTGTGTGTGTGTGTGTGTGCAGCTAACCCACCTTACCACCTCCCTTCCCCCCTTCCCCCCCCCGCCCCCTCTCCCCCCCCCTTTCACATTAGGAGGTAAGGAAGGTGAGAGACGTGAGATGTGAGGGCAGGTCATCAGAGGAAGGTGCTGGGTCTGGCAGGGAATGTGCTTACCAGTTCATATTTAACATAACATAACTTACCCAGTGCATGTTCTTCTCACCTCCCCCCCCCCTCACCTCTCCTCACCTCCCTCTCACCTCCCTCTCACCTCCCCTCACCTCCCCTCACTTCCCTTCTCTCTCCTCACTCCCCCCACCTCTCTCTCTCTCTCTCTCTCTCTCTCTCTCTCTCTCTCTCTCTCTCTCTCTCTCTCTCTCCCCCCACGTTGACAGCGGTTTAAAGTTCGGTGAGGGATGGTGATGTGGTGGTGTGGTGATGGTGATGTATGATGTTGTGGTGACATGTGGTTTGGTGGTGGTAGTGATGGTGTAATGGTGGTGGGATTGTGGTAGTTGTGGTGTGTGGTGATGTGTGTCGGTGTGGTGGTTGTGATGGTGGTGATGATGATGGTCTATGGTGTTGTGGTGGTGATGGTCTTATCTGTGGTGTTGTAATAGTGTTGTGTGGTGGTGTTGTACTGTGTGTGTGTGTGTGTGTGGTAATCTAAATAGTAATGCATAAACCAGTGTTAAGGAATAGTCCAAGAAAAACCGGACAACTCGCTAACTGCACTGGCTAACCATTACCCCCCGGCATACGATCCACAAGAGAGTTTGGCAATCCTCAATAGATATCCAACTCGAAAACTTCCACCACCAGTATTTACAAGATTACTTAATTTTCTCACCTTTTAGACAATTATGCATATATGTATAATCGTTTTTTATGCTTTATGTATATTTTTGTTTGTATCATGTATATCATTATGTATTGTGTCAGGTATTTTCATGTATTATTATGTATTATACGTATGACCTCCTATTGTGTATGTTGGTAGATGAGTTGCTATTGGCTACTTTGGGTTATTTTAGACTACTTTTGGCTATTCTGGGTTAATATTGGCTACTTTTTGCTATTCTTGAGTACTTTTTGCTACTTTTGTGCATTTGTTGGCTACTCTTGTGCATTTGTTGGCTACTCTTGCCTACTTTTGTGCAGTTGTTGGCTACTCTTGGCTACTTTTGTGCAGTTGTTGGCTACTCTTGCCTACTAATTGCTACAGTTGGCTATTCTTCACTACAACTGGCTACTATTGTTTTATTTTTTTTTACTACTATTGGTTACTTTTAGCTACTCTTGGCTACTAATGGCAACACTTGGCTAATGTTTACTACTATTGGCTACTGTTGTGGTAGATGTAGCCAGTCAGTCAGCCAGTCAGTCACCTCTCCAGTGTTAAAGAGAGACAGTTAACTGGTCTCAGAGGGCTCAATGTCTCTCCCTCTCTCCCTTGAGATGTGAGAGACTGTATCTACGTCTCTCGTTCGTTTAGGCTTCGCTTTACAAGATGGAATTCAAGATGGCGTCAAAATATACCTGAGATTTTACGATAAAATGGAAATATTTATGGTAGAATGTATTGAGTTATGGTAGAATGTATTGAGTTATGGTAGAATGTATTGTGTTATGGTAGAATGTATTGAGTCATGGTAGAATGTATTGAGTTATGGTAGAATGTATTGAGTTATGGTAGAATGTATTGACTTATGGTAGAATCTATTGAGTTGTGGTAGAATGTATTGAGTTATGGTAGAATGTATTGAGTTATGGTAGAATGTATTGAGTTATGGGTAGAATGTATTGAGTTATGGTAGAATGTATTGAGTCATGGTAGAATGTATTGAGTTATGGTAGAATGTATTGAGTTATGGTAGAATGTATTGAGTCATGGTAGAATGTATTGAGTTATGGTAGAATGTATTGAGTTGTGGTAGAATGTATTGAGTTATGGTAGAATGTATTGTGTTATGGTAGAATGTATTGAGTCATGGTAGAATGTATTGAGTTATGGTAGAATGTATTGAGTCATGGTAGAATGTATTGAGTTATGGTAGAATGTATTGAGTTATGGTAGAATGTATTGAGTTATGGTAGAATGTATTGAGTCATGGTAGAATGTATTGAGTTATGGTAGAATGTATTGAGTCATGGTAGAATGTATTGAGTTATGGTAGAATGTATTGTGTCATGGTAGAATGTATTGAGTTATGGGTAGAATGTATTGAGTTATGGTAGAATGTATTGAGTCATGGTAGAATGTATTGAGTCATGGTAGAATGTATTGAGTCATGGTAGAATGCATTGAGTTATGGTAGAATGTATTGTGTCATGGTAGAATGTATTGAGTTATGGTAGAATGTATTGAGTCATGGTAGAATGTATTGAGTCATGGTAGAATGTATTGTGTCATGGTAGAATGTATTGAGTCATGGTAGAATGTGTTGAGTTATGGTAGAATGTATTGAGTCATGGTAGAATGTATTGAGTCATGGTAGAATGTATTGAGTCATGGTAGAATGTATTGTGTCATGGTAGAATGTATTGAGTCATGGTAGAATGTATTGAGTCATGGTAGAATGTATTGTGTCATGGTAGAATGTATTGAGTTATGGTAGAATGTATTGAGTCATGGTAGAATGTATTGAGTTATGGTAGAATGTATTGAGTCATGGTAGAATGTATTGAGTTATGGTAGAATGTATTGAGTTATGGTAGAATGTATTGAGTTATGGTAGAATGTATTGTGTTATGGTAGAATCTTGAAGTGGAGTCTTGAATCCATTCCGGCGCCATCTTTACTGAGGTGAGCCAATTAGAGTGTGTTTTATGGTACGAATTTGGGAGCATTTGGACCCTAATTGGACCTGAGGAAGGAAGGGAGGGAGGGAAGGAAGGAAGGAAGGAAGGAAGGTGGTTAGAGGGAGGGAGGGAGGGAGGGATAGTAGGAAGCAGGAAATAAGGAGGAAGAGAGGGAAGGAAGGAGGGAAAGAGAGATATGGCAAGAAGAATGATAGAGAGAGAGAGAGAGAGAGAGAGAGAGAGAGAGAGAGAGAGAGGAAGAAGAGTTTATACATGCTCTCTCTCTCTCACACACACACACACACACAGATCCAACGTAGCATAAGAAGTTTACATCAACACGACACTCCACCAAATTAAAACACCTTTGGTTTTTTTGTGTCGGATTTTCGCTCTGTTTATTTTTCATTTCGTTTTCTTTTTTATTATTATTATTATTATTATTATTATTATTATTATTATTATTATTATTATTTCCCTTAACACCCTCTCCTCCCCTGTGCATGACGTCGTTACCTGTCAAGTCATAAACACAATATTTTTTTTTTATTGTTTTAATTTTTCTCTACATTGAGTTTATTGTTTTTTTTTTACCGTCTTGCACAGGTAATTTTTATAATGGCTGTAAATGGTTAGGTACAGGTGTAATTTACAGGTACAGGTGTAATTTACAGGTACAGGTGTAATTTACAGGTACAGGTGTAATTTACAGGTACAGGTGTAATTTACAGGTACAATGTAATTACAGGTACAGGTGTAATTTACAGATACAGGTGTAATTTACAGGTACAGGTGTAATTTACAGATACAGGTGTAATTTACAGGTACAGGTGTAATTTACAGGTACAGGTGTAATTTACAGGTACAGGTGTAATTTACAGATACAGGTGTAATTTACAGGTACAGGTGTAATTTACAGGTACAGGTGTAATTTACAGGTACAGGTGTAATTTACAGGTACAGGTGTAATTTACAGGTACAATGTAATTACAGGTACAGGTGTAATTTACAGATACAGGTGGTTTTACAGGTACAGGTGTTTTACAGGTACAGGTGGTTTTACAGGTACAGGTGTATTTACAGGTACAGGTGTATTTACAGGTACAGGTGTAATTTACAGATACAGGTGTAATTTACAGGTACAGGTGTAATTTACAGGTACAGGTGTAATTTACAGGTACAGGTGTAATTTACAGATACAGGTGTAATTTACAGATACAGGTGTAAATAAATGATACAGTTGAAGTTAGGTGTTGAGGTACAGTTACAAAGATCTTATTATAATTGCAGTATATAATAAATCACACACCTAGAACAGTTTACTCATTCTTGTACTAATGACAGGTGTTTTGTCTTACAGGTGTGTGTGTGTGTGTACGTGTGGTGGCAGGGACAGGTGTAGTGGTGGTAGTGGTGCTGCTCAAGACACCATAACTTCCCCCACTCCGAGATGCTGCCTAACGTTGAGTGGTGCCAAGTATTGTTTATCTTGTATTTTCTCGTCTGTTCATTGGCTGACTGGTGCTAAGTGATGCCAAGTATTGTTTATCTTGTATTTTCTCGTCTGTTCATTGGCTGACTGGTGCCAAGTATTGTTTATCTTGTATTTTCTCGTCTGTTCATTGGCTGACTGGTGCTAAGTGATGCCAAGTATTGTTTATCTTGTATTTTCTCGTCTGTTCATTGGCTGACTGGTGCTAAGTGATGCCAAGTATGGTTTATCTTGTATTTTCTCGTCTGTTCATTGGCTGACTGGTGCCAAGTATTGTTTATCTTGTATTTTCTCGTCTGTTCATTGGCTGACTGGTGCTAAGTGATGCCAAGTATGGATTATCTTGTATTTTCTCCCTCATTTTTGTAGGTTAGGTTAGGTTAGGTTAGGTTAGGTTAGCCAAGTCTCACCAGATAGTTTGAATTTTGTTTTATTATTGATTTTTGTAACATTTATAGTAAAACTGAAACACTTTGTCTGGCGGCCATCTTTAATTATTTTTGTATATTTTTCCATTAAACTCCCGGACACAGTTGTAGTGAGGTAACCGCTTTATCTGTTTCATTTAAATTTAGCGAAATTGTGAAGTATTGTGATTCCTATTCAGATTTTTTTTTATCGGATTAAAGTTGACGATATGGCGGCCATTGTTAAATTCATGGAAGTTTGTTATCAGTTTAAAATCGACGATGTGGCGGACATTTTTATATCCATGGGAGTTTTTAATCAGATTAATATTGACGATAGGGCGGCCCTTTTTAATCTGTAAAGGTTTTTAAATGTTAATATTGACAGTGTGGCGGCTATTTTTGTACCAGTGAAAAGTTATTGATTTGTTGGTTAAAGTTTACGATATGGCAGCCATATTTTTTGCTGTAATCCTACGAGTTGAAAAAAGTCACCACGAGGCTCTGAGTGGCACTGTGAGTCAAGTATGAGTCACTATGAGGCTCTGGGTGGCACTGTGAGTCAAGTATGAGTCACTATGAGGCTCTGGGTGGCACTGTGAGTCAAGTATGAGTCACTATGAAGCTCTCGGTGGCACTGTGAGTCAAGTATGAGTCACTATGAAGCTCTCGGTGGCACTGTGAATCAAGTATGAGTTACTATGAGGCTCTGGGTGGCACTGTGAGTCAAGTATGAGTCACTATGAAGCTCTGGGTGGCACTGTGAGTCAAGTATGAGTCACTATGAAGCTCTCGGTGGCACTGTGAGTCAAGTATAAGTCACTATGAGGCTCTGGGTGGCACTGTGAGTCAAGTGTGAGTCACCACGAGGCTCTGGGTGGCACTGTGAGTCAAGTATGAGTCACCACGAGGCTCTGGGTGGCACTGTGAGTCAAGTATGAGTCACCACGAGGCTCTGGGTGGCACTGTGAGTCAAGTATGAGTCACTATGAGGCTCTGGGTAGCACTGTGAGTCAAGTATGAGTCACTATGAAGCTCTGGGTGGCACTGTGAGTCAAGTATGAGTCACTATGAAGCTCTCGGTGGCACTGTGAGTCAAGTATAAGTCACTATGAGGCTCTGGGTGGCACTGTGAGTCAAGTGTGAGTCACCACGAGGCTCTGGGTGGCACTGTGAGTCAAGTATGAGTCACCACGAGGCTCTGGGTGGCACTGTGAGTCAAGTATGAGTCACCACGAGGCTCTGGGTGGCACTGTGAGTCAAGTATGAGTCACCACGAGGCTCTGGGTGGCACTGTGAGTCAAGTATGAGTCACCACGAGGCTCTGGGTGGCACTGGCTGGCACAGGTGATCACAACCCTTTAGTGTGGTGTTGGCACTTGTGTATATGTGAGGAAGTACAAGTTGAAGGGGAGAGAGAGAGAGAGAGAGAGAGAGAGAGAGAGAGAGTTGGTTGACACTTAGTCCCAGAAATATTAAAGGACTAGTAGTAATAGTAGTAGTAATAGTGGTGGTGGTGGTAATAGTAGTAGTGGTAGTGGTAGTAGTGGTAATAGTAGTACACCTGGTGGTAATTGTGGTAGTTGGCCACGGGATAGTGGTGAGGTGAAGTGTGTGTGTGTGTGTGTGTGTACATGTACGCTTGTGTGTATATATATATATGTGTGTGTGTACGCGTGTGTTAGTGTATGTGTGTGTGGCGCATTGCAGGGGTCTCTCCTCACCCCACCTCACCCCGTTACCTCACTCACTCACTCATTCTCTCGCTCTCTCGCTCACCTGTCTCTTTACTCCATTATCTCACCGTTTCTCATGCTATCTCCCTCTTCCGCTTTCAAACTTTGTTCCCATTAACCTCTCGTAACTCTCTCTCTCTCTCTCTCTCTCTCTCTCTCTCTCTCTCTCTCTCTCTCTCTCTCTCTCTCTCTCTCTCTCTCTCTCTCTCTCTCTCTCTCTCTCTCTCCTATTCTTACTCGTCCACACATAATAATAATAATAATAATAATAATAATAATAATAATAACCACAAGAAAACAAAAAACAAAAATAATAACAACAACAAGGCTAAACTAGATAACAGACAAGCGTAGATAATAATAGAATAGATAAATAATAATAATAACAGGGAAGAAGACGAATGATGATAAAGGGAGGGTATAAGAGAGAACTGGGATAACTAATATGTACATAAATTAGTGAAATGAAAGAGGTGGGTGGAGGGGAGGTGATTGTGACGTAGCTATGATAGTGATGATGGGTGTAGTGATGATGATGGTGGGTGTAGTGATGATGATGATGGGTGTAGTGATGATGATGATGGGTGTAGTGATGATGATGGTGGGTGTAGTGATGATGATGGTGGGTGTAGTGATGATGATGATGGGTGTAGTGATGATGATGGTGGGTGTAGTGATGATGATGATGGGTGTAGTGATGATGATGGTGGGTGTAGTGATGATGATGATGGGTGTAGTGATGATGATGATGGGTGTAGTGATGATGATGATGGGTGTAGTGATGATGATGGGGGTAGTGATGATGATGATGTTGGGTGTAGTGATGATGATGAGGGTAGTGATGATGATGATGGGTGTAGTGATGATGATGGTGAGGGTAGTGATGATGATGATGATAATGGTGGGTGTAATAATGATGAAAATAATGATAATGACCAGAACAATAATAATAATAATAATAATAATAATAATGACAAGAACAACAACAATAATAAAGTAAATTATTATTATTATTTTTTGTGGGGGGGAGGAGGAACTTTAATGTTTGTTTGTATGTTTGTTTTATAGAGTATGAGTGTAATGTGTTGATTGTTGGACACACACACACACACACACACACACACACACACACACACACACACACACACTAAAACCCCGACATTATTCATTCTACTTCCCCCTACCCCTCCCTTCCTCTACTCCCCCCTACACACCCTACCCTCCCCTCCCTCCCCCTACTTCTCACATAAAACCCCTCCTTCCCCCCACCCCTAACCTCCTCTCCCTTCCCATACCCTCCCCCCTACCTCCCCCCACCCCCCCCCCTACCCTCCCCCCTACCCTCCATCACCGTCGTAAAATCTCACTAATATTAAGTTTTGCGGGGCGGAGCGGGGCGGGGCGGGGGGGGGGGGAGAGGGGGGGGGAGCC
>CAUDMG010000226.1:60000-350000 GCA_958450375.1 Homarus gammarus
TCCTACCACCTCCTTCACCCCATTCTACCACCTCCTTCACCCCCATCCTACCACCTCCTTCACCCCATTCTACCACCTCCTTCACCCCCATTCTACCACTTCCTTCACCCCCATCCTACCACCTCCTCCTCATCCTACCACCTCCTTCACCCCATCCTACCACCTCCTTCACCCCATCCTACCACCTCCTTCACCCCATCCTACCACCTCCTTCACCCCCATCCTACCACCTCCTTCACCCCCATCCTACCACCTCCTTCACCCCATTCTACCACCTCCTTCACCCCCATCCTACCACTTCCTTCACCCCCATCCTACCACCTCCTCCCCATCCTACCACCTCCTTCACCCCCATCCTACCACCTCCTTCACCCCCATCCTACCATCTCCTTCACCCCATCCTACCACCTCCTTCACCTCATCCTACCACCTCCTTCACCCCCATCCTACCACCTCCTTCACCCCCATCCTACCACCTCCTTCACCCCATTCTACCACCTCCTTCACCCCCATCCTACCACCTCCTTCACCCCATTCTACCACCTCCTTCACCCCCATCCTACCACCTCCTTCACCTCATCCTTCCACCTCCTTCACCCCCATCCTACCACCTCCTTCACCCCCATCCTACCACCTCCTTCACCCCCATCCTACCACCTCCTTCACCCCCATCCTACCACCTCCTTCACCCCATCCTACCACCTCCTTCACCTCATCCTTCCACCTCCTTCACCCCATCCTACCACCTCCTTCACCCCATCCTACCACCTCCTTCACCCCATCCTACCACCTCCTTCACCCCATCCTACCACCTCCTTCACCCCATCCTACTACCGCCTTCACCCCGTCCTACCACCTCCTTCAACCCCATCCTACCACCTCCTTCACCCCCATCCTACCACCTCCTTCACCCCCATCCTACCACCTCCTTCACCCCCATCCTACCACCTCCTTCACCCCATCCTACCACCTCCTTCACCCCCATCCTACCACCTCCTTCACCCCCATCCTACCACCTCCTTCACCCCCATCCTACCACTTCCTTCACCCCCATCCTACCACCTCCTCCCCATCCTACCACCTCCTTCACCCCCATCCTACCACCTCCTTCACCCCCATCCTACCACCTCCTTCACCCCATCCTACCACCTCCTTCACCTCATCCTACCACCTCCTTCACCCCCATCCTACCACCTCCTTCACCCCCATCCTACCACCTCCTTCACCCCATTCTACCACCTCCTTCACCCCATCCTACCACCTCCTTCACCCCATTCTACCACCTCCTTCACCCCCATCCTACCACTTCCTTCACCCCCATCCTACCACCTCCTCCTCATCCTACCACCTCCTTCACCCCATCCTACCACCTCCTTCACCCCATCCTACCACCTCCTTCACCCCATCCTACCACCTCCTTCACCCCCATCCTACCACCTCCTTCACCCCCATCCTACCACCTCCTTCACCCCATTCTACCACCTCCTTCACCCCCATCCTACCACTTCCTTCACCCCCATCCTACCACCTCCTCCCCATCCTACCACCTCCTTCACCCCCATCCTACCACCTCCTTCACCCCCATCCTACCATCTCCTTCACCCCATCCTACCACCTCCTTCACCTCATCCTACCACCTCCTTCACCCCCATCCTACCACCTCGTTCACCCCCATCCTACCACCTCCTTCACCCCATTCTACCACCTCCTTCACCCCCATCCTACCACCTCCTTCACCCCATTCTACCACCTCCTTCACCCCATTCTACCACCTCCTTCACCCCCATCCTACCACCTCCTTCACCCCATTCTACCACCTCCTTCACCCCCATCCTACCACCTCCTTCACCTCATCCTTCCACCTCCTTCACCCCCATCCTACCACCTCCTTCACCCCATTCTACCACCTCCTTCACCCCCATCCTACCACCTCCTTCACCCCCATCCTACCACCTCCTTCACCCCCATTCTACCACCTCCTTCACCCCCATCCTACCACCTCCTTCACCTCATCCTTCCACCTCCTTCACCCCATCCTACCACCTCCTTCACCCCATCCTACCACCTCCTTCACCCCATCCTACCAGCTCCCCCCCCCCCAACTATCCTCTAATCCTTATCTGAATAAATCACTCTTTAATGACCAAATGACGAGTCTTGAGAGGTTTTTGTTGTTGTGGTGGTGGTTGTTGTTGGTGTTGTTGTTGTTGGTGTTGTTGTTGTTGGTGTTGTTGTTGTTGGTGTTGTTGTTGTTGTACTGGGGTCACTTTTAAATCTCTGTAGTTGAATCACGTCTTTGAATAGTGACCAGGATCTTTGTGGCTTATTCTTACACACACACACACACACACACACCCACACACACACACACACACACACACACACACACACACACACACACACACCTGTTGGACCTTTTCTCTCCATCTTTTCCTCATATTTTACCTTCACACACGTGTCTCATTTTTTACCTCTTACACATCTGTTATCTCCCACACACCTGTTGTCATTCTTCCACACCTGTGCTGAATCTCTTTTTCTCCTTTCTTCCCTCCCCCTCCATTGCCCCCTCCTACCCACCTCTTCCCCATTGCCCCCTCCTACCCACCTCTTCCCCATTGCCCCCCTCCTACCCACCTCTTCCCCATTGCCCCCTCCTACCCACCTCTTCTCCAGTGCCCCCCTCCTACCCACCACCTCTCAATTGCCCCCTTCCTACCCACCACCTCTCCATTGCCCCCCCTCCTACCCACTACCTCTCCATTGCCCCCTCTCCTACCCACCTCTCCTCTCTTGCCCTCCTCCTGCCCACCCAGCTTCCTTTATTGCCCCCTGGTGAGACCTTGCTATTATGAAGAGAACCAACGTGAAGTATATTACCCTCCTGGCGGTCTGGGGGAGGGGGGAGGGGGAGGGGGAAGAGGGGGGAGGGGGGAGGGGAGGGGGAGGGGGGGAGATTTTGTTGAAAGGAAGATGTTGAAGGAGTTGTGGAGGTGTACATGAAGAGGAGAAAGGGGGGGGGGAGAGGGGGAGTGGGGGATGAGGAGGGGGAGGGGGAATGAGGAGGGGAGGGGGGGATGAGGAGAGGGAGGTGTGGGTATAAAAGGAAACAGAATGAGGTGATAGTGGTGGTGGTGTTGGTGGTGGTGGTGGTGATAATGGTGGTGGCGGTGGTGGTGGTAATGATAACGGTCGGTGGTGGTGGTGGTGGTGATAGTGGTGGTGGTGATAGTGGTGGTGGTGATAGTGGTGGTGGTGGTGGTGGTGATAGTGGTGGTGGTGATAGTGGTGGTGGTGGTGATAGTGGTGGTGGTGGTGGTGATAGTGGTGGTTGTGGTGGTGGTGGTGATAATGGTGGTGGTGGTGGTGGTGGTGGTGATAGTAGTGGTGGTGGTAGTGGTGGTGGTGGCGGTGGTGGTGGTGGTGGTGATAGTGGTGGTGGTGGTGATAGTGGTGGTGGTGGTGATAGTGGTGGTGGTGGTGGTGGTGGTGGTGATAGTGGTGGGAAGGAGAGAGTGGCAGAAGGGTGATGATGTAGAATTAAATGTACTGGAAGATAATAAGGAGGTGGGGGAGTAGGTGGTGGTGGTGATGGTGGTGGTGGTGATGGTGGTGGTGGTGGTGGTGGTGGTGATGGAGAAGAGGAAGGTGGTGAGGGTAGTGGTGGTGGTGATAGTAGTGGTGGTGGTGGTGATGGAGAAGAGGAATGTGGTGATGGTGGTGGTGGTGATAGTAGTGGTGGTGGTGGTATTGGTGGTGGTGTTGGAGAAGAGGAAGGTGGTGATGGTAGCGGTGGTGGTGATAGTAGTGGTGGTGGTGGAAGTGGTGGTGGTGGTGGTGGTGGTGGTGATGGAGAAGAGGAAGGTGGTGAGCGTAGTGGTGGTGGTGATAGTAGTGGTGGTGATGGTAGTGGTGGTGGAGAAGAGGAAGGTGGTGAGGGTGGTTGTGGTGGTGATAGTAGTGGTGGTGGTGGTGATAGTAGTGGTGGTGGTGGTGGTGGTGGTGGTGGTGATGGAGAAGAGGAAGGTGGTGAGCGTAGTGGTGGTGGTGATAGTAGTGGTGGTGATGGTAGTGGTGGTGGAGAAGAGGAAGGTGGTGATAGTAGTAGCAGTAGTGGTGGTGGTGATAATGAAGAAGCAGGAGGTGATGGTGGTGATAATGGTGGTGATTTGTAACAATGAAGGAGATGGGGGGGGAGGAAAGGTGGAGGAGGAGGAAGAGAGGAGGAAGAAGAGAGGAGGAGGAAGAGGAGAGGAGGTGGAAGAGGAGAGGAGGAGGGAGAGTAGTAGTTAAGAGGGAGGAATAGGTTATGAGGAGACCCAACCTGCTGGAGACGTCGAGAGTTACCCGTCGGCGTTGATGCTGGAGGAGGAGGGGTCGAGGAGGAGGAGGGGGGGCTGGAGGAGGACTAGGAGGAGGAGGGGGGCTGGAGGAGGAGGAGGAGATGGAGGAGGGGTCGAGGAGGAGGGGTCGAGGAGGAGGACTAGGAGGAGGAGGAGGAACTGAAGGAGAAGGGAAGGAGAAGAACCTGAAGGAAGAAGGAGGGAGAGGGGGAGGAGGAGGAGGGGGGGAAGGCTAAAGAGCGGTAATAAGAATAACAGGAGAGAAAGAGAGAAACAAGAGGAAAGAATAAGATAGTTGTGGATGGTGAGAGAAGGAAGGCGGATTAGAAAGAAAAATACATCCCCATTCACTGTGTGTGTGTGTGTGTGTGTGTGTGTGTGTGTGTGTGTGTGTGTGTAATAAAAGCGGGGTGGATGAAGAGCGGTAATTACGAAAGAAGTGAGAGACGTAGAGGTAAAATACGGGTGACAGAAGGAGGGAATGGGGGGATGAAGGAGAAGGGAAGGGGAAGGAAAGGGGAGGGAAGGGAAAGGGGGTCTTATGACTTCTGGGGAGGTGGTGGTGGTGGTGGTGGTGAGGGGAAGGCTACGAGCAAGAAGGAACCTTAAGTCCCCTCCTGCACAATGGGACAGTTATTACGTATTTTTTCTAATAATTTTCTACTTTTTCCCCTTTTCTTTTTTCCTTCGTGGTTATCCTGGTGTTAAATTTCTAAGTTATTTTTTTTAATATATTTTTATTTTTTTTTTTATTTTTGGTCTTTGCGAATATCCTCCGCCCTACATGACCGGTTAATATATAAGTATTACATTATATATATTTCAGTTAACAAACCACATATATAATATTTAATTAAAATATTATTAATTTATATATGCAAAGTATATAAGTTATTCTTGTATTTTATTAAAGAAGAACAGATATAATAGACTAGCCAGACAAGATTTGGTACATCCAATGCCTAACCCAACCCTGATATACGATCGGTTAAACTGAACACTCAAGCTGTTGGCAGGATTAAGTAAGCTTTGTCGTGCAGGATTAAGTAAGCTTTGTCGTGCAGGATTAAGTAAGCTTTGTCGTGTACGTTGTGTAGATGATTATGAATTAAGGCCGATTCTATTACCTGATAGTGTGTGATAGTGGTTATGGTAGTGTGTGATAGTGGTTATGGTAGCGTGTGATAGTGGTTATGGTAGTGTGTGATAGTGGTTATGGGAGCGGGTGATAGTGGTTATGGGAGTGTGTGATAGTGGTTATGGGAGCGGGTGATAGTGGTTATGGGAGCGGGTGATAGTGGTTATGGGAGCGGGTGATAGTGGTTATGGTAGTGTGTGATAGTGGTTATGGTAGCGTGTGATAGTGGTTGTGGTAGCGTGTGATAGTGGTTATGGTAGCGGGTGATAGTGGTTATGGGAGCGGGTGATAGTGGTTATGGTAGCGTGTGATAGTGGTTATGGGAGCGGGTGATAGTGGTTATGGGAGCGGGTGATAGTGGTTATGGTAGCGTGTGATAGTGGTTGTGGTAGCGTGTGATAGTGGTTATGGTAGCGGGTGATAGTGGTTATGGGAGCGGGTGATAGTGGTTATGGGAGCGGGTGATAGTGGTTATGGGAGCGGGTGATAGTGGTTATGGTAGCGTGTGATGGTGGTTATGGTAGCGTGTGATAGTGGTTATGGGAGCGGGTGATAGTGGTTATGGTAGCGTGTGATAGTGGTTATGGTAGCGTGTGATAGTGGTTATGGTAGCGGGTGATAGTGGTTATGGGAGCGGGTGATAGTGGTTATGGTAGCGTGTGATGGTGGTTATGGGAGCGGGTGATAGTGGTTATGGGAGCGGGTGATAGTGGTTATGGTAGCGTGTGATAGTGGTTATGGTAGCGGGTGATAGTGGTTATGGGAGCGGGTGATAGTGGTTATGGGAGCGGGTGATAGTGGTTATGGTAGTGTGTGATAGTGGTTATGGTAGCGTGTGATAGTGGTTATGGTAGCGTGTGATAGTGGTTATGGGAGCGGGTGATAGTGGTTATGGGAGCGGGTGAGAGTGGTTATGGGAGCGTGTGATGGTGGTTATGGTAGCGTGTGATAGTGGTTATGGTAGCGTGTGATAGTGGTTGTGGTAGCGTGTGATAGTGGTTGTGATAGTGGTTATGGTAGCGTGTGATAGTGGTTATGGTAGCGTGTGATAGTGTGTGATAGTGGTTATGGGAGCGGGTGATAGTGGTTATGGGAGCGGGTGATATTGGTTATGGTAGCGTGTGATGGTGGTTATGGTAGCGTGTGATAGTGGTTATGGGAGCGGGTGATAGTGGTTATGGGAGCGGGTGATAGTGGTTATGGTAGCGGGTGATAGTGGTTATGGTAGTGTGTGATAGTGGTTATGGTAGCGTGTGATAGTGGTTATGGTAGCGGGTGATAGTGGTTATGGGAGCGGGTGATAGTGGTTATGGGAGCGTGTGATAGTGGTTATGGGAGCGGGTGATAGTGGTTATGGGAGCGGGTGATAGTGGTTATGGTAGCGTGTGATAGTGGTTATGGTAGCGTGTGATAGTGGTTATGGGAGCGGGTGATAGTGGTTATGGGAGCGGGTGATAGTGGTTATGGTAGCGTGTGATAGTGGTTATGGTAGCGTGTGATAGTGGTTATGGTAGCGGGTGATAGTGGTTATGGGAGCGGGTGATAGTGGTTATGGGAGCGGGTGATAGTGGTTATGGGAGCGGGTGATAGTGGTTATGGTAGCGTGTGATAGTGGTTATGGTAGCGTGTGATAGTGGTTATGGTAGCGTGTGATAGTGGTTATGGGAGCGGGTGATAGTGGTTATGGTAGTGTGTGATAGTGGTTATGGTAGCGTGTGATAGTGGTTATGGTAGCGTGTGATAGTGGTTATGGGAGCGGGTGATAGTGGTTATGGGAGCGGGTGATAGTGGTTATGGGAGCGTGTGATGGTGGTTATGGTAGCGTGTGATAGTGGTTATGGGAGCGTGTGATGGTGGTTATGGTAGCGTGTGATAGTGGTTGTGATAGTGTGTGATAGTGGTTATGGGAGCGGGTGATAGTGGTTATGGTAGTGTGATAATGGTTATGGTAGTGTGATAGTGATTATGGTAGCGTGTGATAGTGGTTGTGGTAGCGTGTAATAGTGGTTGTGGTAGCGTGTGATAGTGGTTATGGTTGCGTGTGATGGTGGTTATGGTAGCGTGTGATAGTGGTTATGGGAGCGGGTGATAGTGGTTATGGTAGCGTGTGATAGTGGTTGTGGTAGCGTGTGATAGTGGTTGTGGTAGCGTGTGATAGTGGTTATGGGAGCGGGTGATGGTGGTTATGGTAGCGTGTGATAGTGGTTATGGTAGTGTGTGATAGTGGTTATGGTAGTGTGTGATAGTGGTTATGGTAGCGTGTGATAGTGGTTATGGTAGCGTGTGATAGTGGTTATGGGAGCGGGTGATTGTGGTTATGGTAGCGTGTGATAGTGGTTATGGTAGTGTGTGATAGTGGTTATGGTAGTGTGTGATAGTGGTTATGGTAGCGTGTGATAGTGGTTATGGTAGCGTGTGATAGTGGTTATGGTAGTGTGTGATAGTGGTTATGGTAGTGTGTGATAGTGATTATGGTAGCGTGTGATAGTGGTTATGGTAGTATGTGATAGTGGTTATGGTAGTGTGTGATAGTGGTTATGGTAGTATGTGATAGTGGTTATGGTAGCGTGTGATAGTGTTATTAAAACTAAATTGCGTTTACCCTCTCCTAGTCGTAATAATTATACGTGAATTTATTTTATTCCAATAATGTGTCTTCACTAACGCTATAAATACGTGGTTACAGGTTCAGAAGGGCCAGTGTTCGACTTGGTGCGGCCGTCGGAGGGCTACCACGGACTGGTCTCGGAGGATGACACCATAGTAGAAGTCCAACCCGCCATCAGGGCCTCTCCCGACGTGTGCTCCTTCAGAATTGTCAACAAACACCATGGAGAAGCTCCCTTTGTCGTGAGTATTAAAACCTTATTTTGTGTTTTTTTTTACCATTTTCTTGTTTTATTTCTGTTTTATTTTACTCATTTTGTGTTCTCTCAAACTCTGTATATACAACCAGTGAAAATATCAAATATACGTGTCATAATTCATTCGTTATTTGATAATTTTAAGGTTATGTTACGTAGCTTTTGTCTAGGTAGCATTAGGAGGATAAATTTTGAGGCGTTGAAATAAACTAGCTTGGGGAGGTGGTTCATGTCGTTTGTTATAATGTGGTGCGTGAGCCAATCAGCTGTGAGAATGGGTGTGGTGTGTGGGGCCAATCAGCTGTGAGAATGTGGTGTGTGGGGCCAATCAGCTGTGAGAATGTGGTGTGTGGGGCCAATCAGCTGTGAGAATATGTTGTGTGGGGCCAATCAGCTATGAGAATGTGTTGTGTGGCCCAGTCAGTTGTGAGAATCTGGTGCATAGGTCAGTCAGCTGTGAGAATGTGTTGTGTGGGCCAATCAGCTGTGAGAATGTGTTTTGTGGGGCCAATCAGCTGTGAGAATGTGTTGTGTGGGGCCAATCAGCTGTGAGAATGTGTTGTGTGGGGCCAATCAGCTGTGAGAATGTGTTGTGTGGGGCCAATCAGCTGTGAGAATGTGTTTTGTGGGGCCAATCAGCTGTGAGAATGTGTTGTGTGGGGCCAATCAGCTGTGAGAATGTGGTGTGTGGGGCCAATCAGCTGTGAGAATGTGGTGCGTGAGCCAATCAGCTGTGAGAATGTGGTGTGTGGGGCCAATCAGCTGTGAGTATGTGGTGTGTGGGGCCAATCAGCTGTGAGAATGTGATGTGTGGGGCCAATCAGCTGTGAGAATGGGGTGTGTGGGGCCAATCAGCTGTGAGAATGTGGTGTGTGGGGCCAATCAGCTGTGAAAATGTGGTGTGTGGGGCCAATCAGCTGTGAGAATGGGGTGTGTGGGGCCAATCAGCTGTGAGAATGTGTTGTGTGGGCCAATCAGCTGTTGAGAATGTGTTTTGTGGGGCCAATCAGCTGTGAGAATGTGTTGTGTGGGGCCAATCAGCTGTGAGAATGTGTTTTGTGGGGCCAATCAGCTGTGAGAATGTGGTGTGTGGGGCCAATCACCTGTGAGAATGTGTTGTGTGGGGCCAATCAGCTGTGAGAATGTGTTGTGTAGGGCCAATCAGCTGTGAGAATGTGTTGTGTATGGCCAATCAGCTATGAGAATCCGGTACGTGGAGGCCAATCAGCTGTGAGAATGTGGTGCATGGGCCAATCAGCTGTGAGAATGGGCCGTGTCTTGCTTGTGTTATGTGAGGTAAGGTTCACGTGATGGTCGACTCGGGTATACTGGTAAATGTTTCAAGCTGGAGAGTTGGAGTGGACGATAGCCTGCCTCCTGTCTGAAACTCTTGTCTCTCTTTCATGTTCAAAAATACCAACTAGACAACCGTGGACCCTCACTGCTTTGATGTGTGTGTGTGTGTGTGTGTGTGTGTGTGAGAGAGAGAGAGAGAGAGAGGGGGGGTGTCGTGTGTGTTCTGTGAGTGGGGGGAGTGTATGAAGTATATGTCATGTATATATGTATGTTTTACGCTGGAATGCACTAAGATACGTATAAATACCTTGACCTCCAAGGAATAAGATAAACGTATTTAACCCACTGTAGAGATATTAACCAGGGAAATACACAATAAAATACAATAACCTAGAGGAATGAGTAAGAAATGATGAAACGGAATGATAAAGGAGAAACTTGTAAACAGAGTAAGGGGTTAGTAGTAGCATGGTGTAGAATGACAAGTGTTGCGATTTGGACTGAAAGGGAAAGAGAGAGAGAGTGAGTGGGCTGGAGTGGAGGAGAGTGGGATGATGGATTGGATGTTATTGGTCACACTGGCCATGGAAATTGTGTTCGAAATGAGAAAGTGAAAAGGCGATTCGTGGGATGTGAAAGGGGCGATAGGGGGTTAGAACGTGAGGGACTGGTTATGGATGAGACAATAACTTTTGATTTAGAGTAATAATTAGAAATGGTTCCCCCCCCCTACCCCCCCCCCCCCGCCGGTACCTGAGAGTGATAGTCTGTGTGTGAGTGTGCGTGAGGTGTATCTGTGTCTGTGTTGGGTGTATCTGTGTGTGTGTGTGTGTCTGTGTGTGTGGGGGGGGGGGGGGTGTACCTGTATCTGTGTGTGTGGGGGTGTATCTGTGTGTGTGTGTGTGTGCGCGCGCGCGCGCGCGCGCGTGCGTGGGGTGGATCTGTGTCTGAGTGTGTGTGTGTGTGCGTGTGTGTGTGTGGGGATCTGTGTCTGTGCGTGGGGTGTCTGTGTGTGTGTGTGTATGTGGTGGATCTGTGTCTGAGTGTGTGTGTGTGTGTGGGGGGTGGATCTGTGTCTGTGCGTGGGGTGTGTGTGTGTGTGTGTGTGTGTGTGTGTGTGTGGTGGATCTAATAATAATAATAATAATAATAATAATTAACGGTTTATTGAAAGAGCTTGGCAGCCAGAAGGCTGAAAATATACAGTTACATATTTGGGGAATGGGTTACGAATTACAAATAATATACAAGTAACATAAGTGACACAAATAAGACATATAATGACTTAGATGGGGAAAAGCTCAAACTACAGTTCATTTCAACATAGTGACAGTGTTACAGTATTACAAGTTATTGATAATTTTTACAATGGTTGGGACTGGGCTGTTCTTATAGCGATCAGTTCGTGCACGTATGGGCTGGATGCGGTTGTGGTGTCGCACAGCAATTCTCGGACAAGGGATCTCAGGTGGTAGTAGGAGCCGGTGTCGAGGATGGTGTAGAAGCTTCTTACCAAATTTGCAGATGAGGTCGTGGTGATGGTCAGTGAGAGTCGAAAGGGTCAGTGTGTTGAGCGCTTCTTGATATGTGGAGTAGGAGGGGGAGAGAATAATCTTGCATGCCCTCTTTTGCACTTTTTCTAGGTGTTTACGTTGTGTGGCATTTAGGGAGGAAGACCAGGTGGGGGAGGCATAGGTGAGCTTGGGAAGTATGAATGCTGTGTAAACACTGAGGAGCTCGTGTGCAGGAACTCCGAGGGACTTGAGTCGGCGGAGGAGGTGGAGACGGAAACTGGAGGATTTGACAACTTCATTGACGTGTGGTTTCCAATTTAGTTTGTTGTCTATGGTGACGCCGAGGAGCTTCGTGGAATCTACAACCTGGAGTGTGTTCGGACCTAGAGTAATGGAAGGAGGTGGGACAATGTCGGAGGAGAGGTTGATGTGCATAACCATGGTCTTGGTATGGTTGATGGTGACATGGTTGTTGGTGGCCCAGTTTTGGAGACTGTTCAATAAATCCTGAAGGGCGGTATAGTTGGGAGCAGAATTGTTGACGCTGATCCCACTGGTGGAGTCGTCGACATATTTCCAGCGAGCAGGGGTTTCTCTTAGGGCATCATTGATGAGCATAAGGAAGCAGAGTGGTCCCATCTTGGTGCCTTGGGGGACGCCACAGGTGAGTGACTGAGAGGTGGAGACAGCCCCTCGGAAGCGTACAGCTTGGCGTCGGTCACTGAGGAAGTCTGTAAGCCATGGTATGTGTGTGTGTGTGTGTGTGTGTGTGTGTGTGTGTGTGTGTGTGGGGATCTGTGTCTGTGCGTGGGGTGTCTGTGTGTGTGTGTGTGTGTGCGTGTGTGTGTGTGTGCGTGTGTGTGTGTGTGTGTGTGTGTGGGGTGGATCTATGTCTGAGTGTGTGTGTGTGTGTGTGTGTGTGTGTGTGTGTGTGTGTGTGTGTGGGGGGGGGGGGGTGGATCTGTGTCTGAGTGTGTGTGTGTGTGTGTGTGTGGGGTGGATCTGTGTCTGAGTGTGTGTGTGTGTGTGTGTGTGTGTGTGTGTGTGGGGTGGATCTGTGTCTGAGTGTGTGTGTGTGTGTGTGTGTGTGTGTGTGTGTGTGTGGGGTGGATCTGTGTCTGAGTGTGTGTGGGGTGTATAATAATAATAATAATAATAATAATAATAATAATAATAATAATAATAATAATAATAATTATTATTATTATTATTATTATTATTAACGGTTTATTGACAGCATGGCAGCCGGAAGGCTGAAAATATACAGTTACATAATAGGGGAATGGACCTCTTGATTGACAAATACTATACAAGTGACATAAGTGATACAAATATGATATATAATAACTAGGTGTGGATAAGCTCAAACTACAGGGCATTTCAACATAGTGACAGTGCAAAAAGTACGATTGACTGGGAGTGAATACACTGGGTGTGTGGGGTGTGTCTGTGTGGTTGTTTATTTCCTAGGTTTATATGACCAAGACCTCTGTGTATCACTCAACCATTTCAGAGGAAGTTTTTACTGTTGATGAGGTGACGTTTGATGACACCAGAAGCTTACTCACAAAATGAAAACAGAGATTTGCATTTTTCTTATTTTATTTATTTTTTTTCCCTCTTCATTTTTTTTTCGTCACATGAACTATTAGAAATCATATTCACGAACTAACGTAAAAAGTTTTGAGTGTGTGTGTGTGTGTGTTGAAGGCTGTAGAAGAGGTGGTGTTATCCCTAGGTGTGCTATTACACTAATTGTTCTGCCTTCACCTGGATATGATGACAAATGTACCTACAGGCTGTTAATCTTCATCGTATGCTTTTAAGGATAGGAGTTACACTGACACTCATACACACAGGTCTAGAAATACATACATACATATATATATTGTTAGATAAATAGATTGATTCATACATACATACATACATACATCGATAGACAGACAAACATATAAGTAGTTAGATGTATATGTTATCCATTTAAAGACATGTGAGGTGTGTGGATAAGCGTCACCATTACCAGGAAGTCAAACAACAGCAGCAGCCAGGGAGCACTTTGATATAGCCATTGTTGTGTCGGCTGGGAAAAAGTACAGCAACAATTCCAAAAGAAATGTTAGACCTCGTAAAATTTAGTTGTAGCCATTAAACTGTAGACTTCTCTGGAAAAATTCTGGGAGGAAAGTGTTCAGCAGTCATCTTCAGCGAGGAGGCAAAGGCGCCAACCTTCATATTTATTTACTGAGGAAAGCTTTTAAAGCGGCCAAGCGAGGTAACTCGTATTAAAGGTGAGTGGAGTGGGATGACTTTTTGGTGGCGCAAAGTTGGGAGGAGGCGGGAAGTACCTTTGGCGAAGACGTAATTTGGCGGGAATTCGTGAAGCGGGAAGAAATACTTTAGCGGGAACCATAGTCGTGGGAGTACCTTTGGTGGAGTTCCTTTGACGGAGTACCTTTGGCGGAGCTCGTTTGGCGAAGACGTAAGTTGGCAGGAAGTCATTATGTGGATAAATACCATATGTTAGCGGGAACTGGCCTTCGGAGCACCATTTCAGGGAAAGGTCAGAAGGTGGGAAAATATTTTTGCTGAAAAACAGGTCATGGAAGCACCTTCTGCGGGGAAAGTCAAGAGTGGGAAAATAATTTGGCGGGAATCCGTCGTGAGAGCACTTTTGGCGGGAACATATTCTTACGGGAAGTCAGGAAAATATTTTGGCTTCTTGGGAGCTCATTTGGCGAGATTGAATTTTAGTGAGAACCCAGATTAAGTGAATTATCTTTCACCTGGGCGTATTTTGACGTAAATCTGGAAGAAGCCCAGTTGACGGCACCTATTGGTGGGACAGCTTAGCGGGAATCCTGAAAACAGAAACACTCTCTGGCGGGATCCTGCCAAAATAAACCCCTTTGTGAGGAAAAGTACGAGAAAAATTACTTGTGGAGGAATCCTACACGAAGAAGCAGTTTTGGCGGGAATCGCTCGAGCAGAAACACTTTTGGCGGGACGCTTTAGAGGAAATAATTTTGGAGGGAACCCGGTGAGCGAGAATGTTTACTGGGAACCTGTTTATCGGAGAAACAATAACCGTTGTGTTACTTGTATTGTGAACGACTTTACAGTTTACGGAGCACAGATGGTAATACTCGAGCCTTGGGTAGACTTTGTTTAAACTCGCCTGGGTTTTCAGAGCGACATCGGTTATTTTATTTGACTTATTTATGAAGATAGTCTCAATTTAACAGAAGGATGAAGTGAAAATAACTCAATATATGTTTAGTTAATGTTATTCTATATTTGTATATTTAGAGTAATCATCTCACTACATAAAGAATAAGTCATTGATAAAACCACTGTACATGTACCTTATGAGGGAAGTTTTATATTAATTACCAATGAAAACTAAACCAAGACTAAAACATTAATATTAATTTCCGTTATTTATTTCTGCTCTGGTATACCATGAAATGCATTAGGAATTATTGTTAAAACCATTAAATACGCAAGTTGTTTACATATTTATCAAGCAATATTCACAAGTTTATAAAAAGGTAATGTTTTAATGTGTTATTTCAATACCAGCCACACATGAGAGTTCCAGAGAGTTGCGCCGCCATTAAGATGAATTAAGGTAAATCTACCATGTGTATACGCCAGTAATGTTGGCGCCGCGTAACATTAAAGGGGTAATGCTCCTCTATATGATGTTGGTGCGTTCGTGTGTCCAACCGTCCGTTTCTAATTAGTTTTGGCGTAATTGTGAAAAAATAAAAGTAGCCAGTGTTGGTAAATGAAATTTTATGTTCTCATTTATATTCACATTGAAATGACCTCATTAGATTTTCTGCTTTTGTTATAATATTTGAGAATTTTTAATAAAGTTATAGAGTATCGACATTTTGTGCTACCCTGTATTTGTACTATTGTATATAGAACTATATGATAATGGTATGTGCCGTCTCTTGGTTTATTTAAGTTACCCCAAACTAACTTTTGTTTTCTTTGATTATTTTTCACTGGGGGGAAAGAGATATGTTACTGAAATGAAACTGCAGGTCAGGTTTGATTATGACTCGACCTCTGACAAAGGTTAAGGTCAGAGGTCATCACTTGAAGGTCACCCCACGTAAAGAAACATCCACATTTGTTGGCCGGTCGTTACGATATTCTCAGAGGTTACAGCAACTACCTTCCTTTAGCGACCACTTTACTCCTCATGACCTTAGTAAACTGACCCCTTGTAATCATGGTCAAAGTTCACGGAATAAGGTTATTTTCTGACTCGTGTGACTACAAGTGGTTGGCTTTAAGGGCGATAATTAACATTAACCTTTTGAGGACGATGATTTAACCCCTTGAGGACGATGATTTAACCCTTTGAGAAAGATGATTTAGCCTTTTGAGGACGATGATTTAACCCTTTGAGGACGATGATTTAACCTTTTGAGGACGATGATTTAACCCTTTGAGAAAGATGATTTAACCTTTTGAGGACGATGATTTAACCCTTTGAGGACGATGATTTAACCCTTTGAGGACGATGATTTAACCCTTTGAGGACGATGATTTAACCCATTGAGGACGATGATTTAACCCTTTGAGGACGATGATTTAACCCATTGAGGACGATGATTTAACCCTTTGAGGACGATGATTTAACCCTTTGAGGACGATGATTTAACCCTTTGAGGACGATGATTTAACCCCCTGAGGACGATGATTTAACCCTTTGAGGACGATGATTTAACCTTTTGAGGACGATGATTTAACCTTTTGAGGACGATGATTTAACCTTTTGAGGACGATGATTTAACCCTTTGAGGACGATGATTTAACCCTTTGAGGACGATGATTTAACATTTTGATGAAGAATTGGCACTTTGAGGACGATGGTAAACTTGAACGAACACACACACACACACACACACACACCCACACATAAAATATCATAAATTATTTCCACAACCAAAAGTTTGAAGTATATGCTAGTGAATTTTTCGTCTGTCTGTGTGTATGTGCATGATACAGGGTTTCCACTTAATAATTCACTTTTTGACTGCAGTTTAACTTCACAACAAAACGCGTGGGTTAGTATCAATACAACACACCATTTTGTATTTTTTTTTTTGTAGTTCCATTTATTTTCAAAATATGATTGAGACATAAATAAAAGGAAACCTCACATTGTCCCACACGGGCAGTCAGATCTATGGGACAGACATTCGCTTCTTCTACCTATCAACACCACCACGACCCGAGAATTCTTTAAAAAAAAAATTAATAAATAAAATAAAATACAATAAAATAAACTTCCTTTTCCTGTCAACATCAGATTTATTTCCTCGCATATTTTCCACTGGTAATTAAACAAAATACAGATTTAAGTCGAGTAGCCTCTAACACTACATAACCGTGGCCTTTGAATGGTCGAAAATATCCGTACTTTTTTTTTCCCCTTCATTGACAGTAAACAAACGAACTTATCAGGCCCCTTGATCTGTAGGAATTTCCACACAGTATTCGTATATTCAAACCCACACAAATATGTTTTACTGGAACACCTGATTTTTTGTAATCTTCTTTTTTTACAGGTTGTTATTTGTCAAATCAAGTATAATATTTCGTGGTTGCCGCATTTTGTAACCATTTTATGTTGGTATATTTATTTTTTGACACGTCGATCATTCTACTGCAGTGAAGTTTATGGTTATGTTTGTATTAATAGTCGTCATTGTATGTATTTTTATTCTTAGTAGGTGGATAAATTGATACTTAGGATTATCTGTGTTTGCTAAAGCTCTTTGGTGTCGATTATGATTGTATATGCTATATTAATAAGCTTTAGTATACATATTTGCATACACCTTAAGCAAGTCGACAGTATGGCGATGGTAACTGCACACACACCCTTCTATTATTGTTGTTTCAGTACGTATTAAAAGGTGTTCTGTGTTCGTGTTCCTGTACGCATTAAAAGTCGTTTGTGTGTACATTTATCGGTAGTTAGTGGTTAAGTCGGCAAAGAGAATGGGGGTTGGTTCAGTACCAGAAGCGTTATTTCAGATCAACACTGTCAGTTATGGGAACGTGTGTTACAGAGAGACAATTACAACATGGTATTAACATTAGATTAGGGAGTTGTTGTCATGGCCGGTCGGTACTAGACGATATCCCCACCAGCCAATTCCCACCTGGTCAAAATCCCACCACCAGAATTTATAAGTTGATCAGCATTTCATTATATTGCGTATTTCTTTTTTTTTGGGGGGTGGGGATGAAGTTAAGGTAATAAGAATAATATAAGTTAAGATTATGTTAGAGTTGGGTTAGATTAGGGTTAAGTTAGGTTGCGTAATGCTAAGGTAAGGTAGATTAAGTTAGGCTACGCTAAGTTAGAGTCAGTTAAAAATAGACAAGATTTACATAAGTTGTGTAAGATAATAGAAGATTATATAACGTAAATACAGTAACACTAGATAGCCTTTAAAAAAATTAAGTTAACACTAAGCTTGAGTAGATATGAAAAGATTTAGATTAAGTTTGGAAAATTTCACTCGCATCGCCTATAATCGTGTCCGTATGTCCGTATTCTTGGCTGTAGGCTTTATATATATATATTATAAAGTGGTGTTTATGAGAAAAGTTTACCATTAACGATATAACGCCCGGGTAAGTGTTCCCCCACACACGATACTCTGCTGAATTTACGGTTTTCTCAAGTGGGTCTTGTCGAATTTTTTCCCACGTTTTTCTTTTGAACCTCACTTGGCTTTTCCTCGTAGGGTAGGGAATATTGTTGTTGTTTTAGCTCTCATCTAACGCTTTTTTTTTTTTGCTTTGTAACACTGATCTAACGTTTCTTTGCTTTGTAACACTGATCTAACCCTTTATAATATTGTTTTAGCTTTACTAACACAGCTTATAACAACCTACATAATATCACACACTATATTGTAACACAGCCTACATTATAACAAACTACATTACAACAACCTACCTGATTATAACAGCCTACATTATAACGCAGCCTACAATATAAAAGCCTACATGATTATAACAGCCTACAGCCTAACACATAGTCTACATTATAAGAGCCTACATTATACACAGCGTACATTATAACACAGCCAATATTATAACAGCCAACCTTATAACAGCCTACATTATAACACAGCCTACATTATAACACAGCCTACATTATAACACACAGCCTACATTATAAGTCTACATTGTAACACTCTAACCTGGCATCCTGTGAAAAGGTGAAGGGGTGAAAGTGTGTTGACATTAAGTAATTTCTGTGCGCCAGTATTGTTTCGTGGGGTAAAATGCTCTCTCTCTCTCTCTCTCTCTCTCTCTCTCTCTCTCTCTCTCTCTCTCTCTCTCAGTTTAAATCATCCCTGTTCCTCCTCTCTGCGTCTAAATTTCAGAAACATTCGCCTGTTTCCGCACACATTTCCACCAAAAAAAAAAAAAAAAAATCATTTCGCATATCGTTAGCAAGAGGGGCGAGTGCGTGTCACATATCATTGCTCCGGGCTGGGTAGATAGGGATGGGGTGGGTGGTGGGCGGGTTGGTTTGTGGGTGGGGGGGGGATGGGGTGGGTGGTGGGCGGGTTGGTTTGGGGGTGGGTGGGGGTTGTTGTCATATGTGTACGTGTTTGTTTTGATTTGGGCTGACGGCAAGCTCTCTTTTCATGTGGTCTTTTCATTATTAACAACTGCAACACGTGCTGATAGCGAGTAAACGTGTTGCATTTGGGGGGTAATATGTATTTATTTTTTTGTCTGTCTATCTGTGGTGTGACATAATTTTGATTGGGTGTTGTACAGTAACTGATGATGATAGGTTTGTGTCAGTAGAAAGCCAGTTAGTTGGGTATTCATTTTTTTTTTAGTGTTATCTTTTGATAACCTGCAAGCTTTTGTTTAAGGTTTCGTTGTTTATTTTAATAGGCAAGCCAGTTAGTTATTAAAATTTTAGTCTGTATTCATTTGAAAGCCCAATTTGTAAAGTTTTATTCCCTATTTAAAAAGCCCAGTTCGTAAAAAATTTCGGAACCAATTACGATTTGAAACTACATTTCGAATACAAATTTCGTAATATTCAAAAGTCTTATTCACTCAAAGTATTCTTTTATGGTTTATAAATTCTTGAATGTTAATATCACAGCAGAAAGTAGTTCTGAGAGCACAGTACCGTGCATGTTCTGTGACAAATTGCTCTTTCCGTTCGCAGTTTAAAAAATGCGAATTTTGCAACAAACATTTTGATTATATGATCTTTGAAAATGGTAACATAAAATGAAAAAAAAATACAGAACAAACAGTTTACATCCATGCAAGTCCTCATGTGAACTGAATAAGTTAATGCACTCAAAAAGTATATATAGTATACAGGTATATCTACATTTATTGCAGAGATACGGCAATAATATTATACGAGCAGATTGTATTGATGTAATATTTATAGCCGTAATGAAATTATTACGGTATATTTTATTATTACAAATCTAATGGATTACTTTAGTCGTAGTGAAATTTCTGTATTTTATTTATATAAATTATCTTACGAAATATTTCCAGTCATAGTGAAATTATAATACATTTTAACATAAGTTGCCTCTTGTAATAATGTTAATATTTAGCTCTTGTGAAATGAAAGTGAATGAAAACCCTTTGATAAGTGTCCCATCAATTACCGAAATGAAAGAAAGTTTGGCAATAGACAGAACTGCATTATGTATGTTGGTGGACATAAGAAGTATTAACATGGCATAGTTGACTTTTAATGATGCATTACCCTGCCCTCATTTGCATATTTCATAGAGATGAAAGGCAACTTCATGAGAGAGAACTTCCAGCCAGTAATCATGGCGAAATCGTCCACATTGTTTTTCGTATTTTTATTTAATTTTATTTTATTTTATTTTTTTTTTACCGTTCTGAGCTGATATTTGAACTATTCCGAAACTCATTTGAACCGCCCTAAGCTCTAATTGGAACCATTCCGAAACTCATTTGAACCATCTCAAAGCCTTCCAGACCATTGTTTCAATATCTGTCTCGAGCACCCACCGTTCCTGAGTCTTTGAGCGCTAACTTGAAGCAATTGTTATTTTGTTCGCTGATTGGAGGCTTTTACTGAATGTGTGAGGTGATTAGCCATGATTCTTTATTATCACTGCAAGAAAATAAACACTAGGGGTTGTTTAGAACCCCAATCCCACCCAGACTGCTGCCCCCCCCCCCCAATCCCTTCCTCCACCCCCAAATCCCGCCCCGTCTGTCCTACCGTCCCATCCCCTCTTCCCTGACTGTCCGTCCCACCACGATCCCTAATCAACTTATATATGACAAGCTACTCTCCGTATCCAGTAATATTGAGCATTATTGAGGAAAATGCTAATAACATGAATGCATAAAACAAGCATTAAAATAAATTAATTGCAACAATATCGTTTATTTCTCTATAAAACTGCATTTATTAAACGCTGTTGCCAAAAAACACGGCTATGTATTTACGTATTGGCTATCGACCGGCCTCTACTGCAGCGCCTGTCACAAATACTGTTTACCATGGTTGTTATTACCATCACGAAACTTGTTTAATAAAGTATTATAAAAAAAAGATGTCTTGAGAATGAATGAGGTTCTAATTATCGTTAATGAATTTTTTTTAGCATATATTTGGATATATATATTGGAACTAGTTATAGTAAATTACTAAAAAAGTATGAACTCAGTGACTGCATTTCAATAAGTTAATGGGTACAATGTACTAAGAGTATCATCGATTCATCATAACAATGCAAAAACAACAGTTCAAATATAGTGGCAGACTGGCAGGTGGACTGAATATCACTGGGAAAACCACGAAAAACCAAGTCATTGTATATAACTTAAAATATAATTATCCTTCTTTTTTTTATTTCCGTGTAATGTATAGGCAGTATAGCACCTCGCAAGTCATAGTTGTTGATGATTTGAACCTTAATAAAAATCAACGCTAACACCAGTTCAAAATAATTCAGTGAAAATCATTTGATGAAAACAGTGATGGTAGGACCTGTTAGCACAGACGATACAGTTTTTAACAGCTATAAATGGCATGTTGCAACCCTCACAAAATCTGCCTTTGAAAAGACAGGAATAACAGATATCCATACTAACAAAACGTGCAGATACATAGGAATTGACATAAAAAAAACAGTTCAGTATTCCGCTGGTTGTCGTCACCATTACCAGTCTGTCAGCTGAATGTATTATGAACACTATTTTTTTAAGAACCAGTAAACTGTTCAGTGATACAGTACAGTATGTGCAGTCTGTGGAGAATATTGAGAAGATAACAAAAGAAAAGGAAAGTCTGCAAAAGGTTATGATCAATAAAGATGATATGTATTATAATGGAAACAATTTATCGTCAACAACTTAGAGTTGACGTCATAGAGAGTTTTTATCACCTTTTCAACAACAAAATTTTAATTCAATGTAATAAGGTTGCTACAATATCAGATGATTGGGCATAGTTCTTTTATTTGTGACAGAAATATACTGAGCTGCCTCTCACATGCTTCCTCACGCTGCATCACAGAAAGGAACAGACAAAATTTGCTACATAAAACTTTTATATGGACCGTGATAAAGAAATTGATAGTACAGTATACCAAAGTCTTTACCAGTCACTCGGATCCCAACCATCCCAACCGGCAATACTGTAGTTAATACATTGAAAACGATATCTGAAACACAATACTGGACATAACTCATAAATCAAGGCAAGTTATTTAGTAATTGTGATGACCCAGTGCACAGAAACAATGGTGAACGCAGATGGGTGGACAAAAATAAATGTACTGGATCGCCATGTGGCATCACAAAAATTGTGACCAAGTCCCAGGTTGTTGATCTGACTTCTGCCTTCTGTACAGAGTTGCAGGGTTTCAGAATCAGTTGTTTTTCTTACTTTGACAACACAACATACAGTACATAACAGACTGTATATCGTGTCTTGCTATAGAATTTTTTTATTTGTTTCTGTTATTATTATTATTATTATTATTATTATTATTATTATTATTATTATTATTATTATTATTATTATTATTATGGATCATATGAAGATCTTCCCCCCCAAAGTATCCAACTGAAGATCCTCCCCCCCAGGCTAGATCATATGAAGATCCTCCCCCCCAAGTAGGTTTGGGGGTTAGGTTAGGTTAGGTTAGGTTTGGTTAGGTTTGGTTTGGTTTGGTTAGGTTAGGTTAGGTTTGGTTAGGTTAGGTTAGGTTAGGTTAGGTTTGGTTTGGTTTGGTTTGGTTTGGTTAGGGGGGTGGATCTTCAGATGAGCGCGACTGGGCTTGATCATATGAAGATCCTCCCCCCCCAGGCTAGATCAAATGAAGATCCTCCCCCCCAAGTAGGTTCGGGGGGGGAGGATCTTCATATGATCCATTATTATTATTATTATTATTATAATAATAATAATAATAATAATAATAATAATAATAATACAACAGTATTTTTGCCCCAGGCCTTGATGTGGGTCATCGACCTGTGCCCTGTTGGGCTAATCCCATAAAAAAAGGAAAAAAAAAAGCAGCATTGATCAATCAAGTCCACTTACCTTGAAGGATATTTTATTTACTATTTATTATTATTATTATTATTATTATTATTATTATTATTATTGTTATTATTATTATTATTATTGTTATTATTATTATTATTATTATTATTAATATTAATATTAATATTATTATTATTATTAATATTATTAATATTATTATTATTATTATTATTATTATTATTATTATTATTATATTCCCCCCCCCCCTTCCCCCCCAGGCCCAGATGTGGGTCAGTGACCTGTGCCCGGGTGGGCTAATCCCCGTAAAAAAATCGATTTTAAATGAGAGAAAATTCATCATTGATTTGTAATTCTCACAAACGGTGCCACTGTTAAGGACCTCATTAATATACCCTGTACTGCACTGTAGTTGACAATGTTTAAAGAAAATTGTATTTGTCAGCATTAAACAAAACTTGAGTGGGGAAAATACATCATCCAAACAATACAACACAGGAATATACTGGAATGGCCTCAGCATCCAAAATAGTTAATGAGGATTCGCACTGTACATACATTGAACAGTCCATATGTTGCAGTGATTTGTGGGCTATGGCTGATGGACCGTAAAGTCAAAGGTTCATAGGATACAATCAGTTAATATTAGATTACCGTGCACAGAGGGGAGAAGGGATAATGATTTTGCATGGAATAGACTTTACATTCTGTCTAACCTTTATTAACGAGTGTTATCTCAAAATCTGAACCTGTTATTTTGGTATTACAGTTATAAATAATTGGAGCTGTTTCACATTAAGGGCGTCAACTTTCTACTTTTCTCCGTTACAATATGCAGCTGTATATATATATATATATATATATATATATATATATATATATATATATATATATATATATATATACATACACAGTCAACCCTCACTTTACGCGGTTAATTCAACCCACGGCGGCCCGCGTAAAGTGAGAAACGCATAAAGTGAACAACATAACATATGGGATTAATTGAAATAGAGACCGGGCCGACCCCCAAACTCCACTTTTTCCTGACACAATACGTACGTTTTACTAAAAATAACATCTTAACTTTATGATGGTATTCACCCACACATAATATAGAAGGGAACAGTCAGTAAACTGAAGGTTAGGTTAGAAAAAAACAAGGTTGGGGTTAACACTTGCGTTAGTAGAAGAGATGGGTCGGCGTACGGGAATGGAGGCTGGTTCCGAGGCAGAGGGCAGGCTACTGGCCCTCAGGTGAGTCACCATCACTGTCATCCACACTTGTCAGGGCCTCCCTGACAAATCCCTCAAAGTCATCATCACTGTCTCTACCTCTGTCACTATCACTGGCTTGGGCTGGCTGTGGTGGGTTGCGGGCGAAGAGCTCTGTTATGTTTTGCTGACGGCTGGTGTTTATGTTGTGATAAACCTTGATGTAGGGCTCCATAGTCTGCAACAGCTGGGTAGTGACGATTTCATACCTGTTTGCGTCAGGGTCGTCGGAAAGGAGGAGCTTGACTTTCTCGATACACTCGATGGCACCCCTAACATTACTATGGGATAAGCGGCGTTCTTCTTGGGATGACACACCACCTGCCTCTTCACTGACGTCATCATCATCTACCATCTCGTTGGTAGTCACATCAGGATCCGTTATCACCTCCAGGATGTCGTCGTTGGTGGTCTCGGAGAAGCCTGCAGCTGTAACACTCTGCGCAGCTTCTCTGGCAAGGTCCACTGCTACTGCAACAAACCTCACCAGTCACAGATTGACTCTGCCTAACGGCCGGAATGCCTTGCAACACATGTCTCCATGCGTGACGAACAGTTGCTACAGACAGCTGATCCCATGCCTCCACCAAGAAGTCCACAGCTTTCTTGATGTTGAATATTCTCCAGAATTGTTTTAAAAGTACTTGTTGCTTGGCCAACTGTTGACCCTCGTCTTCTTCGCTCTTGCTATCGGTGGTGGTGTCACTCAGGTTACGCAACTCTTCCCTGGTGTTGGTGTAGTCGTTCAGGAGCTTGAATTTTTTAGTAGAGAATGCAGCTTTTACATTACAGATTAACTCTTGGTCCATGGGCTGTAATATAGACATAGTGTTGGGAGGAAGGAAGACCACTTTTACGTTGGGGTGACGATCTAACAGTAGGGGCGAGTGTCCTGGTGCGTTGTCCAGCAGCAACAAAATCTTGAATGGCACATTCTGTTGCTCACAGAATTTCTTCACATCGGGAACGAAACAGTCATCAAACCAGGAGAGGGACAGTGTAGAGAACATCCACGCCTTACGTGCGGTCAGCCAGTGGACATTTAGCTTGGTCATGTCCATGCTCTTGTAGGCGTGCGGCTTGCGGGCTGTGTGGATCACCGATAACTTGAGCTTACAGGTACCGGAGGCATTGGTGGTAAACAGGACGGTGATGCGTTCCTTCTGCAACTTCCGGCCCCGAATCTTGCTGGCATTCTTCACAACGAAGGTCTTGTAAGGTAGCTTTTTCCAAAAAAGACCAGATTCGTCCATGTTAAACACCTGGTCGTCGGTGCACTGTCCTTCCTCCATAATCTCACGTAAAAACGGAGGAAATTCCCGAGCCGCAGCACAGTCAGCACTAGCTTCTTCACCACCGATGTTGATATTGGTGATCTTGTTCCTCTTCTTAAACCTCTGTAACCACCCAGAGGAAGCATTAAAAGGTTTGGGCTCTGTAATTCCCATCTTTCGTGACACTGCAGCATACAGTTCACGTGCGTACTCCTTAACAGCGCGTGTCCACCGCCATGTTCCGTCGCGCCTGACGCACCAAGTAGCTCACAAGTCATTTTTCCGTCTTGAGAAGCACCTGGTTGTGGCAATACTTGATCATAGAAGCACCTGTAGACTTTGTGATGTTCATGTGCTCCTTTATCTTGGCTGCATCCTTCTTAATTGTCCTGATCGTAGACTCGTTAACACCATGCTGGCGTGCGAGATCAACCTGTCTTGTTCCTTTCTCCAACTCTTGTATGATCTTATACTTAATTTCGTAGCTTAAGGAACGTCGTGTCTTCTTTGGCTTAGGGCGGCTGGGTCCAGGTAAGGAAAGGTTTCTCTCTGTGGGCGGTGGTCCGGCAGAAGCCATTTTACTGAGCAATGGATGCACGATTGCACGGTGTGGCCTGGAGGGATGAAACTACCGCGGCTAGGTCAAGCGTCGTCTTTCCTCCCTCCCTCCCTCCCCCGGGTGGACACGTCATATTACTTTAAACCAATCACAGCTAGCAGCAGAGGGAGGTAAGGATGCATGGCCCAATTACAGTCCTATACGTCATATGACGTCACTGATAACGCAACAAAGACACACACTGCGCAACCTACTCGCGCCGCTTACACAACATGGCGGAGGGCGGGAGAGATGGCGGGAGGATTGGATCCAAAAATGGCGCGGCTCGCCAGCCGCTCTCCGGGTAAAGGGGTACACGCACCGCGGAATGTGAGCATCCTGGTTTCGGCAGGGTACCGCGTAAACGTGGAAACGCGGAATGTGGGACCGCGTAAAGCGGTTTGTTTTTTTCCTCTAGGGTCATGACTGATCAAAGCTTTTCCTCTTCAACAGATCCGGTTGAGGGACACTGGGATAGGTGAGGCTGAGCTGTTGGCCAAGCGTCCCCTCAACTGTGAGAAGCGGAAGAACTACAAGTTTGACATCACTGCCATCTCCTGCAGTGGTGTTGAATCTCAGAAGTAAGTCCACACATCTTTCTCCACTTCTGGGCTCTGTTAAAGTTTAGCTCTTTGTTAAAGCTCCAATACTTACTTACTTCATCCTTCATTTATCTGTTGTGACAAAATGTTATATGTTAAATTATCCTCTCAACCAGGTACGGTATATAATATGAAAGAACTTTATAGCAGGTAACTCACATCACTATGGGGATGATGGATAAATTGTACAGTACAGTACAGTATGCAGGCTCTAATACCATGAGTTTCATTAAGACTACCAAGTGAATACAGTGCACTGTACTGTACCTGTATAAGTACCATACCTCATAGGCCTGTAAGATAAAAACATAATTTTCTCATAATTTTTTCACGTAGGTTGATTCAACACCTTGATTGTGTTATCAATGTTTCATGAATCATAAAGGTACTGCACAGTCACTAGCAGTAGCTTGCGACACTCTTTCTCCACCCACTCTGACAACGACCGTGGCATCATATTAATAATAATAATAATAATAATAATAATAATAATAATAATAATAATAATAACTAACGGTTTATTGAAAAAGTTCTGCAGCCCGAAGGCTGAAAATATACATTGGACATAAATGACTTATTACATACATTGGTGGTTTAACAAAAGCCTTCATTAGAAAGGTAAAGGAACATACAGTGAACATACAGATTAATGTAGGATTGTACGTGTTGAACAGCAAATACGTAGTGTAGTAACTCCCTCCCAGATGGTGTTAGGAGGGACCTCACGTGATGTAGTGGTTCCCTCAGATGGTGTTATGAGGGACCTGACGTGGTGTAGTAATTCCCTCGCAGATGGTGTTATGAGGGACCTCACGTGGTGTAATTACCTCACAGATGGTGTTATGAGGGTCCTCACGTGGTGTAGTAATTCCCTCACAGATGGTGTTATCAGGGACCTGACGTGGTGTGGTAATTCCCTCACAGATGGTGTTATGAGGGACCTGACATGGTGTAGTAATTCCCTCACAGATGGTGTTATGAGGGGGCCTCACGTGGTGTAGTAATTCCCTCACAGATGGTGTGATGAGGGACTTGACGTGGTGTAGCAATTCCCTCACATATGGTGTTATGAGAGACATGTGGTGTAGTAATTCCCTCACAGATGGTGTTATATGAGTGAGGTTTGGTCCCAGGCCTTCCTATTGTAGACGGATTAACACATCGCTGGTTATCACGGGCCGTTATCACTGGGTACCTGGGACCTCACTGTGTGAAGGTTAACTTGGGTACGACTGTTACTGTTGAGTTGTTCTCACTGACTTAAGCACTGTTCACCTCTGTTTAACACTGGTTCCATTCCTTTCCTAAATGAAATTGTAACTTCTGGCGAGAACTTGTTGATATTCCGGTGGGGAGGAGGGTTCAGGGGAAGGGGTTGGTATGGGCCAACTTAACAGTTGACCTGGCTGCTCCGAGAGGAGCGCCAGGTACGTCTTGACCTTTCGGTGGTCAAGGGTGTGTATATGCTAGGGAGGTGTGTATATTGCTCTAATTTTCTCTAAAATTGGTTGAAAAGTATGGTGGAGGAGAAGTTCCACCACATACTGGCAATAGAACTGCAATATGCAGAGAGTGTCGCATCACTATTGCTCGTGACTGTACTGTACAGTATAGTGCAATGTTGACTTTTAAGTGACTAATTTACCTCTATAATATAAGTACTGGAATACAATTTTACCAGTATGTAGGATTTTATTCCTATTGGACACCAAATAAAATGAGATTAAGGGAACAGCCTAAGAACGCTTAGAGTAGAGGACTGTGGTTGCCAACCCTCAGATATGAGGACGTTACTCTGATTAATTGAAGATGATACAGTAACTCCTAACCTTCCTCTTGGCTATTACAGTAATGCTATACTGTACAGTATAGGTACAGTGTAAAGGAGTAATGTTCACTTTTTTCCACAGTGTAACAGTGCATGTGAAGGTGAATGACGTAAATGAGTATGCACCAGTGTTTATTGAGCCATCATACGTTGTGGGAGTTGATGAGGGCCGCCTGTATGAGGAGATCCTCACTCTGCAGGCTGATGACCAGGACTGTTCACCAAAGTTTGGAGACATTTGCCGCTATGAGCTCCTCACCAAGGATCAGGTGAGTCTTGTGGCTTAGCAAGTTTATTATTATTGGGGAAAGTTTTTTCATAATAATGATAATTGACAATTGCATTTGTGGCAATGATTTTTGGATTATGTGAAGATTAGGCACCCTAGCTTATTTCATCAGAGGATTAAATTCCCTGACTCTAACCTTACCTTACCCCCAGGCAATATTAGGGAGCTTAACCATCAGGAGAATTAAGCTGAGGTGCCTAATCTTCATGTGATCTTAATTTTCTGGTAACTTTTAGGGAAACTTGGAAATATGAGACTAAATACTAGGAAGAGTGATGATTCATACGTTGATAATACAGTAGACTATAATCAAAACTAGTGATGAAGTAGAGAAGGGAGATGGAGAAATATATATATGGTATTAGCTCAAACTAAGATACAATAGAGGGTGTAGAGTATCGGATATCTGGGAATGGTTCTGTCAGCAGATAGATGAGTGATGATTTGAACCGGAGTAATACAAGGAGAGGAAGTATTGGGGAACTTAGACGTGTATAAAGGGAGGAAACCTTGTCACCAGAGGCAGAGATGGAGTGTGCAGGGAAATTTGTTTAAGTCAATACTATGTTATGAATGTGATGCATAGACTCTGGATACAAGAGGAATTATCAAATTAGAAGTAAAAAAAAAAGGGACAGACTTGAGAGTAACATGGGGGTGAATAGGATGCTGAGAATAAGAGTGACAGAAGTTTGGATTTTTTTTATACGAGATACAGTATACGGCATTGTATCAGTGGAGTCATGCAATGTCTGTAGAAGTACCTGTAAAAGAAATGTTTACAGAGAACAGTTCAGGGTCTACTCTGGGAATATGAACATTTTGAGATAATGGGAAGTGGGAAAGCTAGTAAAAAAAATATATATATAATTCCGAGGTAGATGAAAGGCTGGACATCCAGGAAGCAGCAAGAGTGCATGAATGAGTGGGGAGCGGGACATCAAGTGATTTTAGGGGAACGACATGATGCTGATGGGTGATGCTGGCTTGTGTGAAAGGACGTGATGAAACCAGCTTTAGGGCCTTGTGGAAGGGGAGAGCCATAGCTGAACACAGAAATAAAAATGAATTATTGACAATGAGTAAAGGGAAAAAAAAATATGTATTTGCTCTTTCCAACTACCGTGCATTAAGCAGGAAAGGGGTTGAGAGAGTTAAATGAAAAATTTTAATTGTTTAAAGGCTCTGAACTCATGCAGGCATGAAAATATAGTCTGTGTAAAATACAGTACAGTATTTACATAAGCAAATTAGCTCTAGGAGTAGGGATTAGGGAGAGACCAAGTAGAATGACAGCTAGAGGAAGTGGGGTGTAGTCTCTGATGAAGGTATATACAATATGCCAGCCATGTATATATTCATTTGTTCCTTCCAGCCCCACCCTCCTGTAACATGTTAAATACTGTATCAGACATTGACTGGCTGTAGAGAAAGTTTGATAAAGGTTGAATGATTTTGGAATTAGTTTCCATCATACAGATACATATACTGTATTTTGTTTGATGGTACAGTAGTTGTGTTTTCATTTATAGTATCATGAGAAGTTGTGGTGGTAGCTGTAGAAGTTACATAAATTTTTAATACTGTTCAGTACAAGTTAATGAATTGGAAGTTGAATTGGAATACAGAAATTGAGAAATAATGTGAGCAGAAATAGGCAGGGTGGTCATGTAAGATATTGTACTGTATATAGGAAGATGAAATGTAAGACTGTTGTAGTAACTAGCTGTTGGAAAATGAAGGAATATAAATTTGAATCAAAGTAATGGTCTCTTTATCAGAAAACACATTCGTGATATATCATGGAATATTTGTAATGAATTCATTGTGAGACATTTCACTTATTGGTTTAAGTGTAAATGTAAAGAGAATGAATGAATAGAGCAACAGATTTTTGCAATTAATTAAGGTTCCAGAAGTGTATACTGTACTGAGTAATTTACTGAATCACCGAATTATGGGAGTTAACTTAAACTTTTACAATGTAAGTCTTCAATATTAAGTACAGTAAGATCCTGTATTTCGCGCGTATTATAGACTGGAAAAATTGTGCCAAATTCAAATTCGCCAAATGCAAATACATAAACTAATGGGAAAAATAACAACATAGACCGGCCACTCTACATCAACCTCTGATTTTCCCATTTATAACCTCCAAATGATACAAATTTTGCCTTTATTGACCTGATTGTGCTTTGCAGAAACTAGTTTTTAGGCCATCCTCAAGTAATTTAATCACACGCTGCTTATCCTGCGTCGAGTACCTGGCAAACTTAACTCCCTTATGATAGTCCGGCTTCTCCTTTTCCTTATTTGGCTCTTTAGGTGTGTCTGTCCCACCCCCACCAACACCAGTAGTACCCCCAGTAGAGGTAGAGGCCATTATCTTGACTCGACAGGTGGTAGCACCACCCATAAAAGCACACAATAGCTGCCCGGTCGGTCATTAGGATGGCACGGACTACAACGCATAGTTGCTTTCTTGTAAACCTCTTTACGTTCACCACCGGCAATTTGATCACCAGAACTCTTCTTGGAAACATTCTTTTTACCTTGTCTTTCCGTATTCATCGCTAACACAACAAAATTGGAGAAAATAGCGAAAATCACAGAGTAATTGACATAAACCGCGCGATTCAACTGATCACGTGATGTAAACAGAGAGCGCTGGTGTAAACCGTTATTAGTCCTCACTACGGAACATTCTTTTTACTTATTTTTTTTCATGCAGTATTTATGGGAAACAGCTAAATTTACAAAAAAGAACAAACTTTACAGTGTCTCAAAAAACACTTCACAAGCAAAAGACATGAATCAATTGAACATGTGATGTCGAACGTACTGTAAACATTGCATAATCCCGCACCACGCTTAAAACGTTGAGGATGGAATCGCGCTATAGCCAACATTTGTATGCAAAAGTTCATGTTTTACAAACAGCGTTTCCCTATTCATCAATCACGTTACAACCAATACGCGTTGACAAAACACGCGTTGTAGCAGAAATGACTGTAACTGGTATGAGGGGCTGTGACGTCATTCAAGACGGTGGCCAGCATTCAGCTGGCTGGATCTCACAAAACTCACGATATTTTATGCCAAATATAAGACTTGGTTACATTAGGTAGTGCTCGCGAAATTCAAAAACGCGAAATGAAAGCGCGCGCCTTATGAAATCTTACTATAGATGAAATAATTTTAAGCTTCATATGTTAGTGTTAATTTTTCTTTGTATAGTCCTTCCTTTTTTTATTTATACTCCACTAACTAATCATCTTATTTCTATCCCCCACAGCCATTCAGTATTGACAGCGAGGGTGTGGTCCGGAACACAGAGTCCCTCGATTATGAGAAGTCTCACAACCATATCCTCTCGGTGGTTGCCTTTGATTGTGGGATGAAGCGCTCTCAATCTGTCATGGTGACAATAAAGGTCAACCGTGTGTGTCACTTGGGTTGGAAGGGTAAGTGTTTGATAAGATGATAAGGGTTCTTGTGGTGTGAGTTGCTCCTTGAATACACATATACCATAGCAGATGAAGTGCCTGGTAATACAGTAGTACCTCACAAATTGCTGATTCTCAACACCAAATTTTGTATGACTGGTGTAGGTCTTAGTCCATTATACTAGTGTATCTAAACCACCTTGAATCTGCCATGACTGTGTACCGAAGGACACACACACACACACACACACACACACACACACACACACACACACACACACACACACACAAAACACTGGAACCAAATTTTTTATTTTGGTTTGTAAAGGTTGATGCTGCCAACTCTTCCATGTAAACACCATCTTTTTCTCTTAAGGCGCCGTACTTGGTCATGTAGTGAAGGAAACACACAGGGAACATTTTACCTTTGTGCTGAAGAGTATGAGGGCACTCAAGCTGAGTAAAACACTGATTTTGCTTCAATAAAGATGAAAGGATGAGCTGGTGCTTCTGGAGATGAAAGTTTGGACTACATTTTGCAGATGAATCTTTGGACTCACTACAGTAGAGGTAAAAGTTTAGACTTGCTACAGTAGAGGTGAAAGTTTGGACTTCCTACAGTAGAGGTGAAAGTTGGATTTGCTACAGTAGAGGTGAAAGCTTAGACTTGCTACAGTAGAGGTGAAAGCTTAGACCTACTACAGTAGAGGTGAAAGTTTAGACTTGCTACAGTACAGGTGAAAGTTTAGACCTACTACAGTACAGGTGAAAGTTTGGATTTGCTACAGTAGAGGTGAAAGTTTAAACTTGCTACAGTACAGGTGAAAGTTTAGACTTGCTACAGTAGAGGTGAAAGTTTAGATTTGCTACAGTAGAGGTGAAAGTTTAGACTTACTACAGTACAGGTGAAAGTTTGGACTTGCTACAGTACAGGTGAAAGTTTGGACTTGCTACAGTAGAGGTGAAAGTTTGGACTTGCTACAGTACAGGTGAAAGTTTGGACTTGCTACAGTACAGGTGAAAGTTTAGACTTGCTACAGTAGAGGTGAAAGTTTAGACTTACTACAGTACAGGTGAAAGTTTGGACTTGCTACAGTACAGGTGAAAGTTTGGACTTGCTACAGTAGAGGTGAAAGTTTGGACTTGCTACAGTAGAGGTGAAAGTTTAGACTTGCTACAGTAGAGGTGAAAGTTTAGACTTGCTACAGTAGAGGTGAAAGTTTGGACTTGCTACAGTACAGGTGAAAGTTTGGACTTGCTGCGGTAGAGGTGAAAGTTTAGACCTACTACAGTAGAGGTGAAAGTCTAAGTGTCCTGTCATAGATAAAAAAAAATATTAATTCTGTTTTACCATTTACAGGATGTTTCATACAGTAAAGAAATGAGGAAATTGACGAGTTGTGATAACTAAAACATTAAATTATACCAGGAAATGCTTTGAAGTGAATATAATTAACACTATGTAGTGAATATATTTGGATGTGTGAGAGAAATACCTTCCAACCATCAGACACATGTAACCTGGAGCCATCTGAGTGTTGTCTACCTAGTTAATTCTACAAATTGTCAAGGGAATTTGCATTGATATTTGATACATAGGAGGTTTGGTTAGTCCACATGATATTTTATTTTTTTTACCCTGTGTAAGGAAATCATGATTACAGATGGGAGAGTGTAATCCATTATATCAAGGTTTAATTAGATGTGAAACCTCCATATAACACACTACAGTATATAAGAGTGCAATCTATTATATCAAAGTTCATTTGATGTAAAACCTCCATATACTAGTAATGGACTATACCCATTAGATTGATGTCAATTAAAAGGAGGTTTTATTGTACTGTATTGTGTCATTCATAAAAAAGATACATTAGTGGGTTCAGTTGGAAGGTTCTTTATAAAGTACTGTATCGGGCCAACAAGAAGTTTTGATGTAGGTTTACTTGGTCACATATACAGTGGTACAGTAATACAGTAGTTTATTCATGATAGGCTGAATTAAAGTTAAGACTACAAAATGGACTGAATTCTTCACATATTCTTCTGTAATTGTGACTCTTGTTAGTGTGTTTTGTATGTAATTGTTTCACTTAGTGGAGTTACAAATATTTCAGTTTAGGGTTACCGGTAATTTACTTTGAGACACAATGCAGAATACAGATTACAGTATTACTAAAATTGTCTGCATAAAAGTAAATGATCATTATTAATGTAGGTAAGTGAAATATGATCATGGGGGAAAGAATCTTTAAATGGATGTTGTTAAGATTTTGTGCCATCAAAAATTTTGGTACAGTAGAAAAACAATCCATTTCGAGTTTGTTATTTTTGTTTAGAATGTCCACTGGGCCGCTGGATATAATAATTGTTATTCATCTGTTTTTGACATAATTCTGCATATTTCCAGGTATCCCCGATCAGGTAGAATACTCACCTGGCTCTGGACGTCTCGAGTTGTTCCCATCATCATCATTGGAGTTGTGTAATGTCCCATGCCACGTGGAGCGCGTTCAGTCTCGCATCGGCCTAACCACCAGCCACATTGGCAAGGGCTGTGACCGTGATACTTATTCCGTGGCAGCTCAGAGGAAGATGTGTGGTGAGTTCTGGCACTTGTTTACTGATGTTAATGTTATGTGAATAAGATGCAGGTAAAAAATTAACCTCTGATGTATGATTATCATTATAACACTGTAATTGTCTGAATATTTAGTACTGTAGTACCTATTAAGTATGTGAAACTTTAAATCATTGAAAAGTACAAGTGGTTACTCTGGAAGACATGGGAGAATACATTGGTGAAAATTTCTGATTTAGATAAAAACTTGTACTGTATTTCTCTATCCATGTGACCCCCAAGATGTTTGTGATCATCAATAACATTCCTTTAAATAACACAGGAGCAAGTTCTGACAGCATTGAGCTCCTTCCTGCCCCTGGAGTTGGCAAAGACTGGACTGCTGGCCTACATTCAGATGAAGGCCACGAAGGGGACCTCATCTATGAGTTTGAAGGCGACTCCTCCGGGGCCATGGTACCTGAGTCCGTCCTTGACCACAACCTGACCAACACCTTCACCATCTCCACCTGGCTCAAACACAAGTCACACCCAAACATGGACAAGGTGAGTGTTATTTGATCTTATCACTGGTTCTTATCTGCCCTTCTTATTACCTTATAATTTAAAGATTAATTTTGGAAATGAATATCATTGTTGTACTACTGAAGATGTTCCCTTGACAATAGTAGAATGTACTCCAGTCTTTATGAATGCATCTCAAAGTGACCCATAATATTGCTGAGTGTTGGGAAATTACCAATTTAAATTCTATGAATTTATAATTACTGCAGCAGAGTACCAGACGGAGGGATCTGTTCTCCAACAAATTCAAGCAACTAGTTTTGAGAACCAATTCTAAGCTCATACACATTCTAGAGTAAACTACAGTAGTGTTAACAGTTTGGTAGAAATTAATATGTGTCTTCTCTTGGTTCAGTTAAATTTTTAGCATGACAAGCACTCAGAAAGTTGTTTCTTGTTTAGTAAATTTTTGTATGTAAAACAATTCTTCATACAAAATTCAATCATATGTATAAATTTTGAAATGTCATGTATATACTGTATACTACCTTTGTCATTATCACATACTGTATCCCATTTTAATTTAGCATACAAAGGAACACATCCTGTGCAACGCTGATGACCACAAGATGAACCGCCACCACACAGCATTGTTTGTACGCAACTGTCGTCTTATTCTCCTACTCCGCCGTGAGTCTACTGAGGCCAACCTCAACACCTTCCAGCCAGCAGAGTGGCGGTGGAAGCTTCCTCAGGTGTGTTGTACTCATGTGTTTGCATACTTACATGGACTGAGTGAAAGAATAAAATGAAGGATATATTTTCACCACAAGGGGTTATTGGCCAAATCATTTATTTAATGGTTTGTCTTTTTCATTCTTACTTTCTTATATTTAATATATATCATTTAATGTTTACTAAACAGTAAAATTTTATCACATATTTGTGAAAGTTTAAGTAATCTTGCAATGAAACTAAGAACAGTTTTTTTTTTAAGTATTTACAGTTCATAAACCATTCCTGCTGTCTCATCATACATTGATCAGAAACTTTTAAATAAGTTACCAGTAAACCAGCAGCCTGTAGGCACTCATCTTGTTACACTGTTGCTACTTCTTAATTGTCTGTACACTATTATGTAATGACAATGAGACAGAGTAGTGATGGAGATTTTTATTGTTCAGGTGTGTGACAATGAGTGGCATCACTACTCCGTACACGTCAAGTTCCCAGAAGTGACCCTGTATGTTGATGGACACATCTTCCGACCAGAGAACGGAGAGTCCCCTGAGGTAAGTACAGAAAGTACAGTATTGTATAAAGTGTTGTAGTTAAATTTTTTTTAGCTATTTATCTGTCATATTCTGTTATGGACATGCTGGTCATTGCATCCAGATTTATTGGACATTAATGTGATGCTGTTGAGTAGTACAATAATATACAGTATTTTGTTCTCATTAACCATTCTGCATGAGATACTGTGTACAGGTTTGTAAGTGTTAAGCAGCAGGATATTTACTAGTACCTGTACTGATAGACAGGGTTGATGTAGCTACTCCTACCATACTCTATAAAACCGTGGTTGAGGAAAGAGGTCAAGAGACTTGGATGGGTCAGTGACTGTTCCTGTATACAGTATAAAGATATTTTAAAAATCATTTAGAAATAGAGAAGGTAAAGTTATTTAGGTTAGCGGTAAGTATAATGATACAAGATGTAGTACAATAAGAGATGAATCAGAGAGGATTTATGTCACAGTGAACAAATAGGGAGGATCATTGAATGTGATTTTGAGAACTGTATGAACCGGATTATTAAACTGTGGTAAATAAGGAAGTGATCATAGCTTAATTGATAGCATTTACTTGAAGACTGAACTAATCCTCATACCTGGGACCTGACTCGAATAAGTCAGTTCAAGTTTAGAAGCTCCAAAAGTTGTTGGTAGCAAAAGTCAGAGTGGGGAAGATGACAGAGGAAGGAGCAGAAGGTTAGGAAGGGAATTGTAGTGGGAGAGATAGTGCCATGGCTTTACACGACTGCGTTTATTTGGTTAGCGCATAGCGCACGTATTTGGTTTTGTCTGTGTTGGGTGTGTGATCCTCGGGTCACCACTCCTCCGGATTGTGTCAGTTCAAGTTTAGAAGCTCCAACAACTTTCCCTGAATACGAATTCGCAACCTTTCGATTTACAACAGGTACCTACTTTACTGCTAGGTGAACAGGGACCAAGGGGGCTAGGAAGAGTGTCCAAACAACTTCCGCTTGCCCGGGAATCGAACCCGTGACATCTTGCTTGCGAGGCAAGAGCGGTATGACTCGAATAGTTCCATTTACACGACAGAGCTGGCTAAGATAGGTAAGAGTCAAGTTAGGTTAGGTTAAGACCAATTTGCTCCTGGTATGGGATCAGAGAGTCTGTACAGTAATAAGAGACTGTCATTCTGTGTTCTCTATACTGTATATATTATAAGAATATTTTTTTTTTATGCTCGTACAAGATGCCTCTTTTTTTTTTTTTCTCTCTCAATCTGGTGCAAAAATTTTTCATTCTTGTTATTTCAGGTGATCGATGACTGGCCACTGCACCCAACACGAGGCATCAACACCACCATGACTGTTGGGGCATGCTGGCAAGGTATGTACATACTGTGATACTCCACCCTTTGACCACAAGTGATGTGTCATGACTATACAAAATCTGTCACCAGTTGTCATGACCATACAAAATCTTCTTACCATTACTAAAATAGGGACACACCGGACGGGAAACTTGGGCTGTGTTGTGGAAGGGAACACAGTAGGAAAACACATTTTGTAATCAACATGATCAAATAAACAAGAGCTCTTAGTTCAATCCACCTGAGAGAAAAGACTGACTGATAAAAGGAGCAATATCATAATGAGTGCAACATTTATGGTAATTACATTAATTGCAATACTGTAAAGTGCTATTAAAAGGTCAGTCATGTTAATATCTGCAAATGCAAGTTTATGAAGGAAAAAATTATATTAAATTGTGATGATTAAAGGTTTTATGTAGGTGTGTATGGAGTAATATATATACGTATTAGCAAAATATGTATAGATTATGTATGTATAATGTACAGTAGTATGCTTAAAACTTTATTTTTGTTTGTATGTTAGTAGACTTTGATAGATATTGTGCCCCAGTAATATACTTATTGCTTAAAGCTCTTGAGTGTAGTTTAGAGATGAGTTATAAGATATTAGTGGTAACAGTGGAGAAAGTGCCTGTGCAGGGACCGATGCAGGAATATCAAAAGGAGGAGGTCCAAGAAGTTGTGGGTGGGAGAACATGGCGAGCAAAACGAGCCCACCCAGCTGGGGGGTTTTGGGGGACCGCTATAAGCCCCCCCCCCCCGACCCCCCCCCCCGATTTATTTATTTATTTATTTTTAATCTGACCAATATCATGGCCATATTGAGGCCATGTGCGCTTGATATTAGGAGATATTCTGAGGTTAATAGTATTTACTTTTTACTATTAAATAATCCCTAAGTGCAACACTGCATTAAAGAAAAAGTATAGGAATTTTCTAATAAAAAGGGGGGGGTCCTGCTATGTGTAATGATAATACGTAATAATACACGGTTTATTAATAGAGTTGTAGCCGGTGGCTGAAAATATACAGACTTACATTTGATTTAGACATAATGATATACATTCATTACATTTACAGGGCTGTACAGTACATAAATCAGAAGTTGTTTATTATTTTAACAATAGATGGGATGGTGCTGTTCTTATATCTATCAGTGCGGGCTCTTATGTATGTGTGTGTGTGTGTTCATGTGTGTGTGCGTGTTCATGTGTGTATGTGTGTGTGTGTTCATGTGTGTGCGTGTGTGTGTGATAACTATGGACAGAGCCAGAGTCACAGATAACACCAATGTCATTACTATAACAAAAGTGCTACACAAATCAATTTAAAAGCATGAGTAATCACATACAGTACGCACACCTTTATGATGTATGTGCACAGTAATTGAAATAAATAGTCATCAAAGGCTCGGTGTACAAAATAATGCGGGGCTTACAAAAGATTAATTTGCTTTTTGTAAATAAACTCGTGTACTCGCCCATGAACTGCATGGTATCACCAGCAGCTAGACAAGAAGTACTCGTATTGTATGGTAGCCGTATGTTAGGACAGTATCTCGGTAAAAGATAATTACGGTAATTGTTTTTAAATGTCGTGAAACATTAAGGACTGAAGTAAGAAAAGTGATGGAATGGGTGACAAAAGAGTAACAGTTATTAATGATGGAGGGAAGAACTACAAGAGGAATGACAGACCACATGAATAGTTAATACCAGTAATATCTTGTCTCTTGTTTCTCAAAAGCACAAGTTCTTGTAAAGAATTCACTAGTGCTTGAAACACTACAAAGTCAAGGATCTGAGAATATAAAGAAATACACTGTACTTATACTAACACAGAAGATCACAAAAAGGGACAGTTTGACTTTTATCATAAGTATATCCTTAAGTTGTAACATTTCCTAAACCTTGTGATTCTGTATCACCATACCTCTACAGGACTATGAGCTTTAATAAAAAAAATGTCTTGTTTCTTAAAGGCCTCCACAGAAGTCAGCTGCTTCATGGAGGGAAGCAACCAATTGTACAGTCTGGGTGCTGTATAGGAAAATGATCAGGCAGCAAAAGAACTTTCCCAAAGTTGATCATATATGTGACCAAAGGTTAAGTGATAGAAGTAGGTAGGGAAGGAGGATAAAAAAATAGATGTTAGCTTCAACAGAGAAAGTGGAGTGTTTCACATATCTGGCAGTGGATGCGTATAACCTGTGCTAGTTGGAACTTCAGTAAGGATTCTATTTATTTCATCTTTTTACCCAGGATCTGAGAGCAACATGAAGCATGGCTTGACGGGTTACCTCGCTGGCTTGTCAGTACTAGTGGGAGCCCTGGAATCACCACGAGTCCTTTCTTGTCTCACACGCTGCCAAGAAGCCCTTGATACTCCTGCCATGGAACTCCTACAGCCTAGCATGGAGCTCCTCACCAACAATGGTACTGTACTGGTGTTTAATTTGTTTTCATTTCTTGTGTATATTTGAGTTATTGTTCACTTAAATCATAAGAAACTTACTACGGCAGTTAATAATGAACTGGTCTTTGTTTACAGAGATGACACAGATCACCATTGAAGGTAATAATGTGACCAACTTGGAGACTTTGGTCCGGCGTGTTGCTTACGTTAATGGCAGAGACTTCCCCACACCTGGGCGCCGACCCATCTCTGTTACCACCAACATTTTGTATGTATTACAGTACTTGAATTTAAACAATATGATAGTTACCATACCTTGTGCTTGATACTTTATGTACATGACCTCAATAAAAAAAATTCTTGGACCATAATTTTGAAATAGATATTCGAGCTGAGTGTGTGCTATATACTGTAGTAGGAAGAAACATATAATTAATTATTATTATTATTTTTTTTTTACCTCTAAAGGTGTGATTCTGGAAAGGCATTGAAAGTAGCAACAGCCCAGAGCTTTGTGGTGGTCATGCAGCCCCATCAGCCAAGCATTGAACTCAACGGCACAACCAACTTTGCAGAAGAATACGAATCATTCCGTCAGGGTCTTCGCGTCTTCCCTGATGTCGCGGTATACTTATCAGCAGCTGCTGAGGAAGCCACTGCCCCTACCCCAGGAGGGCAGCTGGACGAGTGTGTGGTCTCTGTCTACCCACCACTAAACCCTGACCATGAGACTTTAGTGCTCCCTGACAACCTCATTTCAGAACTAGGACTAGTATCATCTATCACAAGGCAGGGAGCAACCGTTTCTGGCGCCCACACTAAGTACCACTATCAGTCCATCCTTCGCCAGATTCATTATGCCAACCGCAAGCCTGCATATTACCTCAACCGTGCATTCAAGCTGTCATGCTCTGAACTAGGTGGCAGATTTACCAGCAATGAATATGTCCAGACGGTTTGTATTTTCTTTCTTGGTATATATATTGCATGTTCTCTTTAAGGCCTTGTGACAACCTTTCCCAACTATCTTAACATTCTTTCCCTTGTCGCTCCTTTCCTCCAGCTGGTACTCATATGTCCTCTTCTCATTAATGAACATCCAACCCCCAATTTATGCTTTTTGTCTTCTATCTTCTTATACTGCCCTTGTTGAAACTGCAGTCTGGACCTCTCTCATTCTTCTTCAACCCCTCCATCTTCACCCCTCATTAACATATGTCCACCTTTCCTCAATCATTTCTTGTAATCTCTCGGCTACAATAGTGTTCGCACACATTAAGAATGGTGACCCACTCCTTGATCTGCTCAAATCTCAATCCTGGAGAATTCATCATCTCTTGAATTCAATTTGCTAATAGTCTGGTACAGGAGTGAAGCAGCCAACAGCCAATATTAAGTTTGTTCTAAAAGTAAAATGATATTGAAAGACCAAGACAACCCTACAAGTTTGCACAGGGGATATGGCAGAATTAAGAAAAATCAGTGGTAGAAGTAGGAACAAATAAGAGAAGTATTTACAGTAGAATTACTATATGTATATGCAGTAAAACAATTGCCTGGGTAGATAATGAGAGTGGCTGTAGAGAACTTAAAACAAGATAGCATTGGTGTTTGAGTAAATTGAATATGAGCTGGTAGACCCATGACAGTAGTCACATTAGATGTTTTAATTTATATCAAACACATTTCTTTCATGTTTTTCTAATTTTGTGTTGTTCATATAAGCTGAGAACAAATAATTAGTGCTCTAAGTATAAGCATCAATGTTTGAAAAGATAATTATACAAATTTAAAAAACATTTTAACAGGTGACAGTGATCCACCCCCAACTGAGTGTAGACAGGAGTGCAGGGCTCACTGGCAGTAGCAGCCCCATGTCCAACAACATCCCTGAGATTCCAGGGCACCTTAGCCACACCTCTCATAGCCAGGGAGCAGAGAATGGTGGCCCCCTCACCCATCACAACCCACCACCCGCACCAGCTCATGCCAAGATATCTTCTCACCATGTAGAGCTTAAGCCCGCCCATACTGTCAACGATGTCTACTTTACCTCAAATGTCATGGAAGGAGTGGCAGTGAATAGTGCAGGTAAGATCATTATTGCTGTGTTAATGAATATGACACGTTTTTTATTATTATTATTATTTTTGTTTTGTGACAAGATATTGTATATGTTGTATTCCAATTACTGTAGTTAGTAACCTTCATTCTGGTTAGGCTTAGGGTAGGGTGTGTGAATTTCTATGCCATGCAAAGTAGTACAGTACAGTATACAGTACACTGTTTTCAAGTTCTAATTAAAAAAAAAGTACCTGTATACAGGCAAATTCATAAATCAAGATAATGTACAGCACAGTTGTGGAAATAAAAATCATTTCTGTCTCACTGTGTGATATATTCTGGGTCTAAGGCAGCATTAATCTCTTTTCTTATTAACCAACCTTACTATAAGACAGCAGTAGTATAATGTACTGTATTACCATTTAATGCATTGTTTTGCCCAGCCTACACTCCATTTGAAGATAGCAAAATACAGTATGTTCTACTTAATTTTATAGGTCATTGGTTCATATCTACAGTACTTGAAATTTTACAAGATTTTGGCACTTGAGAACTCACTTTGTTTGTGAAAGCAAGATATAATTTTTATGGTTGCCTTTGCACCTGGAACTTAATGCATAATGGTATGGTGTTGGATGCATAGATTATTCATAAAGCAATGGAAAGCTAACTTGAGTTAGTAAATGTTGTGGTGTTTGTATACCATAGTTTTACAATGTTGGCTACCCAGATTCTGTCTTGTAGAATGTGTATTCTTAATTTCACCAGTAATCAGTTGATGCTCCATTAGTTGTGAGAACATGACAGCAGCAGCCCATGAATTTTGAAGTTAGAGGTGGGCACAACAATTTGTCTTAATACCATAATCTCGAGCATTAATTGAGAAGTCATAAGAAATATTTTGTACATTATAGTACTCTGTTCTTGTATGTGTACTTAACTGTCAGTGTAGCAGTGCAGGTATAATGCCAATTATTTTGCTCTAATAGTTGCATTACAGTGATAAGTCATTGCCATATATTGTACTATTTCAAACATTTTATTTAGTGCAGAAGCCCAGACATCTAGATAATGATTATTTGGATTTTAATTTGTAAATCATGTGAAGAATATTTCAGCAAGATTCTGCTTGGGTGATTCACCACAGTGGTTTGTTGTTGCCTCATATTTTGTTATAGAAACTTTCCCAAATTAGCTTTGTTAATGATACATGTAGCATGAGTGTTACAAAACAGAACAGTGCCTATCAAGAGATATTTGAGATAAAAATGATTGTAGAGACTGATTTTGTATCCTGCTTATGGCCGACAGACCTGTATGGGGGTAGCAGGACCCAGGTGGCTGTGCTCGCTGCGGGTGAGCTCAACACATGCCATGCACCATTGGCTCTATAGACCTTTAATTTACAGCACTTACTTAGGGCTTGAATCCAGGCTGCCCCAGGATGGACTATCGAATGCAAGGCCTTGAAAATACTGTAAACACAGATTTTTAAGATGATACCCTGTACAGTAATTGTGTTTTAACTACAGGACATCTCTCTTTAGTATGAACTGAAATTTCGGCATATGTTTACATTTTATGTGCCTTTAGATTCATTGTTATTCTTGGTTGCTTTTATACTAATGTGGAAAAAACAACGGGACATTTGTGTTATAATGAAGATGTCTGAACAATTTCCAGAACTGAAACTGAATCCCCTTTCCCCCCTCCAAAAAAAAAAAAATTCAATAATGAACTCAGCCTGGATTCTGCTCTTGCTTGCCTACCTTGCACACATGTTGAGAGCAACATACTGAGACAAGATAGATAATAATTCACATATCTTATCCCAAACTGTTCCAGTCATTTTAGTTCAGAGATTTAGTTATTTGCACAGATAGGTCATTAGAGTGATTGCAGTTTATGAAGTGGCAAGTAGTATTTATCTCCCTGCTCCAAAAGTGTCCCAAGTCAAGGTGGAAGGATGTATAGTGTAAGAGTTAGCTGTCAGAATAGGAAATGTCGCTTATGACTGTAGTGTCTAACCTTAAACAACGTAGGACCATTTCTCGTCATGGTACAGCATTGGGGAATTGTAATCTAGTGTAGTATTCAACCCCCCCCCCCCCTTTTTTTTTTATAATTTGCTCCATCATTGATGTACATGAGTTAGATAAGGGAAGTTAGACAATTGACAGAAAGAAGTAGATCAACTAGGACCTACTGTAGATAGAGAATTAATACATGGGATCTGACCATTTCACTTCATTTTGCTGGGGAATTTCTCATTGCTCTTGCCCTTATACAATTCCCTCTTACTTAGGAAAACAATCAGTTCTGTTAACTTTGTTTTGCCACCATGTAGTAAATGTTTAACACTCACAGACTGTTTACCACGTTTTGTGATGAAGTTCGTCCAGCTGTTTATCTGTCAATAGGGTTTTTCTTTTCTATTTAATAACTTTAGTGTTCCCCATACATTGTATAGGGTTAGTATATACAGGTACAGTATTAAATATGAGCTGTGGCTAACTAAAGCGGGTCTTGTATTTGCAATGCTATACTGTACAGTAGAACATCAGAACTTTCAAAATCAATTATATTGGAGGCTCAGAAACTGGCATTTACAGATTATAATAAAATAGAAAATAGATATAATCAACCTGAAGCTCATGAACAGCAGAAGACACACCACCATGAACTTGCTGACATAATGGACAGTGGGGCTTGTGAGTCTCATTTGTACCTTCGTTAGATTTGAATTTGAGCATGGTGAGATGAATATTAAGCTGGGTAAGAAGTTTTTATTTTCACCTTTGGCACTTAACAGCCAAACTAGAAATCAGATTTATACACTGACTAGTAGATGACCAACTCTGAATGCTGTATCAGCTTGTCATGGGACAGTACTGTACAGGTGCTCCTCTACTTACGAATGAGTTACATTCCTGAGGCTTGTTCATACGTCCAATTGTTTGTAAGTCCAACTTTACTCCTGTAGATACCAAACATATTTAAAAAAAATGAAAAGATAATGGATGTTTGGTACAGCTATACCCTTTAATACAGCCTTAAAACCTGGGTCACTCTTCTCTTAGGTAATGCATGTTCTAATCTGGAATTTTTTCAAAATAATCCAGTCTCATCCACATCAAACACCTGCTCTGGCAGGTAACCCCCCCCCCCCCCCCCCCCTCAGTAATGATGTTTGTATCTCTGAAAGTTTGTAAGTCGAATGTTCTTAAGTAGAGGAGCACCTGTATAATATGAAATGTGAATAAAAAGAACAGGGAAAGGCAACAAAAAAAAAACATAAACACAGGAAAAAATTGGTTCTTGCCAGTGAGAGATTGACAAAAAAGGTAATGAAGCCCAATATGGGTACAACTTTTTTTTATATATATATATAGATATATAATCAACAACCTCACCAGCCAGGACTCGAACCCTCGACCTTTTGCGTGTGACCAGTGATTGCTACCAACCGCGCCACAAGGACACCAAAAGCAATCCTAGACTTTGTTATATTTCACACAAAGCCTGTTCATCGTGCTTATGGCGCCGTGAACCTCCTTGATTATATGTTGAAGTCTGTGTGCTATATGGACTAATGAAAAAAAATATATATATATATATATATATATATATATATATATATATATATATATATATATATATATATATATATATATATACATATATATATACATATATATATATATACATATACAGTATTACCCCGCCTAACGCGGTTTCACTTAACGCGTTTTATCATATACGCGGTGCCTCGCCAGAGCTGAACTTTCACTTAACACGGATTTTTTCCACATGTACGCGGTGAGTGTCCGGCTCGAGAAGCTATTTTTAGATTTGCCCCACCCGCCACCCTGCCTGACTGCCTGTTTTAGCTCATAAAATTCATACAATTTACCCGGCCAGAATATAATTTACATTGCTGGAATTCTTATAATTTGGTGATCATTTTGAATATAAACATCATATATTTTGCATTAGACATACAAATTTTAGATAAAATGTTTTCTCTAGTAAATATGTTATCTTTTGTGCAAAATATATGACATTTATATTCAAAATATTCCTGGTCTTACAAGGAATCCAGCAATGTCAATTATATTATCCTAAGTTTAGTTTGAGGTATTATTTATTAAAATTTAGTGGTTTCCCCACACATCTCCTTGGGACGGTTGGTGGGGGGTGGGGGGGAGGGAGGGACCGACCGACCATCTGTTACCCCGTGAATAATATTTTTTTTTTTTTATTAACTGAAGATATTTGTTTTAGCTCATAAAATTCATACAAGGAATCCAGCAATGTCAATTATATTATCCTAACTTTAATCTGAGGTATTATTTAATACAAAATGTTAAAATTTATTTTTTTCACCCACTCTTCTCTTGAAGGGACGATTGGTGGGGGGTGGGGGGGGAGGGTTGGGACTGACCGTGCGGTTGGAAGAGTGGGGAGGCAAGGTGGGGTACTTTGATTGACAGATTGTGTCCTGAAGAATATTTTTTTTTTTATTAACTGAAGATATTTGTTTTAGCTCATAAAATTCATACAAATTACCCAGCCAGAATAAATTTACATTGCTGGAATTCTTATAATTTGGTGATCATTTTGAACATAAACATCATATATTTTGCATTAGACATACAAATTTTAGATAAAATGTTTTCTCTAGTAAATATGTTATCTCTTGTGCAAAATATATGACATTTATATTCAAAATATTCCTGGTCTTACAAGGAATCCAGCAATGTCAATTGTATTATCCTAACTTTAGTTTGAGGTATTATTTATTAAAATTTAGTGGTTTTCCCCCAAAAATTTCTCAGAGAGGGAAGAGCCAGCAGTGTAGTGTGAGAAGAGGGGGAGGGAGTGAGTCCATTATTTGAATGGACATTAACTTGGCGACTGTATTTCTCTATTTCTCTTAAGTATTAATTGTGCGCATGTACCATCATAAAATTAAGATGTTATTTTTACGACAACATACTTATGTGTCTTCAAAAAGTGGGGTTTGGGGGTCGGGCTGGTTTCTATTGGAATTAATCCCATATGTTCTGTTGTTCACTTAACGCGGATTTCACTTAACACGGGACCCTCTGGGTTCTATTGACCGCGTTAAGTGGGGTACAACTGTATACATTATATATATATATATATATATATATATATATATATATATATATATATATATATATATATATATATATATATATATATATATATATATATATTGATACAGTCAATGCTGAAAATTACCACAGCTTGTATTTACACAAATACATTATAATGAGGTGCAGAAATATTTGTTAAAGTACTTGTAACCAATATTAATTTCTCATCTAGTAGGATGCCATCCTTTGAGGTAAAAGATGGTGTAAGTTGGATTGGAAATAAGATGTGTCTCACTAGCACTGAGTATAGTGTCTTTCCCTAAAGTAGGATCAGATTATGTCTCTTTGATTTTGAAAACCAGTGTTACCTGTCTGCCATGGTGGTCCTTGCCAGAATTTACACTGTAGTTGAGTAGAAGATAAGTAGTGCTGCTCTCTGAGTCCTTGGGGTTAGTTTAGTACTAGTTGGTGTAGTGTTGGCAGAATGTTACTCACACCAGGGTCTGTCTGATTAATATCATCTTGCCCAAATGTTGCCAGCTATGCCTGCCTCTCACTCACAGCCAGCAGCACACAGAAGCTTCTCATTGTTTTAGCTAAATGTTCTCTATTTGTTTATTGTTAATTGTGTTACAGATCAAATATATTGTATGAGGGATCTCCTTCACTGTAATGATGGGATATTTGTAATGACTGATGTGGAAACAAAGTTGACTTTCCAGCTGTCATTCCTCTCAAATGCATTACATGGGTGTGTGAAGACTGTGTATGTTATCCATTATGTGATATTTGAAATTGCTTGAACTTAATTGGCTAATTCAAATTGTGTTGAGGCATCAAATTTGGTGCCTGCAATTTCTGAGTTTTGCTGATCAGCAGAGTACAGTAGTAGTGAAGAGGATGTGAGGTAGAAATATTTTATGGGATTGTGAACTGTACAATAATGTCAAGTTCTTTTTCAGATATGGGATAGAGAGGGAGTCAAAATAACTTGGTAGTTTGAGGAAACCCATAAGAGATTATAGTTAGTTGACCCTGTGCCTTATACTGTAACAAGTCTTAGTGTGAGATAATAGGTCAGCAGGTGTACTGACAGATGAAGGATTTTAAATGAAGCTGAACTCTACTGTATTCCCTTTATGATCATCCCTCAACCCTGATGACCACCACCTTAGTATGCTTGTCTTTTCTTCCAGTCTCAATAATTGTTCTCAAAGTCATTTATTTTCAGTTTTCTTTTAAACTAAACAAATTTTAATACAGTACAACTGTATTAACATATAAATTGGATCAGCTCTAGTTTATCAGTGCTGCAGTTGGAATAGAAACAAGCAACATTTCATACCAACATTAATGAGAACTTACACAGATGGAGGATTGACACTGAAATTCCATTTTGTCTTGAGGTTACTCAAATAATGCCTACACTAATCCTGGCAGGTTTCAGGCCTTTAGAGACCCCAAAATTTTGTGACCTGGTAGTATCCACTGATTATATCTGCCATTGGGTCTGTCTGACAATTACTGTACCATACTATAGTTCTTCCTTCCATTATAACCACATTCCTTAAAACAAGAGTTGATTGAAGGGGGGGGGGGGGGGTTCAGAAGCAACGGTTGCCATTGAAGGTAGGAGGCTGGTCCATAAATCCAACAGGTGGGTGAGACACACAATTATTGACACCATGACTAATTTGCCTCCTACATTTGATGGTGACCTTAGCTTCTTGGGGAAATAGTTGTGATGGGAAAAAAGAACAAATTCACAAGGTACTGTAGTTCCATGGATAGATGAACTTGGAGGGTACAACCCAGCCACTAGGCCTTAGGGCCCACCTCGGTGTCAAATATGCCAGACATTGTGTACACATTATGAGTTGCTTAGCTGAAGGGTGAAGTTATAAAAATACTTAAAGAAATTATTCAATATTTGTGCCACAATATGGCCTTGTGGGGGTAAAATACAGACAGCTGTAATTAAATTTGACACATTTTTAATTTTGTTTCTTAGTATAGTACTGTACAGTCACATCAGTCCCACAGTGCATAATCCTGTCACAAAGCCTAAACTTGCTTATTGTTTCAAGCAAGTTTTGGTCTGCCAAATAAGAGTTTATGGCAGTTGAGAGAGCTGCTACTGTAATAAACTTCCTTTGTTGTGTGTGAAATTTGAAATTGCTTATTACAACAGGACATGCAGTGACCATCATCATCGTTGTGTGCGTGGGCTTCCTGGTATTTATGGTGGTGCTGGGAGTGATCCGCGTCCGTGCTGCTCACACACGTAACACACACGAAGATGTTGCTGATGCAGAGATGGCCTGGGATGACTCCTCCCTCAACATCACTGTCAACCCTATGGAGGTATGTGTTTAATATTTACTGAGACAAATTTAATTTATATTGCTGCATCATTTCCAGTATTGTGATGTAATGAATGAGGTGTTTTGTCCTTGCTTGTAGCTGTTCAACAATTATAGATATTTTTTGCCTTGTGTTACGGATAGAGCTTGTATTGGAAGTACAGTACTTTGATTTTGTTTCTTGCTGAACACAGGTAAAGGTCAGGGTGACAGGATAATGCCTCTGCCACAATTCTAATAGAAAGGTCATAATTTGGCTTTACAAGGCATACCTACCACAATAAATGGACTCTGCCATACCCACAAACTCATGTTTATACAGTACTACTTACTTTACAACACCTATAAGATGCTAACACTGTTACCCCCCCCCCTCTTCCCTGACATGTTTCCTTCTCTCCCATTACCACTACACACAGGGTAGTCAGCTGATAAGTTCTTGACCTTAATGGTGTTACTTAGGTCACGAGTTTTTGTCATTAAACATATTTTTGGTAATATCTAGTCACAGGGCAATTTTTCTCTATTACTCATCTCAGGCATTTATGTTAGAAAATTTAGCTGAGGAAGGCGACATACAATCTTTTTCATCTTTTCCTTATGAAGTTTTTATTTAGTGCATTTCAGGCAAATATACATTTCAATAGTTTACATTCATTGTTTCATCCACAATGTTTTTCTAACCATAATGTAAATTCACTTTTTTTTTTTTTGCAGCAACAACTGGAGCTGGCAGAGACGCAGCGCTTGAGGGATGATGATGATGATGACGATGATTCTTCTGATGATGGCAGCAACTTCAATGATGACTTGGATTCCTCAGATGAAGATGAAGGAAAACCTAAAGAGCTGGAGTGGGATGATTCCACCCTCAAGATATAATTTTTTTCTAATTTTTTTAGTTGTCTTAACTGAAAACCTGCTTAGACACAGTGGGCTGGTTCATATAGGACAGAATGATCACATCCTTCTTAGAGACTAACTTGAAATTTTAATATTATTTTTAAGTTTTTTAAATCTAGAGTATTTGAGGAAAGCTTATAATTGCCCTTAACAGACTAATGAGACTGTACAGTACCAGCTTAACATACTAAGCATTCTCTTTTCTATGACTGGCTGGTCACTCTATCCTGCCAAGCACTGTAGATTTGCCATGTCGCCCAGATGACTAACCTTCAGAGAGATGATCTTGGGATGTCAGCTGTTGATTCATCAGTTCTGTACAGGGTCCATCATAAGTGTCTCAGAGAGTGTGGAGGATTATGCGTACACGATATTCTTTTGAGAATATTACTCGCAAAAATTCCTGTCTTATGAATAGCCATACATGCCACTAGTTATTATCAGATGTTTTGTTATTAGCACAGATGTTTTAGGAATAGACTATATCACTTGCAAAAGATTATAAACTACCTGAACATTGATGGATATATACATTTATATACATATATATATACTATTGTGAAATGAAAATGGTTCAGGCAACTTTATTTGAATGATGAGGCAGTGTGTATCTTGTGTAATATAGTGTTTAAACTGATTCCACAACATTGTCACAAATTTCTGAAGCAGTTTCTCTGAAGACTATGTTGTCTTTCCAGCACTGAAAGTTAACGCTGGGTGATTTGCCTCCCAGTAGTACTGATTATTGAGAGGAGTGAAAAACTTTTTGACGAGTTGGAATTGGAGGTGGATCCTGGAGGTGCCACTTGGGGGACTCTGTATCCACTTTAGTCTGCTTATATTTTTGAAGGGTGTGGTGGCAGCTTGCACATTGCCGAACAAGAAGACCTGGCAATATTTGCACTGAATGATAGAAATGTTTACATATCTCAACCTGCCTATATTATTTGGTATCATATTACTTTGTAGAATAATCAATATAGCAAGATGTATGTATTTAGTAGTCCACTATAGTCTAAAAATGAAGTGTTTAGTCACAAGCTATGTAAAAAAAATACAATAATTTTGCTAATATTAATCTTTTTAAGGCACCAGAATGTGAATGACAAAGATATTGAACAAAGTGTCATATGTGTGATATACAGACTTGTCACTTCACAGAAAGCCTAAGCTGGCAACCAGACACAGGGATGGCTCTCCTACGTTGCACTATAACGATGTGAGGGAAAATGAGCCCTGTGGATTGTCAATGCATGGCCCATAGTCGCCTGACATGTCACAAATTTAGGCAAGAGGCATGTATTAAGATGTAATAATTATTTTCTTCATGTCTTCATCTGATATGTACATTTTTGTCTGAAGATAATGTTTATACTAAGAAGGCCTTATGTACTTAAGGAGAGTTAGGAGAAAATCAATAGGAGCTTGATGGCACACGTCTGTAGACCTCAGGATATCTTAGCCAGTGTGGGAGACCTGTCGCTGTGTTCACAGACTCCTCCTCTCATATTGTCATATATTAGCATTTGCACAGCAAATCTTTAACCCAGGAGTCTTCTGCTGGTTGCTTCACATCTATGCTATTCAGAAACTAACACATATCAATGCTTTTAAGTTTAGTTGTAATATTAATATTTTCTATTCCTTTTTAGCTCTTAATTAAGGGGATCAGTGAATGTTATGCATATAATTTGTGGATCTTCTGGCAGATATTGCATTTAGGTCGATATGAGAGGACAGTCTGTGTCAAAACTTTTATAAATATTAACCAAGTATCCTTTCCATTTTAACCTGAGTTTGAATTTTAAGATAACATCTGCTCCAACTCACAGTGGAAGACAAGGTTTATCAATTCAATATTTTGATTACATATCTGTATAAAGCTGATGCTTTAGCTGTAAATTTTAAAGTAGCTTCTTGTCTGACAGTGTGAGATGAGCAATAATTTGGTTATTTTGTGGTTGGTATGTATCAGAATACATGATGTATAATACAATAGTAGGCCTACTCTATGGACTGCAAAGCAGCAGACTCCTTTGTAATAATTTTCTTGGCTCTTATTTCAAGGACTGTAGTTATTTTAAGAATCAACCATTAAACCTAGTATTGAACTCATGAAATGGAAGTGTGCTAGCTGAAGCATTTAAAGTAGGCCTTCTAAATTTTGTAAATTCACTCTGTACAATGAGTCCCATCGTAAACCTTTCCTATGTCGCTTCTTCTCAATTGTACTGCTATCCTGACATGTACTTATGGCAGCATATATTTGCCAGGATATCTACAAGCTCTTAGATAATAACAATCAAAAGGTTATCCTACGTGTAAATGTGGAGAGGTTCGTGATTGCGATTCTTAGACTAGAAGTTTCCGTATAGCACATTTTAATATTAATAACACACAAATGTGTTTTATGGAAGTACTGTCCAAGGCTCAAAATCACTCATCACATCACAAATTGCATCAATCAGGGCAACAGTTGCCTTACTAAACAACTTTCAAAACTTGAAGTATAGTGTTAATATATTACATTGCAGTTTTAATATGTTGATCATTGTTAAACTATAAATAATGATTATTTTTATTAAACCACTGCTAATGGTAGAAGGTACACTATACCACTGAAGGTGCATAATTGATAGGTTTTGAAAGTTATCAGTCACACACCTGTTGCACTGTTTGGTGAGATTGTTAGCTCGTATATGAAATTCTCAGTGTTCAGAGTGTTGATGTAAAATATGTAATGAGTATGGATAATCTGTGACGAGTCGGTAATTGATCTGTAACATTCCGTTGTAGATGACAGCAGCTTTTTTGTTGTTTGAATGATAGACTTAAAGGACCAGGTTTTTTTGTTTTAAAGGCGGCACGCATCCCTCCCTAAAGAACAAAATTTAGTTCCTGTAATTGCTTATCATGTAGAATCTGTATAGAGCAGCATGCAGCAGTTGCTTGACAGAGATACATCAGCAACTTCATTATGTTTCTTTTGACAGCTCTATGCTTCTTGCTTGTGCTTTTATGAAAGTGACAGATAAGCTTTTAGTTAGCATAAACAGTTTTGTTAGGACTTAACCATGAACATGAATCATGATAGTTTTATTTTGATACCTCACAAAGCAAGATTTGCCAGGATTTTTGTAATGCAGCCGTTTGTAAAGGAACAACCGTGCACCAGTGACGCCAAACTACAAAAAAAGGAAGGGGGGGGCAGGGTACTGATGCTGGATAACTCCTTGAGGGTTGTAATGACTTCCAACTACAGTATTGTACAGTAATACTGTATTGTATCTTCTGTGTGAATATGTACCACCAATACATAATGAGATGACTTCAAATTTAGCTTTGATAATTGCATTGTAGTTAATGTCATCTCATCTTTAGCAATAACAAAATGCTTGTCAGTTTTTTTATATACATGGCAGTGTATTAGACATAGCAATAATCCTCTTTGATCATTAAGGTCAAATATATCCTAAAGTTTAAACTTTTGGCATTTAAAATATTTTCATTCATGGATGAAATTTTTACAGTTGAGTTGAACTTTTAAAAATTACAGAAATTTAAGTCAACTCGGTCTTTGAAGGTCCTTTTTGGCGGCGCTGGTGAGACAACACACACGAAGGGTTGGGATGGCGCTGGCCGCAGGGTGTAGGCAGTCTGCACAAAACCCCTGGCTTATGTAATCCGTCATCAATAAAAACCTACACCCAATAAAGACTGTCTGTGATCCTTAACTTTTATATATATATATATATATATATATATATATATATATATATATATATATATATATATATATATATATATATATATATATATATATATATATATATATATATATAAAATGGTTGCCCTTTACTGTATATTCAAGAGTGGTCATCCTTAGGGCTATAGTGGCAAGAATTTGTTTAAGATATAGAAACTGTCGCCAACAGAACAACCATACCTTAAGTTAATGAGCTGTTTGACCCAGTGCCAAAGAATAATCTAAGAAAACTGGACAACTCACAAGCTGCACTGGTTAATCATTACCCAGAGCACAATTAACAAAATGATTAACATCCAGGTTTCAAACTACATGTACTGTACTGTTGGACATAAAAATACTTACTCAAAGATTCACTCATCTCGGATTGAACCCCAGGTCCACTTCCTAGCATACTGTCCATTACACCACAAGTTATATAGACTGTATACACAGGAACTGGTCATTTAGGCTGTCAAGGCCGAACTATCCAACGGCTTAAACATCTTTTAGTCCAGGAAAATGGTGAATGAATTGTGTACTTCAGAAAAGCAGAGGCAGATCCAGGGGGGTCTGGACCCCCCTATTCATCAGAAAATTCCAACACTTATTCTTTAATGCAGTATTGTACTCAAGCATTTTTGTATTGTAAAAAGTTATTACCGGTACTACTGACCTTATAATATCTCCCAATATCAAGTGCACATGGTTTCAAAATGCGCATGATATTGATTAGATTTAAAAAAAAAAATGTATAGGGGGCTTACAGCATCCCCCCCAAAAAATCCCCCAGCTGGATGGGCTCGCTGTGCTCACCATGTAACCCCCACCCAAAACTCCCCCCCCCCCTTCGATATTCCTGAATCCACCCCTGAAAAGAAGCAGGAAATTATCAGAAAAGATAACGTTTTACTAGCTAAATAAAAATAGATTTAGGGCCATTTGAAAAATCCAAGATGGGCACCATTTTATAAAAAGTTCCCTGAAGTATTCTGTATAAACTGTAGGTTATGTGTTAAAAGGAGTGAAACCCTCTTACATTATAAAGCTTCATTATATGAATGAATTTTGATAAAAGATCTTTTGAGAAAAACAAGATGCCATTTAAAAGATTCTTACTTCAATGCTGCACATCTTTCATGGACACTACACGCTCTTGAAGTAACAATGTGTGCTCTGTACAGTATATAACCACCCCTTTGTACTCATGAAGAAGAGCTATTTGTTATATGTGTGAAACCTTCCAGAAGCAGATTCATTAAAATTTGAAGACTGGCATTTGTGAGAATAGGATAGAGTCAATAATTTCAGTACTGGCCACTGACACTATGAGTTGGATGGTTTAACTTTTGTGCAGTCTTTACATGAAGGAAATTTCCAGCTGTACAAGGATGCTATAACAAAAGTTATTCCATGGTTTTTTTTTACTTAGATCATCCACACTATTATCATTGGCTACCAGTTCACCTGCATGATATGCCAAGGAAGCATCCAGATTTGGCCAACAAGTTTGACAGTGAGAACTTCGTAGTCTATAAATGGCACAGCATATTCTGGAATTCCAATTGATCAAGCACATGAGTAAAACAGCAGGTGAGTCAAAGGAGACGGAGGAGCCATAGGGCTGACTGAAGGCTGTTCTGAATTACTTTGATGGATGGTTTCTGGACCATAAATAATAAGGATAATTGGTGAGTTTGAGGCTGCACAGGAAACTCATCACTCAGACACTGAGTACTGAACACCCAAAACAGGTTCAAAATATTAAGAGCACATTTGAAAAACAGATAACAGCACTGCATACAGTATTACAGGTAATTAAAAAATGGGAAGTCCATTTATGGAAGAAAGCCGGGCTCTGTTGGTGTAAGACACACAAGATATTGTTGACCATAAATTGATAGTTACCATACAGAAAATTGAGCAGGTTGAATAAAAGAATTTTGCATGACTTGTGGAAGATCCAATTTGCATGAACTGATTACTGCTCTTCAGCTGCCCACCAGTAAGAATTATATTAAAGTTCCCTTGACACAGGATAAGCTAAAGATTGACTCAATAAAAACTTTGCCCTCTTCTCACAGCTCTATTGCCCTTATTATTAAACATCTTCTTCCCTTGAACAGGGTCGTTGTGTTTCAACCCGAGTTTTAAACTAAATGAGTCCTGAGGGACACCGCAGTACAGTACTTAACGGGGTGGTGTGGCGGTAAAATTAACTAATTCCAATATCATAAATTAATTTTATTGGAATTAGTTAATTTTACCGCCACACCACCCCGTTAAGTACTGTACTGCGGTGTCCCTCAGGACTCATTTAATTTAAAACTCGGGTTGAAACACAATGACCCTCTTCAAGGGAAGATGTTGTTTAATAATAAGGGTGACAAACCCTCAGGTACCACATGATGTCGAAGTTCTGTTTCTCAATGGAACTGTTGCTTTGAACTTTTTAAAACCAGGTGCTTGCAAAACTTTTCTTGAATACGGATAAAATGTCTTTATGAAATAATTTATGTCACAGATGCATAATGAGAGCAAGAGGCTTGACATCATCTGGGATAAATATATCCCTGATAGCTTGAAAGAATGTACCAAGAGAAAACAAAGGAGACACCCAAGTGTACAATATTTAACTTGAGTGTTTGAACAAATACAGTAATGATGTAGAGGGATGGCACAGAAGAATTAACACAATTAACACTTGGCTGTGCAAATGAACACTTGTACAAACTCAGAATTACTACACTTAGAGCCCTCACTGGTACTCCTGCAAATTCAATTCGTGAAAGAGTGTAGGAACATGCAGGGTAGCCTGTTTGATTTATGTAACCAATATATAAGTAAAGAAATAAAGACATTCCAGCTCCTGTCTGCATACACCCACCTCACAGTGCCATATTTAGAATGAATGACTTGTACAGTATAACTTGTTTTAGAGGATTTTATTCTTTTGTAGATTTGATATATAATTTTTATTTTTTAATAAATTGTATACAGTAATTCTTTTGAGGACATGGTAACTTTATTTATTTTGATTCACGTATAATTTGCACAAGGAAGACAAGGAATAATGTTATTCTTTTAAACTTACTGTATTATCTTTCAACCTAAGGAATCCTGTGGCTTAATCATCTTTCAGCCAAAAAGTCTTATGACCTAAACATTCTAACGGCCAAAACACCATACAGTCTAAAAGTCCCTATTTTGTACATACACACACTACTACTACTACTACTACTGTACTACTACTTCTTCTACTAATACTTTTTTTTTTCATATTGGCCTCCAGCCTCCCCCAATAGTACTACTGCTACTACTACTGTACTACTACTTCTTCTACTAATACTTTTTTTTTTCATATTGGCCTCCAGCCTCCCCCAATAGTACTACTACTACTACTACTACTTTTCTGTCACTTGTATTCAAGTAATGTATATAACGATCATCCAGCTATGATACAATGATATGAGTTATTAAAGATGTCAATTTGTCGGTGAGCTCTGAGGTGACTAAATGAAGTCGGTACGGGACTGGCAGGGTCGTCCACAGATGTTACATGTGTGGAGGGCTACATGTAGTGCGGGAGGAGCGGCCGAAGCGTCTTTCCGGCGTTGGCGCTTGTCTGTCTCGGTATGCAGTCGGACTAACTCAAAAGTATTGACACTTTCTTGTGTCAGACTTCTCCAAACGTTAGGGTGTGGAGTAATCGTCTCCCAGGTGAGGGGGTCGATTTGCCACTTTTTCAGGTTTGTTTTAAGACTATCCTAATACTTTTTCAGTTGCCCACCACCATTACGTTTACTATTCGTCAGGTGACTGTAAAGTACTGTAGTTGCGTTGGCAGTCTACTGTCGTTCATGCAAGTAACATGGCCAGTCCTGTGTAGTTGTTCATGGATAATGGTAGCCTCCATGCTCCTACAGTTATTGTTGTAGGTGATTATGGTTTTTGTTAAATAAAGCCTCATCTTTTAGAACATGGCTTTTACTACAGTGGGTACTGCCACAAACCTTTGAGCTTGTCGGCCTGCCTAAACAAGGTACAATGTGTTAGTGATAGTGAGGTTGTGTGCAGCACACTTGCTGAGGAGTAGGCCGTTGGGATTACACTTGCCTAGTCCATTTCTCCCTATGATTTTCTACCAAATGTCAGCATCTCGGCCAACTCTGGCATTAAAGTCATCTAGGAGCACAACCTTATCTTCTCTGGGAATAGAGGTTAGCACTTTGTTAAGGTCGACATAAAAGGCCTCCTTGATCATCCACACAGTAAATCTTCAGTATTCATATTTTCTGGTGTTGCTGTACCTGTGATGTCTTAAGATACAGAAATCGTATATAAGTATTTCATGTATAGACTTTAAAGATGTTAAAACTACAGGTAGTGCTTGTTTGGTTGTGGACTAATTTCAGCGGGATCGTTGGCGAAACATCGAATCTTATGATTAGTTTTCGTTAATAACTTTCCATTTTCTGTGAATTAATGATGGCTAGAAGTAATCTAAGTAAATGAATAAAACTATGGATGGTGGCCAATCGTGTATGATGCTTGTTCTGCCATCCAGTCGGTAAATAGATAGCGATTTTCATATGGATCAGTAAAGCGAACCAATAAATTAAGGAATCGAAGCACCTCCAGGGTTTGGTAGGCAGTCGTCAATCGCCACTGATTATTAAGGTGCGGCCATGGTGGAGGTAACATGTGTGGCTGTGTGGTGACACAGTATTTGATGGCTATTTCTGGGTTTTACGTTCGCTGTTTGTGGATTTCTTCGTGACTGTGACACCATAAGAGCTTTCAGGACTATACATTGTGGTAATAAGCAGTTGAGTGCAGGTAGGTTGATAAAAAAATTTTGTTATTGTACTACGGGTCCAGGAAGAGGGAGGCGGTTGTGGGGTATGGGTTGTTGGGGTTCACCCTCAGGATGGGATGGAGAAAGGAAACTCACAATGTGTTCTCTGTATACATGTTGTATGGATGTACAATGCAGCTTGGTGCTGGGAAGTGGCAGTTTGGTTGCAAGCGTGATGTAGAAAGAGCTGGTTGGTGAGGGTGCTCAGAGGAGGACCAGCTTGTGGGTCGCCATGCTCGCCGGCGGGAGCGAGGGCCGCCAGGCGGTGTTTCTTTGCGTGGTTAGGTCAGGTTCTATTAGGTTCATTATTAATCAAAATTATGATAATCTATTGCACGTGTTATAAATCCTAGATTCCATGGTTGTACGAAACTAAGAGTAAACTGGTTTGTTTGGCAGAATTCTTGAAATTGTGTAAATTCGAGTTTTCTTTTATCACTGGGAAAAATATGCATATTTGCTTCTTGGGATGAGCATCAGGTTGCCAAAAGGCCGTTTCCACGGCCAAAGTTATCTAATTAGGCCATATAAAACTTCGCCTGGCCGTATAAAAATGAATGGTCACGGCCAAATTATTTGGCCGTATTTTGGTTGAATTTTGTAAAACACGTATTAATTCCTCATTTAGTGGAATGTGAAGAAAAGTCTAGCAGATTTTCAAATTTCATAATGAAAATGCTGGCTCAGTGACCTCACCTTGTCATGACCTCACCTAATCAGTGACCTCATCTCTTCACATGTTTACGTGACCTACTGAGCTGACTGATCTTTCTAGTTACTACCTTAGTTGTTAGTTGTCATATTTGAGTAGTTCAGGCTGTACGTGTCCAGCATATGGGTTAAGCTTCAGAGCTTGCAAAGCCATCTGAGTAACTTTCTGAAATTCCGAGTGCAAGATTTCAAAGTGTCCACTAGTAAATGAAAAGGGTCCAGTGGCGTAGCTGGAGTGTGTGTGCCGCCCGGGGCGGCCCTTGAGTTTGCCCCCCCCCCCCGGTGTCCCCACAAAAAATACATATTGCACAGTGACTCACTCTTTTATATATATATATATATATATATATATATATATATTAAATAGTTTGTGTACCATTATAATATTACTGTACTTTCACATACTCAAATATAGTATACTTTAAATACACCCCAAACACACTTAAACTTTATAAGTAACAGTTAAACAAAAAGCAAAAACGACATATAGGATAGAGAAAAAAGTAAAAAAAAGTGTAAAAAATTAGGACCATCTTTATTTCTGAAATGAAAACTACATCTTTCTACAAAGTAACTTTTCTTGTTTTTTTGTTGGCAAATTCTTCAATGACATTGTCAAAAACTATTTCATCTGTCAATTGTCGCTCTATAGACAGTATGGCAAGATTTCTCAACCGCAAGGTGCTCATAGTAGATCTTAAGTAATTCTTGATCAGTTTTAGTTTCGAAAAACTCCTCTCACAGGTAGCAACACTAACAGCAATTGTGAGGAAAATCCTCAGCATTATTACTATATTTGGAACCGAGTTCCCAAGGTTATACTTTTGAATAAACTGCAAAAGTTCAAGGGGGCCTTCTTTCCACGTCAGTATTCTGTCTTTAATAGTTATAGCAGCAACAGCAACAAAATGCTGAAGTCTTTTTCTCTCAACAGGTTACAGGTTGTGTGTGTGGCGGGGGGGGGGGGGGGGGGGGGCGCATAGCAAGGGTGTAGCTCATGACGTGGCCGTGATGATGTGGGTCAGGTGTTAGGTCAGACACGACAAGGATTAACTTGCCGCCGATACAAAGGGATGGATTAACGTCTCCAGTAGCTGCAGATATGGGTGATGAGCAGACCCAAAAGTGCCCCCCCCCCCCCACCCCCACCAAAAGTGCCGCCCGGGGCGGACCGCCCCCCCCCCCCTAGCTACGCTAGTGAAAGGGTCCTAGGACAGTGGTAGAAAATATAACAAACCAGGGGACGATGACGAACTGGACGTTTTTGCTTACGTCAACTAGTGTTATCAAGTTCTCCACCATTATCATGCTCTACCACCATTACAGATAAAGGTAAATCTTCACTGTAGATTATAGATATTATGTTTATGTAATTATTGGGCTCTCAATTCTTAGTGAAAATTTGGTTTTATTACGACATTTTAAGTGGATATTGTAGGGGATACTTTTATTTTGTGTGGATTGCAAAAATAGCCTTGTGCTTCCCATCCAAAAAGTTTTGGCCGAATTTTTGCCGATTTGGCCGTGAGATGGCGTGATATTGGCCGTGAAGCTTTTCGTACATCTGGCAACCCTGATGAGCATTACTGTAACTGCCTATTAGTGGCGTGGGACGAGAACCTGCACTGACCTTCACACGCTACTTTATGCTGCCTCGATCGATTAAACGTATTGCAGAGGGTAATTTTTTTTATTGTTTGGAGTCGACATGGAAAGGACCTGTGAGTTTGTACGCTGTGAGTTGTGTTCAATTAATTATCAGTCTCTTTAGTCCTGTCTCACGCGCACACACGCACGCATATACTCACGCAAGCACGAGAATCTACTTTCACGCGCGCTCACATAAACACACGTGTGCACACACATACACGAGAAACCCCTGTTCGCTGGAAATATGTCGACGATTCCACCATTGGGATCAGCGTCAACAATTCTACTCCCAACTATACCGCCCCTCAGGATTTATTGAACAGTCTCCAAAACTGGGCCACCAACAACCATGTCACCATCAACCATACCAAGACCATGGTTATGCACATCAACCTCTCCTCCGACATTGTCCCACCTCCTTCCATTACTCTAGGTCCGAACACACTCCAGGTTGTAGATTCCACGAAGCTCCTCGGCGTCACCATAGACAACAAACTAAATTGGAAACCACACGTCAGTGAAGTTGTCAAATCCTCCAGTTTCCGTCTCCACCTCCTCCGCCGACTCAAGTCCCTCGGAGTTCCTGCACCCGAGCTTCCTCAGTGTTTACACAACATTCATACTTCCCAAGCTCACCTATGCCTCCCCCACCTGGTCTTCCTCCATAAATGCCACACAACGTAAACACCTAGAAAAAGTGCAAAAGAGGGCATGCAAGATTATTCTCTCCCCTTCCTACTCCACATATCAAGAAGCGCTCAACACACTGACCCTTTCGACTCTCACTGACCATCACCACGACCTCATCTGCAAATTTGGTAAGAAGCTTCTACACCATCCTCGACACCGGCTCCTGCTACCACCTGAGATCCCTAGTCCGAGAATTGCTGTTCGACACCACAACCGCATCCAGCCCAGACGTGCACGAACTGATCGCTATAAGAACAGCCCAGTCCCAACCATTGTAAAAATTATCAATAACTTGTAATAAACCAGTGTATTCACTCCCAGTAAACACTACTCCTTGCACTGTCACTATGTTGAAATGAACTGTAGTTTGAGCTTTTCCCCAGCTAGTTATTATATGTCTTATTTGTGTCACTTGTGTTACTTGTGTATTATTTGTAATTCGAAACCCATTCCCCAAATATGTAACTGTATATTTTCAGCCTTCTGGCTGCCAAGCTCTTTCAATAAATCGTTAATTATTATTATTATTATTATTATTATTATGAACACAAGAGCATATAATAAAAATAATAATAATAATAATAACAATAATAATAATAATTAACGATTTATTGAAAAAGTTATGCAGGCCGAAGGCTGAAAATACACATTAGACAAAAATGACTTCTTCCATACAAAGCATGGGGTGGGTGAGTCGTTTAACAAAAGCTTTCATTACTAAAAGGTGTTGATATAAAGGACCTCACGTTGTCATGGAGACACCGGGTGGTGTGGCGTCGCAGGAGCAGCGCCTGAATAGGTCTCAACCCTACGATGGTCAAGGATGAACACGCACACATGAACACAAGAACATCACACGAACATGCACACATGCATACACACACACACACACACGTGAACTTTACCCAAGTGTCATACATGGTCCAGGTTGAAACATTATGGACCTTATATACTGAAACTCTACAAAGTTATTAACATTTCACCTGTGGAATGTTACGAGATAATTACCTCCATTACCCCCCTTGTTGGGCCAAATATGACCTTTAGCCTCATTTTGTGATCAGTTGATTAAATGACTTGGATATTTATTCATTTTAATTCATTTTGGAGATCATGATAAATTAATATACACCCATGAAGGGTTTAAAATGTTTTAATTAATGGGCTAATTTATTGTACTCAAGGGGAATGGCATCGTACTCAAGGGATTTTCTGAAAGTAAGCGAATATTACGTAGGTTCCAACAGAGGTAAATTGAAGCCTCCATATTACAGGACTGTGTTTATGAAGGAGAATAACCCTGAGAGAAATACATAACTGGCCGGTAAAATATTTTGAGTCAGACCAGAAAATGCAGTACAATGTTAATGATCTTAGTATGGGAGTCAACGATGATATTTGTGGGTAAAAGTAGAGTTCTAAATCTGATTGTGTTGTTAGAGAGATATATTTAGTCGTGGGAGCGAGAATTATCTTGAAGTTAAAGAGAAATATTTTATCACTCGCCTGTAACAAACGCGCAACAAAAAGAGTGGAAAAAAAATAAATAAAAAATTTGATTGGAACGTTGGATATCAAGATCAGTATAGTATGCGTGGGGACAAAAGCCGTGAATATATCCTGACACACAAGATTCCTTACCGACAATAACGACCAACTGGGAAAAAAATAACAAAATCGGACCATGTGTGTGATGTTGTTGGCTGACGGATGGTACCATTCCCCACCTCCCAGGATGATGGGTGTGGGTGGTTATAGTCGGGATGTCCTACCTTACCTTACACCACCCCACACCACCCTAACCCACACTACACCACCCTACCCCACCCTACCCCACACTACCCCACACTACACCACCCTACCCCACACTACACCACCCTACCCCACACTACACCACCCTACCCCACACTACACCACCCTACCCCACACTACCCACACACACCACCCTACACCACTCACTACCCACACACACCACCCTACACCACTCACTACCCCACACTACACCACCCTACACCACTCACTACCCACACACACCACCCTACCCAACACTACCCCACACTACACCACCCTACCCCACACTACCCAACACTACCCTACACTACACCACCCTACACCACTCACTACCCACACACACCACCCTACCCCACACTACCCTACACTACACCACCCTACACCACTCACTACCCACACACACCACCCTACCCAACACTACCCCACACTACACCACCCTACCCCACACTACCCAACACTACCCTACACTACACCACCCTACACCACTCACTACCCACACACACCACCCTACACCACTCACTACCCACACACACCACCCTACACCACTCACTACCCACACACACCACCCTACCCAAATCTACACCACCCTACCCAACACTACCCCACCCTACACCACTCACTACCCACACACACCACACCCACCCGAGTGTTTAGTTCAAGTGATCAACTGGCTGGGCCGTGCCTCGATCTGGTCCCGGCGGTGCTTGACAGTAGTACTTAGTTCGTCATGTCACCGCCAGGGGGTCTACTATCGGCTTTTTGGAAGGTCTATTTATGTTACATTAGCTGTTTTTCCTTTTTTTCTTTAATAATTCATATCTTTACGCAGTCAACCTCCAAAAGTAGACGTTTATTAACATAGAGATATAATGGGGCACTCCGTACAACATTCAAGCTATGTGGGCGTGTATGACTTGTCTTCTTGTGTACATGACTCGTGTGTGTGCGTGTATGACTGTCTTGTTTTGTATATAATTTTCCTTTGTGTGCGTGTATGACTTTCTTGTTGTGTACATGATTGTCGTGTGTGCGTGTATGACTGTCTTGTTGTGTACATGACTGTCGTGTGTGTGCGTGTATGACTATCTTGTTGTGTACATTAGTTAGCTCTGATTTATCCTGCGAGACCTGGATGTAAATATATTGCCCATTATCCATGATGAGTTAAGTTGAGGGATGCAGTGTGGTGGGAACGTCCCTCCCTCAGCCAAGGAACATGTTTTTTTTGTTTTTTTGAGCGCCTGTAAACGTAGAGATGGACAAACAGACAAATTCCCATGAAATTAAAGTCAAATAAATGATACACAAAGGAGTGAGACAGAGGAGAATACAAGTCAGTGAACCTTACCTCGGCCAACACTCCAAAACCCTGACTTTACTTTCTCTATCAAGGCGAAGTTACCAACATGTACCTAGCGCTTCAAAAGACATACGGGGGTGAAAATTAATGGCCACTTAAGGTACCAGTCCAGCTTGTTTCTGGGGGGGGGGGGGTCCTAATTGGAGGTGTCAACAACTGCAAGAAGGTGGTTAGAGGAGATGGGGGCGAGATAAAGGGGAAATTCACCTCCTTCGTTAGAGAGTTATTAGTAAGGTGTAATGGTTTGTCCACTCTCTACCACCGTGAGAAATAAACAAACCCAAAATTGGCAACTTAAACGAGGGTATGACACAAGACCCCAAGGAAGTGATAAGAAATCCTGGCCCCAGCACAACTCAAGGTAGCCAGCGTAAGCGTAAATATAATATAAACGGCGTCACGATGGTCGAGATAAAGTTAGTAAATATTGCCTTCACGAACAGTTATGTCAGCTTGCGAATGTCATTATTATAGAGGAAACAACTGATATAAGCACAACAAAGAGCTGGAATATCCTGTAGCAAAAGAATTACATAGTAGGCTTTTGGATGTTGCCAATAAACAATATATGACAAAAAAACAATCTGAAGGCACAACCAGTGAAACTAAACTAATAAAGCAACATCTACTGGAACACAAAATTCCACTATCACATTTAATAGGATTTGCATCAGATGGTGCCAATAATTTGGTAGTCACCCTAAAGTCAGATCTCGTTCAGTTTTCGTCAGCTGGTAAGTCACGTGTACGCCTGTATGGTGTTGTCAACTTAGCTGTCAAATATTTGATTGATAAGGGGGTAGAAGTTGATGATGTGAAGTGTTTTGACCAAGTTAGTAACCTGAAGCGGTTTGTCAAAAATTACAAGTGATGAGGAATTTAGTAATCTGCCAACACATAAAAAGTGGACCAGATACTTTGAAAAATCAAAGAACTTTGAATGTCACTCAGAATTGCACAATTCTTCTTTGCTATATCATCTCGCAATGCAAATGTAGAAAGAGATTTTTCACTGATGCAAAGTCAATGGACAAAGGAAAGGAACAAATTGAGTGTTAAAACAATGAAAGGCATTCTGACTGTACACAACTTCCGAGAAACATCTTGCAGTGACTTCTATACCTTTCTAAAGAGCAATCAGCCAATACTGAAAAAGATCCGATCTACAGAAAAGTATGCATGGGCACATAGAGTCACACACACAGTGGGGGGAGAAGACAGCAGCTAAAGAAGATATTCAGCCTTAAGCAAAGGTAATTTTTTATTTTTATTTTTAAGATTTCTATACCATGTATGTTGTATATTAGCGTACATTAAAAACACAATGCAATACAGTACATCGATACTGGTATATATATATATATATATATATACACATATATATATATATAATCAACGACCTCACCAGCAAGGAATCGAACCCTCGACCTACTGGGTGGGACGAGGGAACGCTTACCGGCTAGCCCACAAGGACACTAAAAGTAGTTCTAGACACTCTTATATTTCACACAAAGCCTGTTCATCGAGCTGATGGCGCCGTGAACCTCGTTGGGAAACTGCCCGTGCCTCGTATGTGTTGCACGAGTCACTTCATTGCGGTGCATAACTCACACTATGGTATTGCCTGTCTCACTTTACCTGTGTTGCCCGAGTCGCTTTACGATGGTGCATAACTCACTCTATGTTGCGGAGTCACTTTATGGTGATGCATGACTCACAATAACGACCACAAAAAAAAAAAAACCCCACCGAGACTCAGCCCCCCTCCCCAGCTCTTGACCACAACAGATACGGACACATAGTGATATTGTATCTCAGTGTTCCCAGTTGAGAGTGAAACCTGATACATCTTTGTCTTTGGATGTTTGAGCTTCTTCCTCTCTTTCTCGCCATGACAGTCCCACCGAGGGGCCACCAGCTGTCGTGTGTGTATGTTGAGGCCACTTGCATCTTTCCTCCAGGGACACCACCTCCCACACTCTCACCCCAGGGACACAGAGTTAACACATGTAGGTGGTAGAACAATATAGAGAACATCATTATCAAGTCCTGTAACCTTTCCAAGTTAGTCTTATTTAGGAAGGCGCTGAGATATGTTGTTTACTTGTGGGGATGAGAGTGATGCCTTAACTCATGTGCACGGTGCTGGGCGTTACCTAACATCACATAACATTCATACTTTAAACGGATCCAGGAAGGAGAGGTGAGGTGAGGTGTGAGCCAAGGGAGGTGTGGTAGTACGTGTTTAGTAGTGTGGATACAGGGTTAGTGGTGTGGTAGTAGTGGTGGTGATGTTGTGCTTGTAAACTTACCTTACTTTACTTTCTGCTTGTAAACTTTGCTTTCTTTATACCGCTTGTAAACGTAATTTACTTTGCTTTTCGCTTGTAAACTTTACTTTCCACTTGTGAACTTTACTTTTATCCTCTTCGCCACTGATCGGCTCATTAGCATCATGGGCGGTCGGTTACATCTCTGTTACGCACTGTTGGCAAGTACCAGGCATACACTTGCTCCTGAATGTATCTGAACCTACTCTAGTGTTGGTCAAGTCTGGTCTTGAAACAGCTCACACTCGGTGCCGTCACAACACACTCTGGCAGATTGTTCCAAGAGTTCACAATTCTTATTCCGAAAAAGTTCGCCCTCACAGTTTTCTGTACCTGTGGCTTCTTCAACCTTGAGCTGTGACCCTTTGTGTGGCGGACGTCAGCCAATTATAGGTATGTACATTCGACCGAGTAGTGCCCCCTGAGATTTGGTCGTCCCTTTTCCGTCTGTAGTAGTATATGCTAGGTAGTTGCAGGCGTTCTAATATCTCTGAGTAACTGAGGTTCCGTAGAGCAGGCACCAGTCTGGTGGTCCTCCTTTGGACATTGTTAGTCAATTGCCAGTCTCTAGCATACCTCAGGGACCAGACGGGGTGACAATACTCCAGATAGGGAAGCACCTCACTCTTGAAGATCGTGACGAGCGACGGACCATCCAGATATCTAAACGACCTTATAAGACCTACCAGTTTCGTTGCCTGATTCTCCTTCTTCTCAAATTGGCTTGAGAACTTAAGTTCATTGTCGACATACACACCCAGATCCTTTTCACACTCCGTCTCATTGCAGTTTCTTCGTTCTGTTGGGACATGTGATACGCCTCCTTACTGTTTGTGAGGCCCAGGTGCATCATTTTGCACTTAAGAACATAAGAATGGAGGAAACTGCAGCGGGCCTATTGGCCCATACTGGGCAGTCCCGTTTACACCCAACCCCTATTGCTCATATGAGCATCCAACCTATGTTTGAAGCAATTCAGCGTATTCGAGTTAATGATGATATTTGGTAACTTGTTCCATTCATCCACTACTCTGTTTCCAAACCAGTGTTTACCTATTTCACGCCTAAATCTAAATTTGTCCAATTTAAAACCATTGTTACGAGTTCGCTCCTGGTTGGATAATTTGAGTACCTTTGTAATGTCCCCTTTGTTTAGCCCTGCCTTCCATTTATGCACCTCTATCAGGTCGCCCCTCGCTCTACGTCTCTCAAGGGAGTGCAAATTAAGATGCTTTAACCTGTCTCTATACTCAAGGTTCCTGATACCCGGGATTAGTCTTGTCATTCTCCTCTGGATTCTTTCCAAGGATTCTGTATCCATTCTGTAATACGGTGACCAGAACTGGACTGCGTAATCCAGGTGTGGTCTCACAAGAGCAAGATACAGTTTTAGGATGACCTCGCTAGTCTTGCAACTAACACTCCTTTGTATGAACCCAAGTACTTTATTAGCCTTGTTACGAGCAAAAACACATTGTTTACTTGGCTTAAGGTTCCTACTTATCATTACTCCTAAATCTCTCTCGCAGTCGGATTTCTCTATGGCATCGTTGTTCATCTGGTATCTGGTTTCCCTGTTTACATTCCCTATACTGAGTACTTTACATTTGTCAATGTTGAATTTCATCTGCCATTTTTCAGACCATTCGAAAAATTTGTTTAGATCCTCCTGTAGTTTTGCCGAGTCCTCGTCAGATTTGATAACACGTCCTATTTTAGTATCATCAGCAAATTTACTTATGTTGCTGTCTATGCCGATATCTATGTCGTTTATGTATATAATAAACAATAATGGTCCAAGTACTGAGCCTTGGGGAACTCCACTTGTGACGTTGCTCCAATGGGACTTAGTGCCATTTAATCTGAGCAGCCATTTCCTCGACCATTCTTGAAGCTCACAGATATCTTTGTGTAGCTCTTCACAGTCTGTTCGGTTTTTAATTTCCATAAATAACTTGGCAGCATCCGCAAACATTTGTATGGAGGAATGTATAGCCTTTGGTATGTCATTTATGAAGCAATCAAACAACAATGTGCCCAATACACTGCCCTGTGGCACCCCGCTTCTCACAGGTACACATGACGATTTCGTACCATTGATCACCACACTGCTTGCGATCATGGAGAAAGTACCCGATGCACGCTAGGACACTTTAAATCCTGTACCCTTCCAGTTCATTTTTCAGCCTTTCATGAGGTATGCTGTCGAAAGCCTTGGCAAAAATCTAGGTATATATTGTTGATATTACCACCCTGTTCCAGAATTTGAGTCAAAACTTCCAGTACCTCGCGTAATTGTGTTAAGCAGGATCGTCCCAGCATATAACCGTGTTGACATTCCTTTACGAGGTTGTTTCGTAGATGATGCTCCATCATGGCATCTCTTACGATGCTCTCTAGTACTTTGCACACGATGCTGCTAAGGTTCACTGGTCTATAATTATTCGTGGAGTGACGATCGCCCTTCTTGAAGATAGGACTCGCATAGCCGTTTTCCAGTCATCGGTGACCCTTTGCTCATCAAAGCATTTGCCGGACAGGATCTTAAGGGGTTCCGCAAGCTCGTTACACAGTTCTCTTAACATCCTGGGGTGTACCATACCTGGGCTGGGACTCTTGTGAATCTTTAGCTCTGACAGTTTATTTCTTATAACTTCGTCCGAAAACACAATGTGGGTCAGCTCTGTCAAGCCGCCTGTCCTCATAACGCAGAATGGTTGTTCGCATCCGAACCGAGGACAAGAATTTGTTCAACCTCTCTGCCTTATCCTGGACAAAATCTGCATAACTACCATCGGGTCTGATACTCCTACTCGGTAAAAACCCTTTGGGTTTGACTTGACCTCGTTTGCAATCATTCTCTAAAACTCTTTTTCAGCCCTTCTACACTCTGACTTTGGTTGGTTCCTGGATCTGGCATACATCCTCCTGTCCTGTTCATCATTTGTACAAACCCACGTCTCGAAATCCTGAATTTTCTTCTTAACTTTGTTGACCGCTGCATGGTTCATGTGTAGTGGGTCTCCTTGTATTCCCTCAGGCAATGGGTTTGGTGTTAGGTATATATTTATCGATCAAATGGTTCACTTTACTGGCTATGATATTCAGCGTAGCATCTGCGTTCTTATTCCTTAGTAAGTCAGGCCAGTGTTTACTCCTCATCTCCTCCCTCATCCCATCGTAATTTCCTTTGTAATATTTGAACCTGGACCTGGATTTGTCATCAACCAAGTTACAGTTAAATACGAAGGACTTACTTTATTCCGCTTGTAAACTTTACTGTACTTAGCGCTTTTAGACTTTACTGTACTTAGCGCTTTTAGACTTTACTGTACTTAACGCTTGTAAACTTTACTGTACTTAACGCTTGTAAACTTTATTCAATTCATTTGTTTATTCCTTGCTAGAGGAAGCGGGATCCTAGTGCTGTCACTAGGTACCCCTGTACAATGACACCAGAAGCATCTGGCAAGTGTCACAAGTATATACAGCATAAATATTATAAAGGGGCTTATACTAAAGCCTAAGGAAGGAAGGATATTCCTTTAACACATAATCAATGTTTTTTACAAAATATCTGGCCAGTATGGGGAGGATCATCGTGTCTCCGTCAGGGGGTCGTGGAGTGGTGGTCCAGCAGGCGTCACGGAAGCGTTGTGTGTGGGGACATCTTAGGAGGTAGTGGATAAGGGTGCTGCTGTCGGGTCTTCTGCATAATGCACAAGAGCGTTGCTCAGGGGATGCGGGGATACCAATCTCCCAAGCAAAGTCATACCCAATGATGAGACGGGCAGCAATCACGTCCCCTTTCCGAGACCCTTTCCCATAGACGTATGAGAGGTCAGGAAGTTTACGGAGGACATCGTACCAGGTGGGCGGGGAGTCCAGGGGGATGGCTGCTTCCCGAGCTTCTCTCTGTTTGCGGCGAATTTGGGTCCTGAGCTGTAAAAGTGTTCGAGGAACAACGTAGTCAGGTGTGGCCTTGTTGAAGCCAGTCTTGGCAAGGCCATCTGCTGCCTCATTCCCCAAGATACCGACATGGAATCGCAGCAGACAAGCAAGGGGCAGAAACCATCTGCTTCTTCCTCAGCGAGAAGGGCAGCAAGGAGGGCTATTAGTTCCGCCTGAGTGGAGGATGCCCCATCAGAAACTCTGAGAGACAGTTTGATAGGCTCAGGGGCATCAGGATGGGAGATGTAGACACTAGCCCCGGCCCTACCTGTAGCGGGCAACAGAACCATCAGTGTAGAGGACGACCCTACCTGGGGACCAGTGGGCGATTCTGGAGAGGTGGTATTTGCAGAGAATAACAGGGTTCACCTGGGTTTTCGGGAGCGGTCCACCGAGAGCAATCACTTCAGGTTGGAAATCCAGCCAGGGAGGAGACGAACCAACAGCAGGGATGACAACAATATCAGGCAGGAGGTCGTGTTCCTGAAGGGCTCGGATGAGTGACCCTCGCCACTGTCTTCTAGATGGAAGTCGGTCTCGGACATCAGGAGTCAAGTTGGCTTGGACATAGTTGCCTCGAGGATCCCGTAGAATGGAAACTTCATTGTGGCCCCTCTACCACCAATATTACGTGTATCCTCCACCCATTCAGAATACCGTGGTAGTAGTAGTAGTAATGGTAATAACAGTAATAGTCAAGGTGGTGGTAGTAGTAGTAGTCACGGAAGAATAATCATGGTAGCAGTAATCATGGTAGTCTGACGATCGCTGTTCACTCTTCTCACTGAGGTAAATAATGCCTCAGATTAATGTTTCAATACATAATGTGATTGACTTGGAGATTCAGATTTGATGAGATTATATGATCTTGTTCGAGAAAATTGTACAAGTGACATATTACTGTAATCATGTTATCTGTGCATGTGTTTGTATGTGGGTGTGGAGTGGATGGGTGTGGGTTTTGGTGGGTAGGTGACAGATATCCGGTACCTAACCTTACCTATTGGTAAGGTTAGGTTGGTTATATATATATATATATATATATATATATATATATATATATATATATATTTTATGAAAATCCACAATGAAAACGTGGATAAGATAAATCTTGATAAAATCACTTGGGAAAAGGGAAACAAGGGAGCACCTTAGCTTTCGTCTTTATTCAAGACATCTTCAGAAGCAACTGGATTACACAGACAGAGAAAGGCTTAAATATACAGGGTGACCTTATTAAACATGAGGTCATGTCATAATGATGTCATCCACTATTACCAACACCAACACACACACACACACACACGTAGAGGAGCTTAAGCGAAGGGGCGACGTGACTAGTCAGGTCAAGTCGTGACAAGTTAAGTCAGGTCAAAACAATAACAACCAGTGTTCATCCATTTTTGCTTGATATTGATACTCCGTTTCCTGCCGTGACGACCCAAATCATCATCTGTACCTTCCAAGTTAAGTACTGCTGGCCCAAAGTATTAGATATCTTTTAGAGGTTTGTGGTGGAGTCGCACATCAACGATTACACCCCCCCCCCCCCAGTGTCCACCTGACCTAACCAAACACATCATCAGGTCAGGTCATCTAAGTATGTGCATCATCTCTAATATAGGTCAGGTCAATGTTACAGCCCACACCCATTTGTCCTGACCAACTGAAGATTCTCCACCCTTTAAAGTCTGCATTACGGTCTTGTATATTAAATCGTTATCTCATCAGACCCAATTCTGGTGCATGGCAATTACATTATTCCCTAGACTTGAACTTGCATATAAAGAGTGAAGTAATAAACAGAAAAGCCGAATTTGGGGATCAGCTGAACTTAACGCACTCCAGTGTATGAACAATTAGGAGTGACCGTGATGAATTGTTAAATAAATCAAAGTTGTTCTGTGTTCATGTAACCTCATACTTCCTGAGCCTACGGGTAGATCAGTGGCAACTTCCCTCTCTCCCACCAGGATGACCGTGAATTACTGTATGTTAGATGTGTCGTATGTCATATGTTTCCTCGTAATATATACCAATGTTATCTATCTGTGAAAAAGTTTTACATTCTACAGTATATTAAAAAATAGATTAGAGAGTAAAATGGAAATTTATCATGAATTCTGGAGATTGCCGTCATGTTTCATGTAGAGTTACACTGTTGATGAATCAAAACATAACAACATTGGAAGTAAGAGAGGTAAGGAATCTCTAGTTAGTTTTCCTCCAGCAAGTCTCGGCGTTACTTTTGTGTCGTAGCGTTAAGGAACCGTTTGGATGACGTGTCTGGTGCCCTCGCTGGTCTTAAAGTTCACTCCAGTCGTGAATGATCAATTTTAAAATGACCACGAGTAAAATTAACCTTTTGTTGATAAAAATCGTTATGTAGAAATGGAGTCGTTAGCATAAATAATATACTGATTTATTCTGCTCATTTTACACAGCAATCGGTCCACGGGAAGTGATATTATTGGCTAGAGAGGTATTACCAGCCCCCAATCACCTTTCATTGACGCTGTGAGTACATCTATGATTGGTCAGGAAATTGATGACGGTAGAGCCAATTGGATGGGTGGAACCGTGGTGAGGGTCTGTAGTGAGTACAATATAGTGTATACCACCAGTCAGTCAGTCAGTGTAGCGGCGGTGACACCACAGCAGCCAGCATGAGTCATAACCAGACACTGTGCCTCAAAGTCGGAGTTGATCAGGTTAGATTTTATTATTATTATTGTAAGGATAATATAGTCTGTTATGTGTAGTTGGGTATGGATATTATGTGATGATGTGTGGATATAAACACGAGACAATATTGGTAACATTGATGAGATGTTGTCGTTTTGAAAAGGGGAAAATATATAATTCACTCAACTTACATTAAGAATGGTAACTTATATAATCTAAGCTATATTATACGATCACCAACTTTTATAATAAAAATATACTTTCATCGCCACAAATATCACCATTATGTCGATCTAATGGGCCTTAGAGAATGTACTAGTTATGTTATATATTGTTATGGACTTAGGCAAAAACTAGACCCATTCTTCATAACCAATTACTGTTATATTAGCAGGTAAAGCTGCGTATGCATATTGAGTTTTGCATCTGTAATTAACCTAAGTAAAAAAAAAGTACCGGCTAATTGCAGGAAATTCATAACCTAACCTCCACAAAAAACATACACACATGCAACTTATTTCAGCCCAGTAATATATATATGTGTGTGTGTATGTGAATGCTTTTATAGTACATGTTTGTGTCAGAATGTCTTTGTATGGGAATGTGTATGTATCTTTTGAATACATATTAAATTTTACAGTGATGTATATTAACCAATATATCTTTCCCTCACCTCTAACTTGCCTGTCTCAGTACCCAGGTCTCATCACGTTGACTGGTGAGCCGCCCAACATTAAGGGAACAGGTGTGTTGGACGAAATCTACGACATTTTGTCAAAACACTTTGGTTTCTGGTGTGTATTTTATCTTGTTCCTTTACTACTAGTGCTACTTTTATTATTATTATTATAACTGATACTATTTTTATTACTTCTGCTACTACTGTGGGTTACGGGATGTTTGGGTTCGCACTCAGGATGGGATGGAGAAAGGAAACTCACAATGTGCTCTCTGTATACATGTTGTATTGGATGTACAATGCAGCTTTGTGCTGGGAAGTGGCAGCGTGGTTACAAGCGTGATGTAGAGAGAGCTGGTTGGTGAGGGTGCTCAGAGGAGGACCAGCTTGTGGGTCGCCATGCTCCCCGGCGGGAGCGAGGGCCGCCAGGCACCGGCGGAGGAGGTGGTGTAGCTTGCTGCGGCTGTAGCAAGAAGAAGAGAGAGCTGGTTGGTGAGGATGCTCAGAGGAGGACCAGCTTGTGGGTCGCCATGCTCTCCTGCGGGAGCGAGGACCACCAGGCAGACGGAGGAGGAGGTGTTGTTGGCTGGTTGGTGTAGGTAGAAAAGAGACAGGTCTACCACGAGGTCAGGTCTTTTATAGCGGAGGTAAGCGTGGGTAGATAGTTGACCCCCGCTCCGTGGGCGGCGCTGGTTGACCTAGACCACGAGGCACACACTGTGGAATTCGCGGGGTCGGCTACTCAGCGACAACAGCGTTTGTAGGGGAGAAATCCGCTACACTACCACCAGTTTAGTACTACTACGGTCCACCACTATTACTGTCCTCTGCTACTACTACTGTCCACTACTACTACTGTCTACTACTATGCTGTTGGCTTGGGGTAATGCATAACAGTAGGGTTTTAATCAAGTTTAATGCCACTACACACTTTAATGACTTTAATATTAATACCTTCCATGATGTGTGGCTTAGCCGAGTTTGTGAGAGGTGCGGGAAAACTGTGTGTAGGGGATGTGTGTGTGTGTGGGGGGGGGGGGATATACAGGGTGTGTGTGGGGGTATATATATGTGTGTGTGTGTTTGGGATATGCGTGTTTGTGTGGGGGGCACGTGAGTGTGTGTGGGAGGGATATATGTGTGTGTGGGAGGGATATATGTGTGTGTGGGGTGGGGAGATGTGAGTGTGTGTGGGGGGGATATGTGTGTGAGTGTGTGGGGGGATATGTGAGTGTGTGTGGGGGGATATGTGTATGTCTGGGGGATATGTGTATGTCTGGGGGATATGTGTATGTCTGGGGGATATGTGTATGTCTGGGGGATATGTGTATGTCTGGGGGATATGTGTATGTCTGGGGGATATGTGTGCGTGTGTGGGGGGGATATATATATGTGTGTGTGTGTGAAGGGATATGTGTGGGGGATATATGCAGGTGTGGGGGGGATGTGTGTGCGTGGAGGGGATGTGTGTGCCTTGGAGGGGATGTGTGTGTGGGGGGTGTAGGGGCATGTTTGTGTGTGTGTTTGGGGGATGTGTGTGTGTGTGTGTGTGTGGTCACTGGGTGCCTTGTGGCCCAGGCTAGACCAGCAGGGGATCTCTGAGTAGCAGTGGGCCCCAGAGAGACAGCGCATAGGCCCACTGGCATGTGGACACGTCCTGGCGCCTACCAACCACTGCCACTCTGCCTTGAGGATTGACCTTGGTAGGTATGAGACTACGGGAGTAAACCCTAAACAAAAAATCTGCGGTGGAGCTCCGCATCAGACAGACATGCTTACAGAGCTCCAACAAGACCCCAATGGCGATATAGGTGGAAGAGGTGGCCAACATGGGAACCCAATGACTACACCGGCGGATGAAGGCAATGTATGGTGGACAGGCTACTTAAGCGAAACCCAACAAACTGGGCTATTGGCAGTCCATTGCAGTGCTCCCTCTCCCCAGTCAATGCAACACTTGCACCACTGGATCAGGAAAAGGGAGAGCCAAGATATGTGGTTGCAGTTTGCACTCCTGTCTCGCCACATAAATCAACTCGCATGCAGTCATCATCCAGCTCATCATATTCCTCATAATCGTCAAACCCTTGTGCACTAAAAGTCCTTTGGTGACGGACGAGTGGCGACGGGGAACAGGCAGAGATGACTTCCGGGCAGAGATGGGGTCAATTAATTTTTGTCAATTCAATTCCAATTCAGAACAAAATTTGTATTCATCGATTCCAATTCAATTGAATTCATTTGCAAAAAGAAATCTTCATTTCAATTCAATTGACAAGCTTTTCAATTCAATTCAATTTATTGTGGTCGATATTTCATTCAATTCAATTCAAATGCTTTTCCATTCAAAATCGATTCTAATCTACCATTAATCTAATGAAACTAAATAAAAATGCGAGGTTTCAAATTAACTTCTTTATTTTTATCAAAAATGCTCTACCACACAAACTAATCACATTCTCTACCAACCAAAAGTTCAAATGGTTTAAGTCTTTATTAGTAAACAAAATATGAGTGAGTCCAAGTTACTGAGGATTGCATCTGATCATCATAAGTTGCTCAAATCTTTTATCTCTTAAATTGCACCTCTCTGGCCTGAAGAACTTGCCAGCAATGGAGAACAGTCGTTCCACAGGAGCCGATGTAGCAGGAATGGCCAGGTACTTTGGTGCAAGTCTGGTGAGGACAGGAAACTCAGGTTGCTTGGCCTTCCAGTAGCCAAGGGGATCACCATCTTCCTGTAGACATGGCTGGTTGAGGTAGAGTGAGACCTCAGTGATGGAGTTGGTCTTGGTGTAGAAGACCGGTTGGCCAGAGCACAGAACTTGTTCCTTTTCATCGGTGGTGGTTCAACAGGGGAAGAATGTTGTTGTAGGATCAACACTGCGTGCCATATTGTATTTCACTGTCAGAAGGTCACGAACGTCTTGCACTTCATTGTCTTAGTCTTGACAGTATAATATATTTTATCAATTCACATCAATTCATTACATCAGTTCATATAAATTCATATCAATTCAATTCAATTAATTTTAATTTAGTATTTTTTTTAATTCCATTTCAATTCCAATTCACGGATTTTTTTAATCAATTCCAATTCAATTCATAATTGACCCCATGTCTGCTTCCGGAGTCTCTAGTCACAACTCTGCACATGGGCGGCAGAGATAAGATGGTCATTTACCGGGGTATGCCCTGGGATCTAGGCAGCAGTGCAATCTGGTCCTGTCTGTGAAGAGATTCAACATCGGAACAGATGTGCATCTCAAGTCTTTGGCAGACTCCGTACCCATGTCTTCAGCTTTAGGGAGCTGAAGTTATCTACAAAGTTGCAGTATATCGAGCAGTGGTCCTCCCCACCCTGCTATATGGCAGAGACATGGGTCACATACAGAAAGCACCTTAAGGCGCTTGAAAACTTTCACCAATGTAGTCTACTTTCCAACCTCCGAGCTCGCTGAGAAGACAAAACAAATGCCTGCATTCCCTCGGGCACCAACTGTAGGAGTATTAAGGCTACCATTATATATGAATAACTACACTGTACTGGCCATGTTTCCCACATGGACGACGGTAGACTGCCAAAGCAGCTAGCTACTTTACATTCACCAAACGAATAGTAAATGCACTGCTGGTGGGCATCTGTAAAGGTATAAGCATAGTCTTAAGAGAAACCTGAAAAGTGCCAAATCGACCCCCTCACCTGGGAGACAATTACTCCACACCATAACACTTGTAGAAGCACCACACGTGAAGGTGTGAATACTTTCGAGTTAGCCCAACTGTAAACCGAGGCAGACAAGCGCCAATGTCGGAAAGACAACTGCCGCTGCCCCTCCTGCACTAGATGTAGCCCTCCATGTGTGCAACATCTGTGAACGACCCTGCCGGTCCCGTATTGGCCTCTTAAGTCACCTCAGAGCTCACCAACGAAGGGGATATCCTTAATAACTCGTATCATTTTATCGTAGCTGGATGATCGTCATACTCGATTCCGAGTGACAGCAAAGTAGTAGTAGTGTATGTGTGTGTGTGTGTGTGATAGAATTCAAACATTAAGGCTTATAGCTGTGTCTAAACATTTTAAGAATAAACTCCCAGCAGAGTAGAAATAAATACAATTTAAACATGCAAGTAAACAACTTGCTATTATGAGATGGCCTCAACCCTTCATATGACAAATTCAAATTTATTCATCATTGTGACTTATTTATTGACCTGATCATTGAGCTAATGTAACTTGAGTATAATGTGGTATGGAGAACCAAGTACAGGTTGGACCTCGCTAACCCGGGAAGCTTGGGACCAGACCCATTCCGAATTAGTTAAAATTCCGAACCATCAAAGCCGAGGTTAAAAAAAGTCTAAATAATGCATGAAATGTACTACAGGTATTACTGGTACTAATACAACTTACATCAGCATAAATCTAGCCCAGGCTTACTGGACCTCTTTATAACAGTGTTAGTGCTATGGCACAAGTTTACTGAACACTGGATCCTTGCTTTATGGGAATCTGCATACATGTACAGAACTAAACAAAGAATATCCTGACCATTGGGATTAGTTATACAGACTTCCCTGTAAAAAAGCCATAATTTTGAGCAACATTACTGTATCCTGTACTCACTTTGTACTCAAATGTACTAAACTAAAGGACTAAACAATTTATCTCATGTGCAAACTATGAGATATTTCTACTCAAATTTATTGCTATCTTGCAAGGATTCCAGCAATGCAAGTTATATTATGCTAAGTTAAGCCTGTGGCATTTTATAAGAGAAAAACTTTAAGCCTAAAACCACCACCACCACCCTCCAAAATCCTAATCGCCTTCTGGGTGGGGGGAGGGGAAGAGGGTAGGTGAGGAGTTGACAACCAGGAGGGGAGAACCTGGCCCGTAGTTATCAGTGGAGGGGAGGGGGGGGGGGGATCAGGGACTCTGGATTATACAATAGAGGGAGTTTTAATTTTTTTGCTTATAAAATGTCAATGACTTGGCAGATTATAACTTGCATTACTGGAATTCTTGTAATATAGCAATTAGTTTGAGTATAAACATCCCATAGTTTGTATTAGACATAAAGATTTTAGTAATTAACTTAGTACATATGAGTACAGTTTGTGATAATTGTAATGATTTGTCCACAACTTTTATAGCATTACTGTTGACTTTTAGTAGTTGTGGAACATATCCCAATTTTCCCCACAAGATTAAGTATTCACTTTGTGTCCCGAAGCTGCCGGACTGTCGGGTCCTGGATTAGTGTGGTGTAACCTGTACTGTATACCTGTACTAATTGGCTCTGCTGTTACGTTGATATACTTGATCTTCATCCAGTTACCAGTATGTCATATCTCCGGGCTCCTTTGGGGAGGTGTTGGAAAACGGCACAGTGACTGGAATGACGGGTCAGCTCAACCGTTCGGTGAGTCTCTTCACACACACTTGGGTAGCATCTCCGGCAACACAACACTGCCACTTTGAATTGTGTTGCACTATACAGCTCCTCCCCGACTTACGACGGGGTTAGGGACCCAAATCCAGGTCGTAAGTCGAAAATGCTTAAATAATACATAGAAAATCTAAAATGGGTGTCTCTTTTTCTTCTCCGCACCACAAAACTCTCACTTTTAAATTTGCCAGCCATTTTAAAGTGAATTACAAACGAAAATTTTGTCTGTATACTGATGTTGGGACTCGAAAATATGTAATTTGACAAAATTTTGGTACGACTGAGGCAGGTCGTAAGTCGAGTAGGTCGTAAGTCGGGGAGGAGCTGTATACGTACAAGTTTATCTTAGTCCTACTTGAATTTATTGGTTTTGTTTCCATATATGTATACAGTACTGCATCTGTATACAGTACTGTACTACTGTACCTTGCAATAGTTCCTTGATACCTAAACCAATTTACCTTTTAATTATTTGCTGTATTATGATAACACAATACTATATCTTCTCAGGCTGTCATATACTGAAAATTAGAATGCATTTACAAAAGTTATCATGTTTTATAAAAGTTTTGAAACATGAAAAAAATTTGTCATAATTTAAAATTTCAATTGGTTTGTTAAAAGTACAGTATCAATTATATTACCTATGTATTATGAATATTATTGTTATTGTGATATAAATACTGTATTATTTTTACAGGGTATTATTATTATTATTATTATTATTATTATTATTATTATTATTATTACAGTATTGTACAACAACAATGAGATATCTTCCTCTAATGCTTAAAGTCCATTTGATTCTTAATTTCCTTGAATATCTTAGAATCATCTGGAAATATTTGTATGGAGAAGTGTTTAGTATCTTGGCATATCATTTATAAAACCAACATTATTCTACATCCCCCCACAGCACTACATTTTGAAATCCTCTCGTCTCCATCTGGTAAACAAGTTTCAAATACTGTGCCTGACTTTTTCTCTTCTTTACTTTTATCCTCTTCGCCACTGATCGGCTTGTTAGCCGCTTGGGCGATTGGTCACGTCTCTGATTACTTTTCCTTTTCATTTATCTTCTTCACCAAAAGATCGGCTTGCTAGCCTCCCGGGCGATAGGTCACGTCCTTGTCACGCACTGTTGGCAAAAACTGGGCATGCACCGGCTCCTGAATGTACCTGAACCCGCTCCAGTGTTAGTCAAGTCCTGACTTGAAAGAGCTCACACTCGGTGCAGTCACAACACTCTCTGGTAGATTGTTCCAAGAGTTTACAACCCTCACTCCAAAAAAGTTTGCCCTCTCGGTTTTCTGGACTTGCGGCTTCTTCAATCTTGAGCTGTGACACCTTGTGGGGCGAGCGTCCGCCAGCCCCAAGTAAGGACACTCAACTGAGCAGTGCCCCTTGAGATGCTTATACACCTCAACTTGGTCCCCAGTTGCCCATCTGTAGTATAAGCTAGGCAAGTTCAGGCGCTCCAATCTCACAGGGTAGCTGAGGTGTCGAAGTGCAGGTACCAGTCTGGTGGCCCTCCTTTGAACATTTTCAACCAACTGACAGTCCCTAGCATATCTCGGGGACCAGATGGGGTGACAGTACTCCAGATGGGGAAGCACTTCACTCTTGAAGATCGTTATGTGGGACGGACCGTCTAAATATCTGAACGACCTTCTTTTAAGACCCAATAATTTATTTGCCTGATTTACCTTCTTCTCACAATGGCCCGAGAACTTCAGCTCATTGTCAACATACACACCTAGGTCCTTCTCACACACAGTCTCAACTAGCGCAGTTTCTTCATCCCGTTGGGATATATGATACGCCCCAGGTGCATCCTCTTACACTTCGTGACATTGAATCTCAGCAGCCATTTCTTCGACCATTCCTGGAGCCCACAGAGGTCCTTCTGCAGCTCTTCACAGTCCGCTTGGTTCTTAATTTCCCGAAATAACTTGGCATCATCAGCAAACATTTGTATGGAGGAGTGTACAACGTCAGGCATGTCATTTATGAAACAAACAAACAACAGCGGGCCCAATACACTGCCCTGTGATACCCCACTTGTGACAGGTACAGATGACGATTTCGTACCATTAATCACCACACACTGCTTGCGGTCATGTAGAAAGTATTCTATCCACGCTAGGACATTTCCCCGAATTCCATACCCTTCCAGTTTGATTTTCAGCCTTTCGTGGGGTACACTGTCGAAAGCCTTGGCAAAATCTAGGTAAATATTGTCGATATTACCACCCCGTTCCAGAATATGGGTCCAAATATCCAATACGTTGAGCAATTGTGTTAAGCAGGAGCGCCCCGGCATAAAACCGTGTTGGCAATCTTTTACAAGGTTGTTTCGTATTAGATGTTGACGTGATCCCAATATCCTTTATACCTGGGGAGTGAAACCTACCCCAAGTTATCATCAAATAAAGAAACAAACAGGGAACACGGCAATAATTATCCCCACAGAAACCTACTCAACTGAATGTTCTTGAATAAATAAGAATAAGTTGGAGTAAGTGAGTCACAAATGGGAAGATAATTAAATAATTCAATTTATGTTCTTAAAAGAGTACTGTCTAGCTACCATGGAATTTAAGGGAATACGTGATTTTATATTAAAATAAGAGTGATGCTGGAAGGGTGAAAATATACCGTTAAGGAGTCAAATCAAATGAATACTTCTTAACATTAACTATATTAAACACAGACATTACAATATATACACAGCAATCACTACCAACTGGTTATTTCCTACCAAATAGGAGATTCCTTAACACCAGGATCCCTTCCTAGGCCTAAGTTAATGTGCCACTTGTAGATATATGAGACGAATATGGCTGTAATATGTAACTCTGTACTATTTACCATTATTGATTCAGGTCTCTGTATTATATGTTTTATAATCATACTCCCTTTTGTCACCGAGTGTTAGTTCATGCTTTGGGCACATGCGCGCTGTACGCGCATGCGCAGATAGAGATACCCAGAGAGATTCCAAGACAGGACGCTGTTTACCCCTGTCTTAACTCCTTTTTGTGTTTGTCCCAGAAATAGAACTTACGGACTTGACATCAGTTTGTTTCCTTTACCCCTGAGTGTAAGGACCACCTGAGTCTCCCACATGGCGCAGTGTTTAGCTGGGACATCACATTATTCAGAATTGGGGTGGACACGGAATCTCTCTCGGAGCCGCCATCTTGTCAACTTCTCCTGTCGAGTGGATCTCGGCGCGTACCTCAACATGATATTCCTGGATTTACAGTGCAGTGTTGTGAAGTGCTTTTTCAGTGTTGTGTGTGCCCTTTAGTGTCTTTAAAGTGTTTCCCCGTGTTCCTGCACTTTTTACAAAAGGGGAGCCTTTTTAAGACCTATGGGAGAGCTCAAGTTTTGACATCCACCCCCGTTCATGTCTCGACTGGCACTGACGTGAGCCAGCCAGCCAGCCCGCTAGCCAGCCTGCCCCGAGTACACGCACGCACGAACGAACACACACACACACACACACTCACAGACAGACGCTCGCAGATATCTTCCATTTAAAGACGATTGCTCTTCTGCTCACTTATTAATTACAGTAATTGTGAGAGAAATAAACCAGGCCATATGGAAGATCAGGAATTTATTGGGTTTTCTTCAGATACCCAACAAGCCCAACTTCAGACGGATGTCGGTGCAGTAAGTGGACTCCAAGTGGATAGGAAAGTGGATCAAGCGGCCCCACCCACCCTTAGCCCCCACTACACACGTCTGCAATCTGCCACAGGTGTCGACTTCCTTCATTTAATTCAGTTTTTGGAAGAAAACCGACGACAAGACGACATCAGGAGGCGACAGGAAGACGATGAACGAAGGCGTGAAGAGAATCACAGACGTCAACAAGAAAATGCCAGGTTCAGTGCCATTATCGAGTTGTTGGCACCTGTTAACCTTCAAGCAGCTACTACACCTGCCTCTTCGTCCACAGGTGCACCTGCAGGGTCCTCTTCAACGTCTTTGCCCCCCCCCCCCCCCCCCCACAGAAAGCACTCGCTCAGAGTCCACCGCCACTCCAAGCTGATGCCTCGTTCCAGGTATTCCGTGAATGGCGTCGGAGATGGGACGATTATTCGATGATGGTCGATTTATCAAGGTTGCCTAGGGAGAAACAGCTGATCCAGATGAGGATGTGTCTCACCCTAGAGACGCAACGTATCCTGGAGCACACCCTGCAAATTCCCCACGACACAGACAAGACTGTGAAGGACGTCTTGGATGCTTTACAGACGCATATCAAGGGCCTCCGTAATGAAGCTCTCCGTAGGAGAGAACTTCTCAGTTGTAAGCAGCTGGAGGGCGAGTCGTTTGCCGACTTTTACGTACGACTCCGACGCATCGCTGAGGAGGTTGACGTTTGTCCTGGGAACTCGTTGACTTGTGAGGAAACATAGCTGAAGATGATTATCCTCATGGGCGTGCAGGACGAAGAGCTAATTCAGAAGCTTATCTCCCTCGACACTGCCTCTTCTCTGCAGGATGTTGTCACCACCTGCCGCTCTTACGAAGCCACCAGAAGTGCGACTTCTGCCATTCGTGCTCCATCTAACCTGCTGTGTGCCATCTCCGCATATAAGAAGAAGAACAGGACGTGACCGGACTTCAGCTTCACATCCGACTTCAGCTTCGCATCAATCTTCAGCATCACTTCAGACTTCGACGCCAGGTCATTCCTGCCAGTATTGTGCTCGTCGGCATGGTTCTGAATGCCCTGCCGCTGACAGCACCTGCAATAACTGTGGCCGTCGTGGTCATTGGGCTAGGACACTGAAGTGCCCTGCCAACAACGTTCAGTGCCGCTCCTGTAGCCGTATTGGACACTATGACAAATACTGTCAGTCACAGAAGAAGAATAATACTACTTGCAAGTCTCAGGCGGCGAAGAACAAGCGCTGTCGTCGCGTGGGATCCTCTTCTTCCCCTGTCAGCAAGACACCTCAGCCCATCTGTGTTCACCTGTCATACGGCGACGTTACATCCCGTATCCAGATGCCTCCTGACACAGGTGCGGACGTCACAGTCATTGGCACAAGACACCTCGACATTCTGCAGATCCTTAGGAGCAGCTTGCAACCACCGTCAACTTCTACAACGCTCACCGCAGACGGTTCGACAATGGCACCTGCTCTGGGTACATTTCAGGCTACCCTCACCCTCGGTAAGCAGTCATGTTCTGCCAGGATTCAGGTCCACAAAGGTGTTCAGATGCCACTACTGTCTTATGGCCACTGTCAAGAGTTGGCCATAATATCTTCAGACTTCCCTAAGCCAATTCTAGAAATAAAACATGTCAACAGGTGCAAGGAACTGCCCCTCCCACCCAATACGTCACCTTCTGCAGCCAGGGAGTTCTTCCTACTGCAATTCAAGGACGTGCTGGTTTCCAAGGAGGACCTCAAGACGGCTCCACTCAAGCCAATGGCTGGCTCCCCCATGAGAATTCACCTGAAGGATGACGCAGTACCTTTCGCCATCCACACACCGAGACAGATACCCTTCGCTTTCCAGAGCCAAGTTAAGAAGGAACTCGACTCTATGGTAGCCCAGGGGATCATTAAGCCTGCTGGTGACGACCCCTCGGATTGGTGTCACCCCATGGTAGCAGTCGCCAAGAACATTACTGGAGTTCGTATCACCGTCGAGCTCACCAAGCTGAATAGCCAAGTTTCCCGCCCGACCCACCCTTCACCGACACCCTTCGCCGCTATACGCAGTGTGGACCCGAAGGCAAGGTACTTTACTACAGCAGATGCCTTATGTGGGTACTGGCAGATGGAACTTGCGGAAGAAGATCAGCACCACACGACGTTCATCACACCGTACGGCCGATTTCAGCACTGCAGAGGGCCTATGGGTTTCGCGGCTACTGGCGATGCTTTCTGCCTCCGTGGTGACATGGCCCTTCAGGGTGTGGCGAACTGTGTCAAGGTCATCGACGACGTGCTCCTATATGACGAGGATTACTCCACGCATCTTGAGCGTATTCACCAGATGCTCACCAGGTGCCGCAAGTACAGGATCACCCTCAACAAGGATAAGTTTGTGGTCGCCACACCTAGTGTGAACTTCTGTGGGTACACCCTCTCAGGCAAGGGCATCTCGGCTGATCCTGGAAAGGTCAGCGCGATCCGGGATTTCCCAACTCCTTCCAACCTGACCGACCTCCGCTCGTTCATGGGCCTGGTAAACCAGTTGGCTGAGTTCACCCCCGACATCGCCGCTGCAGCACAGCCCCTACGCCCCCTGACGAGCCCCAAGAGAACATTCACCTGGACAGCTGACCATGATGAGGCATTCCGTCGCGTCAAGACAGCTCTCCTTAGCCCACCTGTTCTCGCTTCCTTCGACCCGGCCCTGCCAGTTGTCCTCCAGACTGATGCCTCTCGCCTCTACGGGATTGGATACGCTCTGCTACAGGACCACGGCAATGGACGCCTTCGTCTGGTTCAGTGTGGCTCTCGGTTTCTCACTGACGCCGAGACTCGCTATGCCACCATCGAACTGGAGCTGTTAGCCGCCGTCTGGGCCATGTCCAAATGTAGGTTGTATCTGATCGGCCTACAACACTTCAACCTCATGACGGATCATCGGCCACTTATCCCGATCCTGAACCACTACTCCTTGGATGCGGTCGAGAATCCCCGCCTCCAACGCCTTAAGGAGAAGATCTCGCCCTACCTCTTCACAGCTGTGTGGCGTGCGGGCAAGCTGCTCTGCATCCCTGATGCTTTGTCACGAGCCCCAGTCAGCCACCCCACACCAGAGGACGAGATCGCATGTGCTGATGCTACTGCACACCTCAGGACTGTAGTGACCGTGAACGCCGTCGTCTCAGAAGAGTCTCCACCGCAGGACTCTTCAGGAACTCCGAGCCGCGGCAAGAGCGGACCCTTCGTACATCCGTCTACTGAACTGCATGACCGAGATTTCTCTCCAACCGGTATGACTTGCACAACTCTTTACTCCCGTACTGGAAGATGCGGGACGACCTCTATGCTGATGGCGACCTCGTCTTGTATGGAGCAAGAGTTGTGGTTCCTGCCGCCCTCCGCCGCCGCACCCTAGCCCACCTGCACGACAGCCACAGGGGTGTGGAAGCTACGAAGCGCCGGGCGAGACAAGCTGTTTTTTGGCCAGGCATCGACTCCGACATCGCTAGTTCCGTTCAAGTCTGCGAGCCATGCCAGGTGCTGCAGCCTAGTCAGCAGCAGGAACCCCTCATAAACAACGACAACCCTACGAGGCCCTTTGAGTCCGTCTCTGCGGATTTCTTCGTTGTGGCGGGAAAGTCCTTTGGTGTCCTTTCTGTGTCTTCTTATGACAACATTTGTCATAATGACCCACACGACCACAAAGTCTGCACTGAACTTTGCTCGCAGGGCACTTGACTGTGTAAGCCCAGTGACCCTGGCGGTCACAACTTCTGCACACACTTTGAGCAGCTGGGCACTGGGAGGCATCATGCTGTCTCGTGCAGCTGTTACACAAAGCTGCTGCTGAAGGTGTAGCTGGAGGGTGAGGGGTGGGGTTACCTTGCTGCTTCTTACCCTTTCTGTAGGAAGACACCACCCTCACCTGGTCAAGTTGTGAGCGTAAAGCTGAAGTCGCACATCTGGCGGCCTCGTACACTCGACATTTTGTAACAACATCTTGAAGGGAGGAAGTGGGGTCAAGTGAAATGAGACGCTGAACTAGCTCTTCATCTCGAATACCCGTTAAAATGATTGTCTTGAGTTGTGTCTCTTCACAAACTTGAGAATTTCCAGGACAAACATCAACTTCCTCTGAACATCTTTTTAGTCTTACAAAAAAATGCATCAAAAGATTCTCCATCAAGCTGCTTACATTGGAGGAGTTCTCTTCTTCTAAGTGCTTCGTTGCTCTGTCCCTTAACATGTTCCTGTAACTTGTCAAGCACGGCCTCTACCGTCAGAGTTGTCGTAGGAGGCACTTGAAGTGTGTGCTTGAGAGTACGTTCTCTCTCTAAGGACAAGCACATACGAAGCTGTATCATCTGTTTAGGCTGTGGTAAACTTGACAAGTCAACCATTGTTGCATAGTCTTGCCAACGTCGACGCCATTCCCGAAATATCTGATAAGAAGCGTCAGACTTCAGAGAGGGGGAGGCGTTTGTGCTGCAGCCTTTTGAGGAATTGTTGAACAGACTCTGGGAGATGAGGTACCAGTACCTCTAGTCGTATCAGCATTAGTAGTAGCAGAAGAATCTTGTAGAGTAGATCGTTGTGGGGAGGCTAACAGGGAAATCAAGGCTTCAAATCTGGCTTGATCCTCTCTTCTTCTCAGGTCATCCTTTTTTCTATGTATATTTTCTAGTTTTCTGTGTCTTTGTTCATCTTCGTGGCGTCGTCTTTCACTCTCTGTACCGAATTTCTTCCTCTTCTCTCCTTGCAACATAGTCCTGGCATCGAGAAGTTTCCATCCACTTAATAAGCTGAAGGAGATCTTTGGACACAGGCACCGCAGGAGAGCTTGCTCGTGACGAATGAGGAGATTCTGTGAGTGATTGGGTGTTGTCACTGTGGGGAGCATGGGGCCTGAGTGTGGGTGGGGAGAGGTCTCCCAAACTTAAACTCATAATCCCGTCGTCCAGGGTATCTTTTTGATCCCTGTGAGACATGCCGACAGCTTCTGTACTCTATATGTGCAAGAGACCTGGTCAACCCCTCGTAATCTATGCATAGAATTACAGAAGTCTAAAGTAATACGCAAGAATTTAATATAAAGTGGGCCTGTGAGTGCGTGTGTGTGTGTATGGCTCGTTGCCGGGAGGCTTGGCGCGCTGCCAGACGTAGAGGCAGCTGGGCGCAAGTCGCAACTGAACTGAAGTTGTCTTAATGCGCGCTGCTCAGTTACCCAATGACCGTGGGCGGGAAGGGATGTACTGCTGGGCAGCTCCCTCAGTCATCTGACTGCAGTTTGCACAGACAATTCTGATTGAAATACACAGCACAGCACTTCACAGAACACTTCACTTCACAGCACAGCACTGTACACAGCATAGCACTTCACAACACTTTAAGTCCTGAGGCTTGTAGTCTTGCTGTAAATCCTTGGCGAAGCTGAAGACGAGACGCCATTAACACAGTCCAGCGGGAAGGCTTAGTTCACTCTGAATCTCACTGGGAAATCTCACTGCACCATCTATGTTTGTCTTTGATACCCCCAAAATGTTCTACACTAAAGAGGGTATACACAAACACTTGTTATCTTGAAAATAGGTTCTTATTCTCGTACGGGAGATATACAGAGGGAACAATAGACAGAGGGCTTCCACACTATAAGGACTAGCGATCTCAACACTCTGTGCTGGCATGTACAGATGCCAGCATTCACAAGCTGAATACATATGTAAATATGATAATTCACATACATAGCATGGTGCATAATAAATGGAAATATTACATAGGATTAATACATGTTCTGCAATACTTTACTATACATAATTAATAGAGTAATATAAGAATACACAGCTTAAGGTACTACTTCGTGTCCATATTATACACTCCCTGTGAGTGGTGTATTATAAACACAGTTTCAGTCCTTGAGAAAGCACACAAACAAAATAAAATTTAAAGTCTCTGTGGCACCTATGACACAAATAGACTAGCAGTTGTCCTTACCAGCTTGATTGCCAATATGTATTCACTTTAAGTTATTTACAGTCTCTTCTGTGGTCACTGATGACACTATGAACTGGTTTACCTAAAATCACAGTACTACACTCCCTGGTTGGCCTTTATCACAGCCGTGACCACAACTTAAAAAAAATAAAATAAAAGCTTTGTCATGTGGCAGTGATTTTGTGGTTATAGGCCTCTGACCTTGGCTGTAACACCAACTCGGTGGAAATTGAGTTTTCAAAAATACAATCGCGTCTGGCATTAAAAATCCTACATCGATTTACACTTTCACATCACTAAGACGATCTTGATGATCTTATGTAATCACTGTCCAATTTCTACCACTCTACATCGAAGGCCCGAATGCCGAACACGCTTTGTTACAGAGACGCAACAACGACCCGCCCGCTACCTAACAGTAAACTTTCAAGTTTTATCATCAGACTTCCTAAACATTCCACAGAGATTGTTGCATCATAACAAAGGTCAAATAAAGAAAATGTGTACTGAACTGTCTTTATTAATTGATTAAATTATCATTGGACCAATGATGTACTGTACAAGAAATATAGCATTTGGGAGATTTATTACCATCAGATCACTTAACTTATATAACTACCCCTTGCTGCAGTAACTAACATTAGTATTTAAAAAAAAAATAAATAAAACACTACAGTATAGTCTCAATTTACGCGGATTTGGTTTACGCGTTTGGTCATTTACGCGGCACCTTGCCAGACCAACAATTTTTATTTACACGTTTCATTCCATCATTTACGTGGGAAGCGGCGCGGGCAGAGTGCGCACAAGGTCGCCCAGTCATCAAAACATTATCGAGTTCTTCACCCACCACAGCCAGCCCAAGTCAGTGATGGTGAGGATATGGACTTTGAGGGGTTTGACAAAGAGGCCCTGCAAGCCTCTGTGGTGGATAGTGATACAATTGATACAATTGATACAGGTGAGGGCCAATAATCTGCCCTCTGCCTCGGAACCAACCCCCATCCCCGTGTGCCCAGCCATCTTTTCTACGAACGTAAGTGTTGAAAAACCTAATATTATTAAATATATTTCTCTTAAATATTAATTGTGTGTGCATACCATCATAAAATTAAGATATTATTTTTACTACAACGTACATATTGTGTTAGAAAAAGTGGAGTTTGGGGGGTTGGCCCAATCTCTATTTCAATTAATCCTATATGTTCTGTTATTTCGTTTACGCATTTCTCGTTTTACACAGACCTCCACGGGTTCAATTGACCGTGTAAATGAAGACTATACTGTTCACTATTGTGAAAGTGTTTTTTTTTTTCCCAGGAGGTGGACTTGTCATTGTTGCTGGGCATCTCAGAGAACCGCTATGACGCCATAGACTTTAGCGAGGTGGTCATGATGGACAACTTCATTGTAGCCTACAAGCGACCAACCCTTGGCTCAGACATCGCAGGTTTCGTCAAACCCTTCACGCCCCTGGTGAGTACAGGTGTAAGACACTGCTGGGCGACACTTCTACTCAATGTGTTTTCTCAAGGAAATCACAAATTCGCCTGTACATATTTTGGTTATGACACTCGTACATACTGCAGAATGTGTGTGCAGCACATACTGAGGTCCAGGCTCCAGAGAAAAGATTAATTGTTATTAATGATGAAGTTAGGCAAAGGATAATGATTCTGATTTAGTGATTACTGTACTAGCTATGTAAATATATGCAACACAAATTTAAATTAAGTGCAATTTGATTTTTATTGTACAGTACTTTATAGCACAGTTTGTCATTGATGCCACACAGTTGTGGGCAGAGCTTCTGGGCGACCTTGTAGTAGCAGTGCGGAGGACACACAAAGCGCCGTTTACCTGTTACCCTCGGTAATAAATTCAAATACAGTACAGGGGCAGATTCAGGAATATCAAAACGAAAGGAGTCCAAGAAGTTGTGAGCATTTTGAGGCCATGTCCACTTGCTATAAGAAGATATTCTGAGGTCAATAGTACAAGGAGTTACTTTTTACTATATAAAAGCACTGAGTACAATACTGCATTATAGAAAAAATATAGAATATTTTCTGATGAAAAGGGGGGGTCAGGACCCCCCAGGACCACCCTTCTGGATCCACTGCTAAAATTATTATCTTACTCATTAAAAGACACACAACGGAATACACCAAGATTTCATGTTTCACCGATTTCATTTCGCAGTTTTGAATTTCGCACGCACTACCTAATGTAAGCAAGTCTTATATTTGGCATAAAATATCATGAGCTTTGTGAGAGCCAGCCAGCTGAATGCTGGTCACCGTCTTGAATGACGTCACAACCCCTCATACCAGTTACAGTCATTTCTGCTATAAACGTGTTTTGTCAGTGTTAATTGGTTGTAACGCGATTGATGAATAGGGGAATGCTGTTTGTAAAATGCGAACGTTTGCATACGAATGTTGGCTATAACGCGATTCCATCCTCAACGTTTTAAACGTGGTGCGGGGTTATGCAATGTTTACAGTTCACGTTCGACATTACATGTTCAGTTAATTCGTGTCTTTTGTTTGTGAAGTGTTTTTTGAGAAGTACTCTGTAAATTTCGTTCTATTTTTGCAAATTTAGCTGTTACCCATAAATACTGTATGAAAAGAATAAGTAAAAAGAATGTTTCGCAGTGAGGACTAATGACGGTTTACACAAGGGCTCTCTGTTTACATCATGTGATCAGTTGAATCGCGCTGTTTCTGTCAATTACTCCGTGATTTTCGCTATTTTCTCCAATTTTGTTGTGTTAGCGATGAATACGGAAAGACAAGGTAAGAAAGTTGTTTCCAAGAAGCGTTCTGGTAGTCAAATTGCCGGTGGTGAACGTAAAAGAGGTTTACAAGAACGCAACTATTGCGTTGTAGCCCGTGCCATCATAGCGACTACCCTGGCTGTTATTGTGTGCTTTTTTGGGTGGTACTACTGTCATGATCGTGATAACGGCTAACCTGAAAACCTTAAGGATTCATATTACGCTCAAACGTCCACAAAACCTTCTGAGTCCCCCAGTGGAAACGTCCCCCGTTTTCTGTTTCCCCCGTCTTTGTTTGTAGGGAACTTTGAATATAATCCACGGATTTCGTAGCAGGCGCTGTATGTTGGGACCTGTTGCCATCCAACCCTTTGTAATCAATTTAATTTTGCTTTTGTTAGCTGAGTCAGAGCATTGTTAGTGAAGATAATAGTAGGGAATGAAACCGAGTTCATAGTCTCAGTTTCAACGTCAGAGTGTACAGTAAATTAATTCATCGGAATAGAAGTAGGTGGACTCCCTGGCCTATTTTGAGTGAGGGCGCCGCGGGCATTTCTACCGTTAGTGAGTGCCCGTCCCTTCATCCATACAGGTATGCCATTCCACTCTGTGTTGTAATTCGCCCTTCTTTAAGTGATTTGACCCAATTAATAGTTGATTGTGCAAGTGTTACAGTAACGTAGTTGATATGCTCTGAGTGAAGTCATATTTACGTCTTTAACGTCCCCTGAAACGTGATGTTGTTGTCACCGTTAGGGAGTGCCCGTCCCTTCATCCATACAGGTCCCTAACGCAGCCTAGGCCGTGTCTGTAGCGTGGATGTTGTATCCACTATGGCTGGGAAGATGTCCGAGGTCCAGTAGGATCAGTTACCTTCGTGAGACCCGGCCGTCAGACACTTCAGACTACCTATGGCCCCCATAGCTGGCTCGTCTGGCCCTAACGCTCGGCCTGCGAGGTGACCCGGGATCACCAAGCCACACACCACTACCAGCCCCCATCATTGGTGGATGAGTGTCTAACTCCGTAGGGCTATTTGTGTGGTGGGATTAATCCACTGGGATCTCCAGAGTTCGTTGGAAAGTACCCCATGGTGGCTGGACCCCATGGCTGTTGCTTGAGTATCACTCCTGACGACTGAAGGTGGTAGTGGCAGTTGCCCTGGTCTTTATGGTGCTAAGTGACTATAAGAATTGTGTTTTATTGAGTATGTCCACCCAGTAGGGTTGGAAGTGTTATTGAGTATGTCCACCCAGTAGTGGTGTGAGTATGTTGAGCCTGAGGGCCTAGTACTAGATTTCGTCTGTTGGTACAAATAAATCCTTTCTCCTAATTTCATAGTAATGTTTAAATAAATTTTGTATTTGTATATTGTGTCTATTATTTACCTACAGTATTTACCGTTATTTCTTCCCTATTGCTTGATACCATCATTACATCTACCCACGAGCCTCCTCTCGTCACGCTACCAATGGTAATAAGTATGAGAGTAAAAGGAATTGTTACTGGCACACAGAGGCCCTCATAAAAGGTGGCAGTAGTGGCCCTCGTACTACCACCTGTCGAGTTAAGATAATGGCCTCTACCTCTACTGGGGGTCCTACTGGTGCTGGTGGGGGTGGGACAGACACACCTAAGGGGCCAAATAAGGAAAAGGAGAAGCGGGACTATCATAAGGGAGTTATGTTTGCCAGGTACTCGACTCAGGATAAGCAGCGTGTGATTAAATTACTTGAGGAAGGCCTAAAAACTAGTTTCCGGAAAGCACAATCAGGTCAATAAAGGCAGAATTTGTATCATTTGGAGGTTATAAATGGGAAAATCAGAGGTTGATGTAGAGTGGCCAGTCAATATTGTTATTTTTCCCATTAGTTTATGTATTTGCATTTGGCGAATTTGAATTTGGCACAATTTTTCCAGTCTATAGTACTCTCGAAATACAAGATCTTACTGTACACTAAAATATGAACTATGTATTTCTAGTGAGATTTTGTCCTCTGTTCCAACATTGCTGCGTTGCTGCCATGCTCTTGCTGTAACGGGCCGAGTTTCCTCGTTTCAATAATTTACCATTCAGCTATTCTTTTCTGTTAGTATTCTATTTATTCATATACTTATATGTTCTGTGCAGCATTCTTTCCGATGAGTATCCTGTTTTATATACTTATCCTTCTTCAATTCTTTATATATATATATATATATATATATATATATATATATATATATATATATATATATATATATATATATATATATATACTTTTTATATATTCTTGCTTATATTCTTATATGTTCTTTATCTCTATATACCTTATATTCTTATATATTCTTATATAAGTAACTCTTATGCTTCTCTGCTTATGTTTTCCAAGTCAATGTTGTTTCTTTTCATTTCCTTTCATATATTATAATCTCTTCCATATATTTTGTTCTAGTTATATTCTAAACCATGGATTAACCTGGGAAACCATGTCTTTCCTATTACCACACTTATTATACTTACAATGGTAGACTTGCCACCACCCAGGATTTTTCTAGAATATAACATATCTTAGTTAACTGTGAGGTAGCGAGCTTCTAGGCACGTGAATTAGTTATTTTCTGAGAACCAATGTGGGAAAGGATAGAGTGGTGATACTCGTAGATTACTAATTCAATATTTATTAACACAATGATTGGATAAGATGCATCTTAGATTCACTCAGACAAAACAGAACTGCAATTTATTTATTAAGTCATCAAACACTTCAAGAACTTATTACCTCATTAAATACCTCCAAATACTTATTACTTCAATCGACAATTGTGGTATTGTCACTCTGCCAAATGATATTCAGTACTGGGTATACACCAGATATCACTGGACCCTTAGGTCTTACGTTACCAAGTAGCAAATTAACTCTTCACTTCTTGGTTATATCATTATTCTCTCAGATTATCATTTCATGGTCACTACCGATGAATACATAACACACTGGACAACTCCACAATTATCGCAACGTACAATACCTCCTGTTAATTCGCAAGGAACAACATGGCACTTTTAACTCTCATTCAGTGGTTCAATACTTAACCTGGGATACTATATTTCGGCTAGTTATCCCCCAAACAAGATACAATTATACTTAGGCCCATGTAACTGTGAGGAGTGCCCCAGGGTAACGCTGGTCTCCACAACAAATGAAGATCACTGTTAGGGGTCGGCTGTAGACCGACACACACCCAGGGAGCTGGCGCCTGATTTGCAGGAAACGGACTTCCCAGTGTAATCCTGTCGAATTAACGGCATCGCCCAACCCGGTTACCGACCCACGTTAGCCGATGAGTATTCAGCTCAACACACTGGAGAGATGTTGAGGAAGAGTCATGAATGCCTAAAGGTCTAACTTCAACTATACAAAACATACGTCTGGCAACGGTTCAGACGATATCTAAATCTCTACGTTACTCGACTTAATTGGCACAGAATTCACTAAGTTAACACATGAACACTGATATTCACTAAAATTGACTTAGTTAAACTGGATTAATAGGCGGCGGGAAACACACACCTTAACATACCTGGAGAGACGTTGAGGAAGAGTCACAAATGCGTGATTCTCCCTCGTGTAGAGGTATATATGTGCACCCGCAGGGCAGCTTGGGCCTCCGTATTCATACCAGAAGGGTCGATCTTACCAACAACATAACTTCTCTATCATTTTGGATCACTGTATACTTGGTTATGAACTCCAGTGTTCTTGATCAGGGTAATTTCCTATGTCTATTCATATAATCTAATCAGAGGTTGAGCTTGCCAGGAAAAGGTGGAATATACACTTCGATAACATTAATTCTGCAAGCTCAGGCCTGAGGCGAACAAGGAGCTATTCACGGGGAGGCACTAGATCTTGGAGATTATACCAGTTGACAGAATAGTCAGGAGATTAATGACTTGTCTTAAATAGACAACTGACACTAACTAAACTATAAACATCAGATTCTCTGATGTCAGGGCGACAAAATGATATAACTTCAGGCGCGATCAGAAACTCATGGATACCCCCACGGACGACATAAAATACGCCACTTAAGCTGGCAAACTCGACACTCACTCACTTGACACGTTCTCCTAACGATAAGGACCGTTGAAGCGTTCTACCCCACTCACAATGGATCTTGAATGTTCCAACTGTAAACAGACATATCTAAGTTGACTCAAAACAAGGGTGTTCTCTCTTACTCAAATTCATTTTATAGAGAGGTTGGTTTCAGCAAGTCAGAGAAAATGGGATAACGGAGGACTGAGGTGTCTTGAAGTGATGAGAAAACGGACTCCTCAGATGGAGGACTCAACACAAGCCGAGTTACCTGTTTTGTGGCCTATTGAGAGAAATATGAATCATTTGATTTTGGCGCTAACTGTCGTGTAAGACCGTGGTCGTTACATTGCAACATCTCAAATCGATTTTCAGTAACATTAGAAATCAACAGCATTACCTTCCATAAGATTCTTCACTTCGGTTAACGAGCAATCCCTCGATTAACGAATTCCTTACAAGAAACCCTCATGTTTTCACTTGCTCACTAGCTGTCGTATTAGTCCTTCAATACAGTACAAGTAATTGGTTCTAGGGATTAAATTCCTGACTATTTTAGTAAATATCAAGAAGTTTGTACTATTCAATAATTTTAAAAGTCTTATATTAAAGTTTTTAGTCATTTTAACAATTATTTAACATAATTGAAGTACAGAGAAACTAGTTTTTAGCACGCCAAACAGCCGCTCAACACACCAAACTGGCGTCAGTCTCTGTGTCTTTTCAGTGGAGGTAACATCTTGCTTCTGGCTCTCTTCAACATAAACTTTTTTTTCCATTTTTACAGTGAAATTATTGGTCATATTGAAATTTATTTTACGTATTGATGATATATAGCTTAGTGCAGTGTTCATTTAAAGAAAATATTCTTTATTTACAGCAATTAAAATTTTAGTGTTGAAATTGTTTTTGAATCCAGCATGGGTCCCAAGAAATCAAGAAAAGCTATTTCAATCCAGGTGAAACAGGAAATTATTAAGAAACATGAAGAAGGCATTAGAACAAATGTGCTTAGCAAAGAATATGGCATGTCGACATCAATTGTGTTGACAATTCTTTCACTGAAAGACAAATTCAAGGAAGTGAAAGTGAGAGACAAATCTACCAGAGTGTTTAAAGGTAGATCCGTAATAGCAGAAACAGAGAGGTTACTTTTCATTTGGATTAGGGAAAACAAATGAATATACTGTATATACAGTCATGAGCCGGTTACCGTCCGACCGAACAGCGTCCGATCGCATATACGTCCGTGCCCCCCCCCCTCCCCCCTCCCCCCCAAAAAAAATCCGTGACGCCTGCTGGACCACCTCTCCACGACCCCCTGACGGAGACACGATGATCCTCCCCATACTGGTCAGATATTGTGTGTTAAAGGAATATGCTTCCTTCCTCAGGTTTTTTTTGCCTACAGGTATAATGTTAACCTACATCTATTGAGGATAAAATCTTTCACCTTCAAATTGACAATAACACATTTGCTGTAATCAGACATATCTAGTTGCCTCAACAATTGCACCCCCAGTTGCAATTGGGGTTGCAATTTCAAATTCTGTGGCATTACTAAGAATATTGAAGTCTCTGGTGCACTCTAAGATTAAGAGAGAAAACGGAAGACTCGGGTGTCCTGATGTGAGAGAAAACGGACTCGCATGATGGGGGACTAAATAAAAAAAAGCATAGCTACATGTTTTGTGGACTACAGTATTAGGCGTACCCTTTTCATCACTTTGTAATAAACCTAGCCATGCCTATGTGTGTTTATGATATTTACCATATTATTATACTGTATATATATTTAGTGGGTATAAATGGTTGTAAAATAGGAAACGGGGTTGGGTCTTGGGTGCCTGGAACCAATTAGAATAAATCCCATAGGTTCTGTACTTTCGTTATCAGCGGGGTCCCAATTAGGCGCGATAACCAAGGGATGACTGTACTGTACTGTATATACTTGTGGCACTGGCCAGTTGCTTCTGGTGTTATGGTATAGGGGTACCAAGTGATAGCACTAGGATCCCGCTTCCTCTATCAAGGAATAAACAATTAAAATTTAAATTGAAAAAAAAACATTCAAATAATGGGACGTAGCGAACCTAAATGGACCTAGAGCGGGCACAGTCGCGTATGCATCGCGTATTCTTATAGATTGTGCTGCCAGGCGTACGTTATCTAGTGAATTTAGTCAATATTGTACAGTAACAATGGACCTAAGTGCAAACCTGTATTGTACATGTACTAAATGATTACGGTACTAAAATTGTTATGTCTATTGCAAATATAGCTTGTTTATACAGGTATTCAAATAAATTACTATCTTACAAGAATCCCTCCAATGTAAGTTATATTCACCCCGGTCGTTTGGATGGCAAAATATGAGAAGAGCTTAGTCACTCTTAAGTAATGATAAAAAAACACTCAGGCAGGCCTTCAGCGCCAACTGTCAAATCTTATCTCAAATAATCAAATAAACAAACAAACGCCAGACATTGTCACCTCACCTCCCCCCCACCCCCCCCCCCCCCTCTTCCCACCCTCCTTGTGTTCCCAGACAAAAGATTGGTGATTTCTTTATGTTTATTTTATATAATATCTCAGACTAAAGTTAGGATAATATAATTTGCATTGCTGAAATCCTTGTAAGACAAAGGTTAATTTGAATATAAGCGTCATATATTTTGCTCAAGATATAAAAAAATGTAGTACATTAGTGTACAATACTGTAGCACATTTTTTAAAAAGTTTTCCAACTGTATTTTTGGGTGGATTTACATAAATTTCTTCATTCATTTTCATCCATTTACATGCACACACCATACTAAAAGAAACGTAGTAGAAATAAATGACCTTAGTGCAAAGCTGGAGTGCACATATACTAATTTGATTATGGTACTAAAATTGTTATGTCTAGTGCGCATTACAACATGTTTATATTAAAATAAATCAGTATCTTACAAGACTTCCAGCAATGTTAATTATATTCTCCTAGGTCATATCACTGGCATTTTAAAATGAGAGAAGCTTGGTACGACTGTTAAATAAACACACAGAGACCTTCGGCTCAAACTTATCACCTCAACCCCCCCCCAACCCCTCGCTGACTGGCTGGCTCCGTCAGTCCCCCCCTCCCTCCCTCCCCCTCCAGCCTTTTAGGCTTACAGTTTTTATCTTATATAATATCTCAAACTAAAGTTAGGAGATTAAAATTTGCATTGCTGGAATCCTTGCAAGCCAGCCAATAATTTGAATATAAACGTCATATTTTGCTCAAGAGATATAATTGTTGTACATTAGTGTACAGTACCGTAGTACATTTTATAAAAAAGTTTTTCTACTGTATTTTTTGGTAGATTTACATAGATTTCTTCATTTATTTTCATCCATTTACATGCACACACCATACTTAAAGAAACGTAATAGAAATAAATAACCTTAGTGCAAAGCTGGAGTGCACATGTACTAATTTGATTACGATACTAAAATTGTTTTGTCTAGTGCAAATTATAGCATGTATATATTCAAATTAATCAGTATGTTACAAGAATCCCAGCAATGTTCATTACAAGTGACCCCTCCGTTAACGAACTCAATCCGTTCCAGAAGGTCGTTCGTTAACTGAAAAGTTCGTTAACCGAAACCATTGTTTCAATGGGTTTTTGGGTAATTGGTTCCAGCTCACCGAAAATTTCCTAAATTCAACAAAAATGGTAGAAAAGTTCACTTACTTTGAGGTGTGTATGTAGAAGGCTCCTGGATGATGATGATGGGATTTAGAATGGGGGCGGAAACACAGAAAAAAGCGTTTAGTTGAAGAGAGTCTCAAGCAAGATGTTACCTCCAGTGAAAACAGAGAGACGAACTCCTGTTTGCTGTGTTAAGAGGCTGGATGCCGCGCATTAAACTAGTCACTTTACCTTCAATTATGTTCAATAATTGTTAAAATGACTAAAAAATTGAATATTAAACTTTTAAAATTATTGAATAGTATAAACTTCTTGATATTTACTAAAATAGTAAGGAATTTAAGCCCGAGAACCGATTAATGTATTGGCGGACTGATACTAAAGCTGGTTGCCTGGTCAGTGCAAGTGAAAACATGTTGAGGTCGGTTCGTAAGAACTTCGTTAACCGAATTTTTTTTCGTTAACCGAATTGAAGATCCTTATGGAAGGCAGTTCGTTAATCGCTTTACGCGGTTTCACTTTCCCTTTCCGCGATTTTTCATTTACAAGGTACCTCGCCAGAACCGGACTTTCACTTTCCGTGGTGCATTTACTCGTATACGCGGGCGATGTATAATTTTTTAGTTTGCTCATAAAATTCATACAAATTACCCGGCCAGAATATAATTTACATTGCTGGAATTCTTACAATATGATGATCATTTTTAATATAAATATCATGGATTTTGCATTAGACATACAAATTTTAGATCTTATGTAATAATTTGGTTTACGCAAAGCAAATATTTTATCATTTGTGCAAAATATATGAAGTTTACATTCAAAATATTCCCTGACCTGCAAGGAATCCAGAAATGTCAATTATATTATCCTAACTTTAGTCTGAGTTATTATTTATTACTAAAAATGTAAAACTACTGTTTTCTCCCAAATGTTTCTCTGGTAGGGAGGGACCGACCCAGCTAGGGTGGAGGTGGGGTATTTTGATTGACAGATAGTGTCCTTGAAGAATATTTTTTTTTTTATTATCTGAAGATATTTGTTTTTGCTCATAAAATTCATACAAATTACCCGGCCAGAATATAATTTACATTGCTGGAATTCTTACAATATGATGATCATTTTGAATATAAACATCATGGATTTTGCATTAGACATACAAATTTTAGATCTATTGTAATAATTTGGTTTACACAAAGCAAATATTTTATCTTTTGTGCAAAATATATGAAGTTTACATTCAAAATATTCCCTGACCTACAAGGAATCCAGAAATGTCAATTATATTATCCAAACTTTAGTCTGAGGTATTATTTATTACTAAACGTTAAAATCTAGTGTTTTCACCCAAACATTTCTCAGAGAGGTAGGAGCCAATGAGCTGGGAAGAGGGGGGGGGGATTTGAGTCCATTAATTGAATGGACATTAACCTGGCTACTGTATTTCTCTTAAATATTAATTGTATGTGCATACCATCATAAAATTAAGATGTTATTTTTACTACAGCATAGGTATTGTGTCGGAAAAAGTGGAGTTTGGTGGGCCGGGCCAGTCTCTATTGGAATTAATCCCATATGTTCTGTTGTTCACTTTTCGCGGTACCTCAGGGGTTCAATTGACCGCATAAATCGGGGTACTACTGTATATATATATATATATATATATATATGCACAATGAAAACGTGGATAAGATAAATCTTGATAAAATCACACGTTTCCATTTTCCCGTATGATTTTATCAAGATATATATATATATATATATATATATATATATATATATATATATATATATATATATATATATATATACGCACACACACAATCAACGCCTCAACCGGCCAGGGCTAATGAAATATATATATATATATATATATATATATATATATATATATATATATATATATATATATATATATATATATATATCAGTGGCGACTCCGGCACTCGGGCTCCTCGGGCTTAGCCCGAGTCCTAGATTTGGTCAAATGAACGAGTATCTGCTTTCTATGTTATCTGCCAACACTGGCTGATTACAGGGAGCCTGGTCGCAGTTCATATATCACCGTTCAGTGTCTGGCGGTCGTCCTATAGCTCACCAGTGTCAAAAAATATCGTTCGTGGCAGATAGTCTCTTGACATCGTTCACTCATGCCTGACTCAGGCTTATACGTTAAAGCCCCAGCTGTTGTCCCTAATCGTGAAAATTAGGAGTAATTCAAATCCAAGCTTTTTTTTAACAATAGCTTTCTATAGAGCTTAGGATTTAAATTCCAATCTATGAAATGTTTCCGTTCTACAATATTCTTACAGGAACGAAAAAATGTCCAGTAACTAGGGCTAACTGGAAATAGCCTGGTAGGAGTAAAAGATTAACTGGCACCTCTTCGCACGCTTCTCTTACCGGCCTCGGCATCTGTCAGTTCGCTGACGTTTGCAACAGGGTACACTGTTGTTCTTTGATTGTTTGCTGTGCTTCTGTTCTGTTCTGTTCATGTTTAAAAGTGAGTAATTTTTGCATCAAAACTATATTTTTTTGTCTTATTGCATGAGGCTAGAGGCGGTAATTTCAAATTGCAATTAAATGCCAGGTAGCGACGTGTCGTCCTAATATTACTTATCAAGTAATTATTAGATGTTTTAATTGCCTGTATGTAGCCTGGCGAATTGGCTAGGATTTAGCATACCTAGGTAACATTGGCTGACGTCGCGTTCCTGACCATATCACAAAAACTGGTTTTTAGAAAAAACCGTCTTTTTTTGTCTTATTGTAAAATTATCAGTGCCTATATAAATTTGTGGTGTGTATTACGTCTCTTAGCTTCATTTATACATGTATCTTATGCGAAATCTGTGATGAGCCCGAGTGATGCATATGACCTGGAGTCGCCCCTGATATATATATATATATATATATATATAGTAGTACCCCGATTTACACGGTCAATTGAACCCATGGGGTACCGCGGAAAGTGAAAACCGCGTAAAGTGAACAACAGAACATATGGGATTAATTCCAATAGACTCAATAGAGACTGGCCCGACCACCAAACTCCACTTTTTCAGACACAATACCTAAGTTGTAGTAAAAATAACATCTTAATTTTATGATGGTATGCACACACAATTAATAATTAAGAGAAATATCAATAATATTAGTTTTTTTAACACTTACATTAGTAGAAAAGATGGCTAGTTCCGAGACAGAGGGCAGATTATTGGCCCTCACCTGTATCACTTGTATCAATTGTATCACTATCCACCACATAGGCTTGCAGGGCCTCTTTGTCAAACCCCTCAAAGTCCATATAAGTCCATTTCCTCACTATCACTATCACTGACTTGGGCCGGCTGTGGTGGGTGGCGGGTGAAGAACTCGGTTATGTTTTGATGACTGGGCGACTTTGTGCACATCCTGCCCGCGCCGCTTCCCGCGCATATGAGTAGATGCACCGTGTAAAGTGAAAGTCCGGTTCTGGCGAGGTACTGCGTAAATGCGAAATCGCAAAAAGTGAAACTGCGTAATGCGGGGTATTACAGTCGGCCCTTAACATACGCGGGGATTACGTAACAGAGATAGCCGTGGATGTTAAAAATCCGCGTATATGTGCTGCCCCCCCCCCCCAAAATAAAACCTGGCCCCCATGTCCTTATTTTCCGTATATACCTGTGTGTAGTTCGAGTTTTTAAGACCAAATTATTTGGCAAAAAATTGGGGGTCGACCTCTAAAAGGGTAATAGTTTCGTTAGGTTGAAAAATATTTACCAGTAACTACCAGTAAACAATGGAAACGATGCACCAACGCACCACCAGCTGTGAGTGTCGGTACAATTGCCAGGGCAGATCTCTTGCGTCATCATAGCAAGCCCAAAGTAGCCAAATCCATGGTATGGTAGCACAGGACGATGTAAAACATAAAGTATTCATTTATTAAAGTTTATTTATAGATACTGGACATCAATTTTTGTTCATTACATTTGAAACATCAATCTTTGTTAATTAAATTTGAAACAAAAGAAAACTACGATACCGTATTTTCATTAAAATATTACATCACAAGTATATTTTACCTTAACTGTGACTGAATGAATATACGTATTCTCAGAAATAAATATAGAAATGTAATATTTTTGCTGGAATGACGAACATATTACAGTGGAAAGTGGGATAAAATTATGACGAAAACAATGACTTTCGCTTTCTTTCGTTATTCAAAAGATTTTACCGTATAATCGCTTTTCGAATGGTTTTCAGTTAAAAAACTGTTGTACTCGTACTGTATTACAATAATATTCTATCCTATCATTAGCCTTATAATCCCACAACTGAAAACTATTCGAAAAGCGATTACGGTAACATCTTTTGAACGAAAGAAAGTGAGTCATTGCTTTCGTCACTTTCCACTGTAATACGTACATCATTTCAGCAAAAATATTACATTTCCATGTTCTCAGAAATAAATGGTAGTTTTGTTGAAACGTAATGAACAGTATTTAATATTAAAATGCAAAAATAGCTATAAAAACAATTAATACACCCGTAATGTACTGGCTCGCATCTCGTCCCTGCTCCTGCGTCCAAGGTCACCACTCCTCCCAACTCGCTCCCTCCTCCGCCTCCTCACCGTCACTACTGCCGACGAAAAACACAAATGTTTTGTGAATAACTGCACCTCCGCTTCCTATGTACAGTACTGAACTGTACTGTGCTGTGCATTTTTACAAACAATAAACATGGCAAGAAAAGCTATTAAAAAAAAGAGATAAAAATTTCACTTTACTGTACAGTTCCTATCCTCGGCGACAGGACGGGGGTCATCGGGCTCATCGTCACTCAATTCCATAATGGGAGGTGAAGTGGAGGCGAGGGTGGATTCAGCTGCTTCCTCACTGCCGCCAGTGATTGATGGTGTTAAATCTCTCCTTCGGTGATCAAAGAACATGGTGATGGGGAGTTGTAGTCTCTTTCCTTCATTTCTTCCATGATGTTTTTGTATGGAGCGAAAACGTCATCCATCCCTCGCATGAATTTCAGGGCACGCACCATGGAGGGGTCCATACTATAGGCCAGGTTTTTCAGTGCCTCAATATTCCTGGTCATCTCCCCCAACTTCTCCAACGTTATTTCTTGGTGCTCTTCTTCTTCCTCATCCTCTTTCCCTTTCGCTTCCTCTTCCTCTTCCTTGCCTGAGTCTACTAACTCCTGTAGATCCTCCTCGGTCAGCTCAGTGTCGTGCTCTTCAATTAGCTCCCTAATCTCGTCCTCTGTCATGTCCTGGAAGCCTTCAGCAGCCACTTTCCTTGACAGTGCCAGGGTCTTTCTGAATATTTTCATTAAAATCCATCAAAATCATTTTCCTTGTCATCGTCTTAAGCACCAAACAGCTCCTCCCAGTCTTCTCCTTGAACAGGGCTTGAGGGTACGTGTTTTTCGAATCGTTTTCAATTAAAAAAATGTTACAGCACATGTATATTTTACCTAAACTGTGCCTGAATGAATATATTCTCAGAAATAAATAGTAGTTTTGCTGAAACGCGATGTATTTCAATGTAGAATAGGATAAAATACATGACGAAAACAAGAGACTTTACCTAACCTTCCGATGTTCAAGATATGTTACTCGTTTTTTTAGTAGTTTTCGGTTAAAATATTGTATTCTTATATTAGTGATATTCTATTCATACTGTGCTTGATATAATACATTCACGGAAATGTAATATTTTTGCAACTACAATGCTGATGTCAACACAAGCTTGGTTACAGCGAGACTGACTGAGTGAGGGAGAGCTATGCGTGTGTGCGTGTGTGTGTGTATGTGTGTTAGTGAGGTTGCGGGAGCGGGCGGTGTCCCGTGTTCGGTGCCGCGCGCGATTTGGATGTACTTCAATTACTTCAATGTACAGAATATTCCTCCGGCTGGGCAATCCGCGTATTTGCAAATCCGTGTATTATAAACCCGCGTATGTTAAGGGCTGACTGTACTGTATATATATATATATATATATATATATATATATATATATATATATATATATATATATATATATATATATATATATATATATATATATATATATATATATGCAAGTAAATCACTGTAGGTGCGCGTGATCTAGGTATATGCTGATAACCACCAGGAAAGAAGAAAACACGAAGTTCCCAAGCGCTTTCGTGTAATTCACCCCTGAAGATGTGAATTACACGAAAGCGCTTGGGAACTTCGTGTTTTCTTCTTTCCTGGTGGTTATCAGCATATATATATATATATATATATATATATATATATATATATATATATATACAGTATTACCCCGCTTTACGCGGTTTCACTTCAACGCGATTTCTCATATACGCGGTGCCTCGCCAGAACCGAACTTTCACTTAACGCGGTTTATCTACTCATATACGCGGTGAAGTATAATATTTTTTTCTTTTTTATTTAGCTCATAAAATTCATACAAATTACCCGGCCAGAATATAATTTACATTGCTGGAATTCTTACAATATGATGATCATTTTTAATATAAACATCATAGATTTTGCATTAGACATACAAATTTTAGATATAATGTTTACTCTGAGTAAATATGTTATCTTTTGTGCAAAATTTATGACATTTATATTCAAAATATTCCTGGTCTTACAAGGAATCCAGCAATGTCAATTATATTATCCTAACTTTAGTTTGAGGTATTATTTATTAAAATCTAGTGGTTTTCCCCCCCAAAATTTCTCAGAGAGGGAAGAGCCAGCAGTGTAGTGTGAGAAGAGGGGGAGGGAGTTGAGTCCATTATTTGAATGGACATTAAACTTGGCGACTGTATTTCTCTATTTCTCTTAAGTATTAATTGTGTGCATGTACCATCATAAAATTAAGATGTTATTTTTACTAGAACATAGGTGATGTGTCGGAAAAAGTAGAGTTTGGGGGTCGGGCCAGTCTCTATTGGAATTAATCCCATATGTTCTGTTGTTCCATTTACGCGGATTTCACTTAACGCGGTACCCTGTGGGTTCAATTGACCGCATAAATCGGGGTACTACTGTATATATATATATATATATATATATATATATATATATATATATATATATATATATATATATATATATTTATATATTTTTTTATCAAGAACTCTTTAATAATACAAAAATTACATCATCAGCCCAATAACTAGCCAAAATGAATTGCAAATAATGAAAAAACTTTGAGGATCTCTCTTTCTCACATTGTCTCTGAATTTGTCCATTTAACTCCAGGTATGGGCAGTCGTCCTTCTTTCCATGGTTTTCATCCTGGCTACCACTCTGTTCACCCTGCTAGGCAACACTGCCCCATCTCTATCACAACAACAGTAAGTGCTATTACCCAGGAGTACCAGACACGTGGATTTTCAAATGTTCATACATAATTTTCTTCTACCAGACAACATGAGAATATGTTTAGTGGCTGTTTGGTTATATAGACCAGTTGAGATGAAAATTGGCAGAGATATACTTTACTACAGGACCCACACATAAGATTCCATTTAGTTATATCAGGTTAGAGTTCACAAACATACATAATTTGTGGATTTTGTTCCATTAAGTCTGCTTTATTACATTCAATATACAGAACCTGGAAATTGATGAAAGGTTTGAGTAGTATAGGTATAGATAGTTATAGAATTTACCAGAATGTATTTTTGGCCACTTTATGAGTGTCAAAGGTCACCAAATACAGTCGTGGTGTCTTGACCCCATTAACTTGATGTACTGTACTTCAACCAGCCTTCCCAGGACTCGGTAGACAGCTGCCTTATTAGTCTCTAAACAGCAGATAGAGAGGTGTAGGTTTTTTGTCTTTTTGATTTTTTCACAGAGGTCAGCAGTCACCAAAGAGTCACATGGGACTGAACAGGGGAAATGTTATGCTCGCTGCAATTGTTGCTTGCTTTGATCATTATATACTGTATATAAACTACACTAAAAAATATATGAAAAGAAAGACTCTACCTGAGGTTCCCAGGATGCTTTTTCCCTTTGATAAGAAATTGATATTGTATTTGTTTAGTTTTATCTTTTAACTTTACAGAAGTGTAAAGTACCTGTACATACATTGTTTTTATTGCTTCTTATTTATTTATAGCTAGTCAAAATTGAAAACACAATATACACGAGGTCAACTTTAAGCTATCGGAGGCAAAGCCATGATTAACTGCACATTGTTATGATAGTGTGGTCCAACTTAGTACAGGTTGACAACCCCTTATCCAAGGATAAGGATTTCAGATAAGGGGTTGTCAACCTGTATTCAGTGTACTGTATTTGCAATGTGTCTGACAAACCATCAAGCCATAAAAAAGCGGGGTTTTTTACCGTTTTTGTGATAAAGTCCAGAATGCACAGTCTAACTTTATACCTTGGTGTGTAAATACCTAGCATTAACTCGCCATGCCAACATACAGGCAATTAAAACATCTAATAATTACTTAAATACGTAATATTAGGAGGACACGTCTCTACCTGGCATTTAATTGCAATGCTCAAAGCACCCCCCATCACACGCATTGCTACCGTCACCTCTTGCCCTAGAGCAAGCAGTAAACAAATGTCAAGGTAGCATTCTGGACTATACTGTATCACAAAAACTATTTTTTAGAGAAACAGATTTTTGTTCAACCCAGAATGCGACGTCTAGCTTTGATTACCTGGGCAGGAGGTGGAGAGGGAGGTGACTTTGCGTATAAGACTCCACTAACTTAGGTCCAGATTATAATTATAAACTTTTTGAAATATTTTCCAATATTAGGAACATTTACCGGAAGGTAAAATGTTAATTTACATATCCCAATTAGGATACTCACTTTACTCTGATGAGGAGGAAGAAGGTCCTGGTTGTGGAGATTAACTAGGTGGGGGAGGTTACCCCAGCACCACCACATGTGAAGCATCTCTCAGAGATAGATGAAGATAGCTGTTTTGAAGATTTCCAAAAGCCCACTTCTTTAATCTGAGTGAGGCTCATATACCACAGAAAGGCCACAGACCCTGCATATTTCCTGGTGTCATGTGTGAAAAATTTCTTGTCAGGGTCTTCTTTGTTGAAGTTACAGTGTTCATTTTTGGTGGATATCAACGAAATATGATGCGAGAGGCTCAGACAATGACACAAACGATGTTGCTCTTTCCAGTATATTTTCGGGACCATCCGTAAAAACAAAACACAAAACAAACATAACATGTGCATTCAGAGTGGCGCTTTATTCCACAACTAAAATAAAACATGTTTAGCCAATTCAAAAAGTGCTTTTGTTGGCTTTGCCATATGTTGCGACAATTTTGAACCAATATAAGATAGATCCGGTCTTGTACCAGTCATTACATAGATCAAACTGCCGACAATTTGTCTGTACAATCGAGCATCACACAGTCCTTCAGAGTCACTACTAATGATTTTACTTACACTTAAATCACATGGTATTGACTTAGGGTTGCAGTCAGACATTTTGAATCTATTAAGTATTTTCTCTAAATATTTAGTTTGATTTATCTTAATACAGTCATCTTCAAATTTGAACTCCATACCTAAGAACCAAGATAATTTTCCTAAATCTTTCATTTAAAATTTATTACACAAGGAAAGTTTTACATCACTACGTATGTCACCATTACTGGCTGCAATAATTATATCGTCTACCCAGATAATAATACTTACCTTCACCTTGTTTACAATTCTAGTATATGTACACACAATAATCTACAAGAGAGTGATGAAAACCTTCACTCAAAAGGAAATTATGTAACATGTTGTTCCAATTTCGGCCACTTTGTTTCAAACCATATAAAAATTTCTTTAATTTACAAACAAAATTTTCACCTATATTACTTTTAACATAACCTTCTGGCTGTTCTAAATAAATTTCACAATCTATGTCAGCATTCAGATAAGCAGTTTTAACATCTATTTGGTGAATTATAAGGTTGTCTTGTATTCCTTGTTGCAGTAACATCCTTATTGATGTAACATGAGCTGTTGGTGAGAAGGTTTCTTGATAGTCCACATCTTGAACTTGTGAATAGCCTTTAGCTACATACCTAGCTTTGAATTTTTCTTCACTATGAGGGCCAAGTTTCACTGCATAGACCCATTTTCCACCAACTACTGATCTACCTTCAACTGGTGGCATGAGTTCATATGTGTTATTGTCTCTTAGAGCCTCCATTTCTTCATCCATAGCTTCATGCCACTGCATGGACTCTGGAGATGAGACTGCCTCTTGGTAGTTTCTTAGAATATCTGCAACTCTGTAGCAAAAATCAACAGAACACCTGGAAATATTGGAAAAGTTAGGTTCCATAACATAATCTTCCATATGTTTGGGTTTTTGTCGTTGCCTCGAAGGGTATCTGTTTTTCTGTTTTTCAGTCTTCTGCAGCTGTCTCATTTGTAATAACATCAGTTTCTGGCCCTGGGTTAGGTGCTGTATATCTTTTATATTCATGTTCAACATCTAACACCACATTTTCCTGATTAAAATTGTTACTGAATTTTATACATCTAACTCTCTTAACATCATTTATCTCTGGAAAATATACTAGATAGGCTGGACTCAGTCCATCATATCCTATGAACACTCCTTGTTCACTGCGAGGGTCCAACTTCTTCTTGTTCTGGACATAAGCATGGCATGGACTTCCAATTACATGCATGTGACTCAGATTTGGCCTTTTTCCAGTGAACATTTCATAGGGAGTTTTCCCAATCCTCGGGTTGTAGCATCTATTACGAATGTATGCTGAAGCTTTCGCAGCATAAGTCCAAAGAGTCTTAGGTGCCTTTGCTTCCAACAATAAGCATCTGGCCATATCAAAAATAGACCTCCAAGCTCACTCTGCTGTACCATTTGGGTGTGGTGAATATGGAGCAGAAAATTCATGCTTTATGTGATTTTTAATCATTAGAGTTTTAGATTCAGTGGAAGTGAATTCACCACCATTGTCAGACCTCAGTCGTTTGACAGATCCATATGGAGCAGAATCCGCCAAGAATTTTTCTGTAGCTGCCAGAGTATCACTCTTAGATTTCAAAAAATAAATCATTATCATACCAGAGAAGTCATCTACAAAGGAAATGGCATACTTAAAACCTTCTCTTGTAGTAGGGTCTACAGGACCTGCTAAATCACAGTGTACAAGTTCTAAATTGGTTGTAGCTCACTGATCAGGTTCTCTACTTCTATACTGAGACATTTTACCTTTAAATGCATACATTACAATCAAAATTATTCTTATCTGTAATGTTCATACCATCAACAACATTTTCTAATTTAAGTGTATCTTTCACATTACAATGACCTAAAATTTTATGCCATTCCTCAATAGTATGACTGCTGCTTCTCTGTGAGTTCACATTATTCAGATAATACAGTTTGCCATGTTTATTAATATCAAACACTGTACCATCTGAGGCCTTCAATTCTGCAGAATTTGGGGTAAAATTTACTGTTGCACCTTTCTCTGTGGCTGCTAAAACAGAAAATATACTCTGTTTATAGGAAGGAACACATAGAGCAGTTTTGAGTAGAACTTTATGGCTATTATCATTAACATCATTAATTTCAACTCTTGCATCAATACAATACCATTTTGCCTACTACCATCTGCCAATTCTATACAATGGTTAGAAGAATCAAAATTCTTATCAAATTTTACAAACTGGGATTTTTCACTTATGATATGTGATGTCGCTCCACAGTCTACCAATAGGCATTGTGCATTTACATCACTACTTACATTATTATAAACAGAACTGACACTAGCTCTAAATGCAAGTGAATGGCTATCTTCTTCACTTAGTTACAGACTTTGCTGAATTATTTCTGCGGCAATAATTTGTATCATGAGTAGGGGATTTGCAGTTATCACACCACCTTCTAGGCCTTGCTTCATTAGGATTATATTTGTCTTTACTTCTGCACTCAGATTTTCTGTGTCCTAATTTTCCACAGGAAAATCATTTAATATTCATATTTTTGAATTTTGTATTCCTCACATTATCTGCATCGTCACTTTGTTGTTGTTGACACTTTTCAGTTTCTCCAAAACTTCTTAATGCTACTTTAAATTCAGAGAAACTAACAGCTGTTTCTTTCTGCGTCACAACAGTAGACAATGTCTTATATTCTAAAGGTAATCCTTTTAATAACATTGCTACAAGTAAACTGTCACTGATGGTTTCACCTGCTAGTTTCAATGAAGCCGCTGCCGTTTCAGCCCGTATCACGTAGTCGGTAATGGCCTCTTCATTGGATTTCTTGAGTGACGTCAGGTCTGTGTACAAGGCAATAATTCTTGGCTTGCTGCTGCCTAAATAATGTTCACGGAGAATCTTTAATTACTTCCTACCGTCATCTTTGGCATCTCGGATGATAAGGGAAAGACTTCTATCGTCGAGGTACTGGACTAGTTCTGCAAACACTTCAGGGTTCTTCTCCGTCATGGCTGCACCGTCTCCATCTTGATTAACGACATCGAGGAGTTTTTGAAGTCTTAATTGGCCTAAGAACCTCACTTCCCACAACTCATACTTGCTTTCATCACCATCAAACACCAACCTGTGCCTGGGCCCATAACCTCTTGAAGAATCAGTGTTCATTTTTGGTGGATATCATCGAAATATGATGCGAGAGGCTCAGACAATGACACAAACGATGTTGCTCTTTCCAGTATATTTTCGGGACCATCCGCAAAAACAAAATCACGAAACAAACATAACATGTGCATTCTGAGTGGCGCTTTATTCCACAACTAAAATAAAACATAATAGAACATATTCACATCAATATGGGGTAACCTAATTTATATCTAACATGCTTGACTCACTAGGAGGCAATTTCTTACCATCCTGTGATGAGAATACATAGGGGCCTTGATTAGGGAGTCTGGTTAACCATTCTTGAAGATTCTTAACTGGGCACAATATATGAGGAACCCTTGCCTCATCTATTAGCCATTTTATCCTGATAGGTTGAGCTTGAAAATCCTCCCTTTCATTTTTGCTTAGAATCTCCGAAGGAAAAAGCGTGACATCTTCCTCAGAAAATACCAATAATGATGGATTATTGGAAATTTAAATCAGCTCACTGATTCTCATACCTGTTGCTATTGCTAGAAGGAAGGCTGCCTTCTGGAGCAATCTGTCCCAATTCACATTTATATTGTATTTAGGCTCCATAAGAAATTTAGTAAATTTATCTAGAGACCAAGGAGGGATTCTCTTCGGCTGAGGGGGTCTCTGAATGGAAAAGGACGATCTGAGCATTGATAAATCCTTGGGTTCAAAGTAATATTAAAACCCCTCGCCAGACGGTCAACCAATGCTGATTTATAAGATGCAATTGTTGAACTTTGAAGGCCTTTAACTCTGAACAGAAAATTAAAAAATTCTAACACCACTGTTTCTGACAATGTGATTGGAGTCATTAACCTGATAAATTGTTGAAAAAGTTTCCAAGCTTTACCCTATTGCACAGAAGTTTGGGGTCTATTGCACTGCGCACATCATTGTCAATCCTAAAAACCCCATTTAATTCATATTACACTCTATAACATTCAAATCCACCGCACTTGTAGAACCTCAGAAAACGGGAAACATTGATAAAGGATAACTCACCTACTCAATGTTACTAGACCATGTGTTGTATTGTACTCAGGTATAGTTATATAATATTAATTGTATGTATTCATAGCATTAAGGAGAACTCAGGGTATCCATAAGATGAATGTTAAAGTCCAGTTGAGCCGGACTAGTGTACTGTAGGACTAAGTGTGGATCAGGGTTTGAAGGTCATACTATTTACGTCTGTGAACGTGTAGCGAACATAACTTCCACAGATATCATATGAAAATACATGAGAACAATGATCTGGAAAAGGGATAAATGTATCAGAATTATGTGAGGTGTTGGAAGTGACCCAGAAACTATACTTGAAAGGAAATATCTTGTATGCGTCGGTATGAACTTAATACACCTCGTATCCTCAAGTGACATATACCCATGACAGTTACAGTGATCAGAGAATCTTACGTCTGTGTTCAAATAGTGCAATGTGTGAGAGGAGGATCCCTAATTACAGTTTTAAGTGAAGTTGATACACCCCCGCCATGAACATTCAGCCTTTGTTTTAAGGCGCGTCCTGGACCCGCCTCGGGTGTGCCGCGTGGATATTATAACCCAATGAATTTACCCATGAATTAGCAAACCAGAACCTTACCTTAGTTTGTACTTAAGGGTTAAAATATGTGTTTATAAGGCATGAGTGACAATATGCCGAAAAGTGTTCAGGCGAGAACCGTAAGAAATAAAAGTAAAAATTAAAGATTGGAAACTGTAGGCCTACGCAGTGACGAGCGGCAGGGCACTGCACTCAGTCCCTTTCATTCTACCGTCACCTCAGGTCAGTGTCCTATCGGGCTATATCCCGCCCTATAATTAAGGCTTATATAGAAGTTTATAGAAGTTATTACAGTTTAAAGCTTTGCCTGATGTATAAGTGTAATAGTAATGTGTTAGGGGGTGTGATAACCGCCCGTCAGGCATTATTTCTCAGTCCCTTTCGTTCTACCGTCACCTCAGGTTCCATGCTGTCGGAGTGCCTTGCTGCACGGCAGCCATTATCCCTATGAGCGTCCCAACAGGTGGTGACTACTCCCAGCTATGGCAATCCACTGTGAACCGGTGGACTCCCCGCACACCACTCCAAATGAGTAAGAACAAATAAGGAAACGCTTGAGAAACTCTGCGGTCGTCACTTGGAGCGACCTATAATACCAGGCGTAGAAATAGTACTGGTATGTCTCTGGGTGAAGCCCTCGTCTTTACCCACCGAGGGCGGTGTGCTAACGAGGTGCCTGTTGTGTATACCTAAAGGTCACAAGGAGTCCCATACCTGCAGGGGTGGAGTGGAACATGTGTGTTATCTGGGATGAAATGCGCAGGGCTTCCATACACAACAAAGTCTGTATAGTAGGCGACTTTAACCTTGGCCAAATAGATTGGACTGACCTTACGGGTAACTCAGAATCAGAGGATTTTCTTGAGACGATCCAGGATTGTTTCCTAAGTCAACATATAACCGAACCCACACGGGGTAATAATATACTGGATTTAGTTCTGTCGAACAGAGAAAACCTCATTAGCAATGTCGAGGTAGGGAACGAACTTGCAAACAGCGATCACAAAGAAATTCGATTCCAGTTAGATTTTCAGGGCAGACGTAAGGAAAATTCCACTAAAGCACCAGATTTCAGAAGGGCAAACTTTGAAAGTTTAAAGAGGCAGCTGAGAGAGGGGGTGTCGCACTTGGCCGTGAACCTGACAGATGACACCGACCTGATATCGAGATCTGAGATTGCCGAGTTCCACGACAATTTAAATAGTGATTTACTTAATGCACAAAGGCAGAACATACCATACAAAAAACTCAGATCACACAACAATGACCCTAAATGGATAAATAATTATATAAAGAACATCATTGGCCAAAGGAAGGCTATAGGTAGAAGGATAAATCGTGGCGAAATTCACCTCCTGGACTATTATAGGGTATTGGCGAGTTGGGTTAAAACCGAGATAAGGAAAGCAAAGAGGAATAATGAGGTAAAGATAGCAAGGGAGGCGAAGACAAACCCCAAAGGATTCTACCAAATGTATCAAACTAAAACACGAGAAAAGATTGGACCAATATGGTCAGACTCAGGCGAGCTCACTGATAACGACGGAGAAATGAGCAATAATTTGAATAAATATTTTTCAACAGTTTTCACCGCCGAAAATTTAAACATGATACCCGAGGCACCGACTCTATTCAGAGATAGTGAAGAAAACAAATTAAGTGAGATAGTAGTGACTAGTAACGATGTTAGTAAGCAAATAGACAAACTAAAGCCTAATAAGTCATCTGGTCCCGATGAGATATTTGCCAGAGTATTAAAGGAATGTAAGGAAGAGCTTAGTATGCCCTTAGCAAAGTTGTTTAACATGTCCTTAAAAACAGGTGTAGTACCAGAATCCTGGAGGATAGCGAATGTAATACCGATTTTCAAGAAGGGGGATAGATCACTATCCTCTGACTACCGCCCAATCAGTCTAACATCAATAGTATGCAAATTACTGGAAGCAATCATTTCAAACCCTATTCGAAATCACCTGGAAAAGCACCGATTCATCAATGATTCCCAACATGGCTTCACAAGCGGACGTTCTTGCCTAACTAATCTATTAACATTCTTTTCATCAGTTTTCGAATCGGTGGACGGGGGGGCACAATTATGATGTGGTATATCTCGACTTTAGCAAAGCCTTCGACAGAGTTCCCCACGAAAGACTAATTAGAAAGGTAGAAGCTCATGGCATCAAAGGTGGCATCCTTAAATGGATTAGGGCGTGGTTACAGGACAGGAAATAGCGAGTGAGCATTAACGGCACTAAGTCCTATTGGAGCAACGTCACAAGTGGAGTTCCCCAAGGCTCAGTACTTGGACCATTATTATTTATTATATACATAAACGACATAGATATCGGCATAGACAGCAACATAAGTAAATTTGCTGATGACACTAAAATAGGACGTGTTATCAAATCTGACGAGGACTCGGCAAAACTACAGGAAGATCTAAACAAATTTTTCGAATGGTCTGAAAAATGGCAGATGAAATTCAACGTCGACAAATGTAAAGTACTCAGTATAGGAGATGTAAACAGGGAAACCAGATACCAGTTGAACAACGATGCCATAGAGAAATCCGACTGCGAGAGAGATTTAGGAGTAATGATAAGTAGGAACCTTAAGCCAAGTAAACAATGTGTTTTTGCTCGTAACAAGGCTAATAAAGTATTTGGGTTCATACAAAGGAGTGTTAGTTACAAGACTAGTGAGGTCATCCTAAAACTGTATCTTGCTCTTGTGAGACCACACCTGGATTACGCAGTTCAGTTCTGGTCACCGTATTACAGAATGGATATAGAATCCTTGGAAAGAATTCAGAGGAGAATGACAAGACTAATCCCGGGCATTAGGAACCATGAGTATAGAGACAGGTTAAAGCATCTTAATTTGCACTCCCTTGAGAGACGTAGAGTGAGGGGCGACCTGATAGAGGTGTATAAGTGGAAGGCAGGGCTAAACAAAGGGGACATTCAAAGGTACTCAAATTATCCACCCAGGAGCGAACTCGTAACAATGGTTTTAAATTAGACAAATTTAGATTTAGGCGTGAAATAGGTAAACACTGGTTTGGAAACAGAGTAGTGGATGAATGGAACAAGTTACCAAATATCATCATTAACTCGAATACGCTGAATTGCTTCAAACATAGGTTGGATGCTCATTTGAGCAATAGGGGTTGGGTGAAAACGGGACTGCCCAGTATGGGCCAATAGGCCAGCTGCAGTTTCCTCCATTCTTATGTTCTTATGCTACTATGTATGATAACCGACGGTGCTATATTCCATACAAGTGGAGCAGTCTGATGTGTTAAGGACTAGTGTAAGAGGGACTGACCGAGGTAAGGTGGTCACAGATTGTTATGCAATAAGTATGTGGATGACACGCCAATAATGTAAGACGTCTGGTGCCCATCTGGGTAACCAACATTTTCGTTGTTCTTCGGAGGAAGACCAATTCATTTGAATGTTTTTTTCCCAGTATGCTTTATAAGGAATAAATTAATTAAGACATGTCATGGTTTCACCCTTCTTCCCCCTTATCGATCTGGTCAATGGAAAACCTAACCCAATGCCTAGTCCACTCTGCACGCTACCTAACGAGCTACATGCTATCCAGAGGGGGTCTGGTGGCAGCGACCCTTAGAAATTAAGAGTAGAGTTAAGTATTTACCCTTGGTATTAATGACCCCCAGAATCTGGCAGTATACTATGATCTGCTATCACTTGGTTAACTATATTGGAATTAACCAACAATCTATATAAACATCTTTTGAGAAACTCTAAGAGCGAAGTGCCAAGGATATCTCGAACTGGTCTAGACATCCTTGTTGCAATTGTAGTGGATGCGGGCACCATTCTAACAGATCCAGACACTACGGTTGTAGGATCTAATATGGTGCAATTAAGAGGACCTTTCCCTGGAAGGATCTGAGTTACTGAACCACTTTGGGCAACATTTTCACAGGTGGGAACAGATAGATTGAATTCCAATGGTTCCAATCTATGAGTAGAGCATTACCTAAAAGATTCGATCGTTCCAGAGATGCTTAAGTTGGCATCTTGTGATTGTTTAGTGATGCAAAGAGATCTATTTGTGGAGTCCCAAACCTCCTCACTAGACTCTTGAACTGCGATATCTTTAGGGACTATTCTGTTTCCGTCGATACTGGCCTGAGATGGGACAACTCATCTGCCCAATTGTTTGTACTCCTGGTATGCGAGTTGCTTTGAGGTAAAGTGTTTGTGTTACACAAACTTTGAAAAAATTTTCCGACAGTTTTAGAAGGGGCCAAGATCTGGTTGAGCCTCGATGATTGGAACAAAACACTGCCGCTCTGTTGTCCATGGCAAACAGGATCGTCATATTTTTTAAATTTGGGTTTGCCAACAAAAATAATAGGACTACTGCTAATTCTTTTACGTTTATGTGTTTGTCCCAAAGGGAGTTGCTCCACTTCCCTTGACGGAACTCTCCTTTTGAAGAATGGTATCCCCATCCTATTTCGGAGCATCCGTACAAACGACCAAGTCTGTTTAAGGGGGAACCCAAGGAGATGAACCGATTAGATTGTCCAAATTTGTTCACCATGACAGATGATTCTTAATCTAAATAGGGAGAGAAGAAGCAATATTTTTGTTTCTGAAGCAACTTTGACCCCAGATGAGTTAGTTGCTTCTTCCTTAACGTACCCAAAGGAACTACTGTGGTGGCAAAATTCAACAGACCCAGTAGTTTATCCAAGTCGTGCCAAGAAACCTCTTGCTTTACACAAAAGGCTTCTACTAGGTTTATCACATCTGTTACCTTTGCTTCTGGTAGACTGACTGACTGCCGATTGGTGTCGCAATGGAGACCTAACTAATTCAATTTCTGACATGGTAGGAAATTTGATTTGATCTGGTGTATCTTTAATCCTAGGTTTTAAAATATTACTAGTACATTGGGCTCGCCCTTTGACAGTCTAACCTTTTGTGAGCTCCAAAGTGTTATCATGGGCCTGATATCTTACACTTCCCAGCACTTGTCACTTTCACAGCAAATTTCAGTCATGTCTTTCACAGATTTGCAATAATGTCAAGAAGATATGTAGCTTATAATGTAAAAAAATTCAATATTAAATATACAGTGTACAGCTAATGTATTGCACACATTTCAGTGGTAATGGCGATCATGTGCAGTGTGATGGAGTAGCCAGGGGTGCAAAAGACGAGTCTACCGTTCAGTGGAGCGTTGAGTGGGCAATCATTTCTACCATCTCCTTACTGCTGTGGCAGAGTAAGCCTAAGTGAAAGAGTCGATAAAAAAAGATATTGATCATGGTCCAGGTTTTTGTTTACATACCTCACCTTTAAACTCTATCTTTTCATTCCTTCAAGTCAGTGTATGTTTACATTTTTGTATGAGTGGGTCAGTGAACAGGTAAAAAAGAAATTGTATAAATTATCCAGTTCAGAAAAATATTTATTTTTACCTAAATTTTTTGTCAGAAGATGCTAATTCAAGGTTCTATTTAATGATAAGTTTAAACACAAAACTTCCAGTAGACTTTGTATGTAACAAACAGGATGATAGGTTTTGTTTCATTGGCAGCACCACCTGTTCACTTGGTCATTTTAAAGCATACTGCCCAGTTATAGGGTCACTAATCCAAATGGGAGAACTTTACTGGCTTACTTTTACTTTTTTCCTCTTCACCACTCATTGGCTCGTTAGCCGCTTGGACAATCGGTCACGTCTCTGTTACGCACTGTTGGCAAGTACTGGGCATGCACCGGCTCCTGAATGTACCTGAACCTGCTCCAGTGTTGGTCAAGTCTGGTCTTGAAAGAGCTCACACTCGGTGCCGTCACAACACTTTCTGGTAGATTGTTCCAAGAATTCACAACTCTCACTCCGATAAAGTTTGCCCTAACAATTTTCTGGACCTGCGGCTTCTTCAATCTTGAGCTGTGATCCCTTGTGGGGCGAGCGTCCGCCAGCTCCAAGTAAGGACACTCGACTGAGTAGTGCCCCTTGAGATGCTTATTCACCTCAATTAGGTCCCCCCTTGCCCGTCTATAGTATAAGCTAGGCAAGTTCAGGCGCTCCAATCTCTCAGGGTAGTTGAGGTGCCGAAGTGCAGGCACCAGTCTGGTGGCCCTCCTTTGAACATTTTCAACCAACTAACAGTCCCTAGCATATCTCAGGGACCAGACAGGGTGACATTACTCCAGATGGGGTTAGCACTTCACTCCTGAAGATCGTCACGAGGGACGGACCGTCTAGATATCTGAACGACCTTCTTATAAGACCCAATAATTTATTTGCCTGATTTACCTTCTCGCAATGGCCCGAGAACTTCAGCTCATTGTCAACATGCACACCTATGTCCGTCTCACATTCACTCTCAAATAGTGCAGTTTCTTTATCCCATTTGGACATACGATACACCTCCTTACCGTTGGGACGCCCCAGGTGCATCCTCTTACACTTCGTGACATTGAATCTCAGCAGCCATTTCTTCGACCATTCTTGGAGTTCACAGAGATCCTTCTGCAGCTCTTCACAGTCTGCATGGTTCTTGATTTCCCGAAATTACTTGGTGTCATCGACAAACATTTGTATGGAGGAGTGTACAACGTCAGGCATGTCATTTATGAAACAAACAAACAAACAACAGCGGGCCCAATACACTGCCCTGTGGTACCCCGCTTGTGATGATGATTTTGTACCATTAATCTCCACACACTGCTTGCGGTCATGTAAAAAGTTTTCTATCCACACTAGGACATTTCCCCGAATTCTGTATCCTTTCAGTTTGATTTTCAGCTTTTCATGGGGTACTCTGTCGAAAGCCTTGGCCAAATCTAGGTATATATTGTCGATATTACCACCCTTTTCCAGAATATGGGTCCAAATATCCATTACCTTGAACAATTGTGTTAAGCAGGAGTGCCCCGGCATAAAACCGCGTTGGCAATCCTTTACAAGGTTGTTTCGCAGTAGATGTTCCATCGTGGCATCTCTGATAATACTCTCAAGTACTTTACATATTATGCTGGTCAGGCTCACCGGTCTACAGTTGTTCGTGGAGTGACGATCGCCCGTCTTGAATAAGGACTTACAAAAGCCACTTTCCATTCACTGGGAACTTTTTGCTCATCCAGGCATATACAAAACAGGGCCTTCAGGGGCTCGGCAAGCTCGTTGCACAACTCTCTTAGCACTCTAGGATGCACCATGTCAGGTCTGTGAACACAATGTGGGTCAGTGCTGTGTCGAACCGTCTGTCCTCAAACGCAGGAAGGTTAATCGCATCCTCTCTTGTGAACACCGAGGAAAAGGTATTTTTTGTGATATAGCCCAGAATGCGACGTCTACCTTTATACCTAGGTATGTAAATGCGTAGCATTAACTCGCCAGGTCAACATACAGTCAATTAAAACATCTAATGATTACTTAAATACGTAATATTAGGAGAACACGTCGCTAGCTGGCATTTAATTGCAATTCTCAAAACCCCCTCCTTATGTTTTCTCATTAAGGGATGGTAAGAAATTATCTCCGAGTCAATTGACAAAATTCTTATCTCAATTAATGAATCAAGCAGACCCTGGCAAGAAATTTTTGGCACATGGCACTAAGAAATATGCAGGGTCTGTGGCCTTTCCACGGCATATGAGTCTCAGTCAGATCAAGGAAATGGGCTTTTGGAGATCTTCAAAAACTTTCAAGGACAGCTATCTTCATCTATCTATGAGATGCTTCAAATGTGCTGGGTTCCCCTCCCCCACTTAGTCAATCTCCACTCCCAGGACCTTCTTCCTCATCAGAATAAAGTGAGTATCCTTTTTGTGTAAATTAACATTTTACCTTCCGGTAAATGTTCCTAATTTGGAAAATATTCCAAACGGTTTATAATATAATCTGGACCTCAGTCAGCAGAGCCTTGTATGCAAAGTCACCTCCCTTTCCACCTCCTGCTCAGGTATACTTGCTGATGTCACATTCAGAGCATTGAACAAAAAGACCTTTTTTTCTAAAAACCAGTTTTTGTGATATAGCTAGGAATGCGACGTCCATAACCCACACATCTCCACCCCTCGAGAGTTGACTTTTATATACTGCTCGCTCTGAGGCAAGAGATGAGGGTCGTGATGCGTATAGTGGAGGGTGAAGGAGGGGGTTTGAGAATTGCAATTAATTGCCAGGTAGCGACGTGTCCTCCTAATATTACTTATTAAGTAATTATTAGATGTTTTAATTGCCTGTATGTTGGCCTGGCAAACTGGCTAGGAATTAACATACCTAGGTAACATATGCTGACGTCGCATTCCGAGCTATATCACAAAAACTGGTTTTTAGAAAAAAACGGCTTTTTTTTTTAGCGGCTTTTTGTTCAATCCAGAATGCGACGTCTAGCTTTGAATACCCGAGCAGGAGGTGGAGAGGGAGGTGTAGGGTTTCGTGATATTATGTTGTCTAGCACTCAGGATGGATGGAAACTCTAAGGTGGTGGTTTTCTTATATAATATAAGTTATATGGTAGACAGTCTGGTGCTGGAGATGCCGTGTGGTGAGGAGCTGCTCAGTAGACACGTTCGGTGAGTAGCGTGTTGAAGGAGGTAGATGTGCAGGAGCTTCGTTAGAGAAGATGTCTGTTGCTGGCCTCCAGGTTGAATGAGAGCTGGACAGCGAGGAGCTTGCTTGGAGGAGGTGTTGCGTGTTCAGGAACGTTGAGTAGAATAAGAGAGCTGGTTGGTGAGGACGCTCAGAGAAGGACAGCTGGTGGGTCGCCATACTCGCCGGCGGGAGCAAGGACCGCCAAGCAGGCGGAGAAGAAGCGAGGGCCGCCAGGCAGCAGCGGAGGAGGTGTTGCGTGTTCAGGAACCGAGGCCAGAATGAATCTTAATGGAGAGACAGAGCTTATATACACAGCAGCCGGAAGTAAACCCGCCGGTTTCTCGACTCCGTTGCTAGGGAAGACGTGGCTGGTTGCTAGGATACTGTGGCATCTGGTGACGCCCCCCCCCCCCCCTGGGCCGCTCGTTTGGTTGCTAGGATACTGTCGCATTGGAATGCGGCTACGCAGTTGTAGAGGAGACGTCCACTACAGAGGTGACTTTGCGTATAAGGCTCCGCTAGCTTAGGTCCAGATTATAATTATAAACCTTTTGGAATATTTTCCAATATTAGGAACATTTACCGGAAGGTAAAATGTTAATTTACATATCCCAATTAGGATACTCACTTTACTCTGATGAGGAAGAAGAAGATCCTGGTTGTGGAGATTGACTAGGTGGGGGAGGGGACCGCAGCACCACCACATGTGAAGCATCTCTCAGAGATAGATGAAGACAGCTGTTTTGAAAGGTTTTTGAAGATTTCCAAAAGCTCACTTCTTTGATCTGACTGAGGCTCTGATACCACAGAAAGGCCACAGACCCTGCATATTTCCTGGTGCCATGTGTCAAAAATTTCTTGCCAGGGTCTGCTTCATTCACTAACTGAGATAAATATTTTGTCATTTGACTAGGAGACATTTTCTTACCATCCTGTTATGAGAATACATAGGGGCCTCGATTAGGGAATCCAGTTAACCATTCTTGAAGATTCCTGTTAGGTTGAGCTTGAAAATTCTTCCTTTCATTTTTTCTTAGGATATCCGTAGGAAAAAGCGTGACATCTTCCTCAGAAAACACCAATAATGATGGATTATTGGAAATTGAAATCAGCTCACTGATTCTCATACCTGTTGCTATTGCTAGAAGGAAGACTGCCTTCTGGAGCAATCTGTCCCGGTTCAAATTTATATTGTAATTAGGCCCCATAAGAAATTTAGTAACTTTTTCTAGAGACAAAAGTGGGATTCTCTTAGGCCGAGGGGGTCTCTGAGTGAAAAAGGACGATCTGAGCATTTGATAAATTCTTGGGTTCAAAGTAATGTTAAAACCCCACGTCAGAGGGTCAACCAATGCTGATTTATAATATGCAATTGTAGAACCTTGAAGACCTTTTACTCAACAGAAAATCTAAAAATTCTAACACCACTGTTTCCGAGAATGTTATTGGAGTCATTAACCTGATAAATTGTTGAAAAAGTTTCCAAGCTTTCTCATATTGCATAGAAGTTTGGGGTCTATGACCTGCTTTCACTTGGTTAACTATATTGGAATTACCCAACAATCTATTTAAACATCTTTTGAGAAACTCCAAGTGTGAATTGCCAAGGATATCTCGAACTAAGGGTGCAGTACCTGGTCTAGACATCCTTGTTGAAATTGTAGTGGATGCGGGCATCATTCTAACAGGTCACTACACCACGGTTGTAGGACCCAATATGGTGCAATTAAGAGGACCTTTCCTTGGAAGGAGCTGAGTTTGTGAACCACTTTGAGCAACATTTTCACAGGTCGGAACAGATAGATTGAATTTCAACGGTTCCAATCTATGAGTAGAGCATTTTCTAAAAGATTCGATCGTTCCAGAGATGCTTAAGTTGGCATCTTGTGATTGTTTTGTGAGGCAAAGAGATCTATTTGTGGAGACCCAAACCTCCTCACTAGACTCTTGAACTTCGATATCTTTAGGGACTATTCTGTTTCCGTCGATACTGGCCTGAGATGGGACAACTCATCTGCCCAATTGTTTTGTACTCCTGGTATGTGAGTTGCTTTGAGGTAAAGTGTTTGTGATACACAAACTTTGAAAAAAATTTCTGACAGTTTTAGAAGAGGCCAAGATCTGGTTGAGCCTCGATGATTGGAACAAAACACTGCCGCTCTGTTGTCCATGGCAAACAGGATCGTCATATTTTTTAAATTTGGGTTTGCCAACAAAAATAATAGGACTACTGCTAATTTTTTTACGTTTATGTGTTTGTCCCAAAGGGAGTTGCTCCACTTCCCTTGACGGAACTTTCCTTTTGAGGAATGGTATCCCCATCCTATTTCGGAGCATCCGTACAAACGACCAAACCTGTTTGAGGCGGAACCCAAGGAGATGAACCGATTAGAGTGTCCAAATTTGTCCACCATGACAGATGATTCTATATCTGAATAGGGAGAGAAAAAGCAATATTTTTGTTTCTGAAGCAACTTTGACCCCAAGTGAGTTAGTTGCTTCTTCCTTAACGTACCCAAAGGAACTACTGTGGTGGCAAAATTCAACAGACCCAGTAGTTTATCCCAATCGTGCCAAGAAACCTTTTGCTTTACACAAAAGGTTTCTACTTGATTTATCACATCTGTTACTTTTGCTTATGGTAGACTGACTGACTGCTGATTGGTATCCCAATGGAGACCTAACCAATCCAATTTCTGACATGGTATCTTTAATCCTAGGTTTTGAAATAGTACTAGTGTACGTTGGGTCGCCCTTTGACAATCTTCAAAAGAGTTTCCCATTATCAGCCAATCGTCTAGATAAGCAAAAGTTCTTATGCCCTCCTTCACAAGGATCTCTGGGGATGGTTGCCATACATACAGGTATTGAGCTTCCTTGTATCACTCAAGGTACACGTGACAGGTACCCATCTCAAACTCTACTCTTGCTAGGTAGGTGGGAGCTGTCCTGGGCATCCATACTAGTACTTTGTTCTCGCGCCTGTTAACAGTAAGTTGCTTAAAGGAGCGACTGTGAAGCATTACAAATAACACCATCATTTTCTTTTATCCTGGGTGTTGATGTGTGATGGTCCAGGGTTCACACTGGAGGTTGCATAGTGGCTAAGCAGTACATGTCACACCAGTTGGGTTCCTCACAGTAGAGCCATGGTGGCTGCTAGGCCACACATTCCTCCTACTGTCTTGGGTACTCGGCCTACGCTCTGGGGCGGGCACCTGTGTTGGTGAGATGCAAGCCTGGATTGAGAATATTGCCTGAGGGGCTTTTGTATCATTGCACAATATTACACCTCTATTAATTCACTTTATAACATTAGGTAAGGTTTTAAGATGTCTAATAAATGCTAGATAGGCCTCCTTAAGTACTCTGGGGTAGCACGAGCTGTAGGACTAACCTGTATTGGCGAGATGCGAGCCTGGACCGAGAATGTGGCGCAGTGTTTCGCCCTCACTAGGCCAATGGATGCTAATTCTTAATTTTCACGTTGATATTATTCTAGTCCTCATACATACTCTTTCCTATATATTGTGACTTTTTGCCTTATAATTACATGCCTTAAGTCTAGATTCCATACAAAAGTAAGTGTCTGGTTTGCCAGTTCCTGGGGGAATTACTAGGGCTATATAATTAACTCAAAACTGTAGCCCGGGGCAGAATGGGCACCATGTGGCTGAGAAAAACCTAGGTTCTTGGCTTGGGTATCCCGTTCACTTAAATCCCTAAGTATGGTTCATTCCCCACACTTTGCAATGTTCAACACATTCATAAGGTTCTCTAATCATTGTATTTTCTGTGGTTATTCGTCACATGGGGAAACGATGTGTATTAAGCTCACCGAGGTACACTTCACCTATGTCTGATACATTTATCCTTTTTCCAGATCATTGCTCCCATCTGATACCCGAGGTAGCTCTGTTCACTAATCGTACACAGATGTAAATACGATAACCGTGATACACAGTACAGTAGTACCCCGATTTACGCGGTCAATTGAACCCACAGGGTACCGTGTTAAGTGAAATCCGCATAAATGGAACAACAGAACATATGGGATTAATTCCAATAGAGACTGGCCCGAACCCCAAACTCCACTTTTTGACGACACACAACTATGTTGGAGTAAACATTTTATCTTAACTTTATGATGGTATGCACATACAAGTAATATAGAAGAGGTTAGGTTAGGAAAAATAAAGGTTAAGTTAGGAAAACTAAAAGTTAGGTGTAACACTTACGTTAGTAGGAGGCTGGTTCCGAGGCAGAGGGCAGATTACTGGCCCTCAGGTGAATCACCATTACTTGGTGCATCACCATCACTATCAGTTACAGTTGTCAGGGCTTCCCTGACAAATCCCTCAAAGTCACCTTCACTGTCACTATCACTGGCTCTGGTTGGCTGTGGTGGGTTGCGGCAGAGGGGGGTAGGGATGCATGGCCAATCACAGTCCGATACGTCATATGACGTCAGTGATAATGCAACAGAGACATGCACTGCGCAACCTTACCACACAGCTTGCCCAGGCGGAGGCGGGAGCAGGCAGGTGGGGCGAATCTAAAAATAGCGTCGAGCCGGACACTCTGAGCGTATATGGGTAGATGAACCGCGTAAAGTGAAAGTTCGGTTCTGGCGAGGCACCGCGTATATGAGAAATCGCGTAAAGTGAAACTGCGTAAAGCGGGGTAATACTGTACGTACACTTATTCCCTTAAAGTACACTAGTCCATATCAATTGGACCTTTCCAATCATCCAATAGATAACTTGTGTGTTCCTTAATACTATCAGTTCATACACTTAATGTTAACATAAGAACATAAGAATGGAGGAAACTGCAGCGGGCCTATTGGCCCATACTGGGCAGTCCCGTTTACACCCAACCCCTATTGCTCATATGAGCATCCAACCTATGTTTGAAGCAATTCAGCGTATTCGAATTAATGATGATATTTGGTAACTTGTTCCATTCATCCACTACTCTGTTTCCAAACCAGTGTTTACCTATTTCACGCCTAAATCTAAATTTGTCCAATTTAAAACCATTGTTACGAGTTCGCTCCTGGTTGGATCATTTGAGTACCTTTGTAATGTCCCCTTTGTTTAGCCCTGCCTTCCATTTATACACCTCTATCAGGTCACCCCTCGCTCTACGTCTCTCAAGGGAGTGCAAATTAAGATGCTTTAACCTGTCTCTATACTCAAGGTTCCTGATACCCGGGATTAGTCTTGTCATTCTCCTCTGAATTCTTTCCAAGGATTCTATATCCATTCTGTAATACGGTGACCAGAACTGGACTGCGTAATCCAGGTGTGGTCTCACAAGAGCAAGATACAGTTTTAGGATGACCTCGCTAGTCTTGTAACTAACACTCCTTTGTATGAACCCAAGTACTTTATTAGCCTTGTTACGAGCAAAAACACATTGTTTACTTGGCTTAAGGTTCCTACTTATCATTACTCCTAAATCTCTCTCGCAGTCGGATTTCTCTATGGCATCGTTGTTCATCTGGTATCTGGTTTCCCTGTTTACATTTCCTATACTGAGTACTTTACATTTGTCAATGTTGAATTTCATCTGCCATTTTTCAGACCATTCGAAAAATTTGTTTAGATCCTCCTGTAGTTTTGCCGAGTCCTCGTCAGATTTGATAACACGTCCTATTTTAGTATCATCAGTAAATTTACTTATGTTGCTGTCTATGCCGATATCTATGTCGTTTATGTATATAATAAACAATAATGGTCCAAGTACTGAGCCTTGGGGAACTCCACTTGTGACGTTGCTCCAATGGGACTTAGTGCCGTTAATGCTCACTCGCTGTTTCCTGTCCTGTAACCACGCCCTAATCCATTTAAGGATGTCACCTTTGATGCCATGAGCTTCTACCTTTCTAATTAGTCTTTCGTGGGGTACTCTGTCGAAGGCTTTGCTAAAGTCGAGATATACCACATCATAATTGTGCCCCTCGTCCACTGATTCGAAAACTGATGAAAAGAATGTTAATAGATTAGTTAGGCAAGAACGTCCGCTTGTGAAGCCATGCTGGGAATCATTGATCAATCTGTGCTTCTCCAGGTGAATTCGAATAGAGTTTGAAATGATTGCTTCCAGTAATTTGCCTACTATTGATGTTAGACTGATTGGGCGGTAGTTAGAGGATAGTGATCTATCCCCCTTCTTGAAGATCGGTATTACATTCGCTATCCTCCAGGATTCTGGTACTACACCTGTTTTTAAGGACATGTTAAACAACTTTGCTAAGGGCATACTAAGCTCTTCCTTACATTCCTTTAATACTCTGGCAAATATCTCATCGGGACCAGGTGACTTATTAGGCTTTAGTTTGTCTATTTGCTTACTAACATCGTTACTAGTCACTACTCTCTCACTTAATTTGTTTTCTTCACTATCTCTGAATAGAGTCGGTGCCTCGGGTATCATGTTTAAATTTTCGCTGGTGAAAACTGTTGAAAAATATTTATTCAAATTATTGCTCATTTCTCCGTCGTTATCAGTGAGCTCGCCGGAGTCTGACCGTATTGGTCCAATCTTTTCTCATGTTTTAGTTTGGTACATTTGGTAGAATCCTTTGGGGTTTGTCTTTGCCTCCCTTGCTATCCTTACCTCATTATTCCTCTTTGCTTTCCTTATCTCGGTTTTAACCCTACTCGCCAATACCCTATATAATAGTCCCGGAGGTGAATTTCGCCACGATTTATCCTTCTACCTATAGCCTTCCTTTGGCCAATGATGTTCTTTAAATAATTATTTATCCATTTAGGGTCATTGTTGTGTGATCTGAGTTTTTTGTATGGTATGTTCTGCCTTTGTGCATTAAATAACTCACTATTTAAATTGTCGTGGAACTCGGCAATCTCAGATCTCGTTATCAGGTCGGTGTCATCTGTCAGGTTCACGGCCAAGCGCGACACCCCCTCTCTCAGCTGCCTCTTTAAACTGTCAAAGTTTGCCCTTCTGAAATCTGGTACTTTAGTGGAATTTTCCTTACGTCTGCCCTGAAAATCTAACTGGAATCGAATTTCTTTGTGATTGCTGTTTGCAAGTTCGTTCCCTACCTCGACATTGCTAACGAGGTTTTCTCTGTTTGACAAAACTAAATCCAATATATTATTACCCCGTGTGGGTTCGGTTATATGTTGACTTAGGAAACAGTCCTGGATCGTCTCGAGAAAATCCTCTGATTCTGAGTTTCCCGTAAGGTCGGTCCAATCTATTTGGCCAAGGTTAAAGTCGCCTACTATACAGACTTTGTTGTGTATGGAAGCCCTGCGCATTTCATCCCAGATAAGTCGCTCATTGACTCTGTCAAGATTGGGGGGTCTATATATTACTCCTGTGATTAATTTTTCCCGACCGTCGCTTAATTCTATCCAAATTGTTTCTGTATTCCTCTCAGTTTTTATTTCCTTATTTATTTCACACTTCAGATTATCCCTAACATAGATTGCTACTCCGCCTCCTTTCCTGGTCTGCCTATCGGTATGGAACAGTTTGTAACCCGCAATTTGGCATTCGACTGGTAATTCACGTGTGTCTAGGTTGATCCATGTTTCAGTGAATGCAATTATATCGATTTCTTCGGTACATACCAAGGCCCTAATATCATCCATTTTGTTTCTCATACTTCTACTGTTCGCGTAATATACATTTAAGTTAGTCGTGTTCTGAGTCCTTCCCTTACCGCGTTTAGTTTTAAACTCCCTGTCTAATTTAGTTATGTCATCATTCCTAACACTATTTCCCTGTAATCTTTCGCCTTGTTTACCCGCTCCCACTGCAGTCTCCTCCACCCCCGTGCCCCTATGTTCTCTTAGCAGTTTAAAGACTTCGATATCTTTTGAACTGCCCCCTCTAGAGCCCCAGCCAGGGTTGCTACTCCATCCCTAGACAGGTGCACCCCATCCCTAGCATAAAGGTCCCTTCTGCCATAGAAGTTGTCCCAGTTGTCAATGAATGGGACTGATATTGACTTGCAATATCTGTCAAGACGGTCGTTAACACCAACTGCCCTTGACAACCATTCACTGCCAACTCTCCTTCTAGGCAGGACACCGCATATGATAGGGATCCCTCCCTTAGTCCTAATACGATCTATGGCTGCCTTGAACTTATCAAGAAGCTCCTCGCTCCTACACCGGCCAATATCATTGCCTCCTGCACTGAGGCAGATAATGGGTTTGTTCCCATTACCAGACAAGATATTGTCCATCCTGTCAATTATATCCCCCACCCCAGCTCCTGGCAAACACACCCTCATCCTATTTTTGTTTTTACCACAAAAGGCCTGTCCATGTACCTTACCTGTGAGTCACCAACAATTAAAGTTTTTATACCTTCCTTGTCATCCCTGGCCCTGACTGTACTAACGTCCAATTCGTCTATCAAGGGACTGAACGGGTTGGTACACTTAGCTGTTGTTGTCGTTGTTGTCGTATCCTTGGTGTGCTTCTTCACCAAAAGCTTTGTCTTCCCACTACTCACAATTTTCCACTCGCTTGATTTTTCGTCAGCCACTGGCTTTACTCGTCCAGCCTCTCCTTTTAACATCGCCAGCTCTTCCCTTAATTTCAAGTTCTCCAACGTGGCCCTCTCAATTTCTAACTTGGCCTTCGCCAATTCTTCAGTGGACCACTCCAGTTTGGTCAACAAACTCTCATACCCAAGACCGCACCTTGCTCTGGCCATATCTGATAATTATCCCTCCGGAGCTAACCCTGCCGTGACCTTTCCCCTAGTGAGGTCAGAACACAACCATGTTATATGTCCGTACATTGGTACAATTCATATAGTACTGTAAAACAACATACAGCATGTTAGTCACCCCTTTCCAGAGGCTTACCATTTTCTGACTCTCTCCAAGCGTGGTGAATTTGAATGTTATGCAGCTGTATTATGAATTGGAGAGAGATTAAGGATGACCATGATATGTGCAGTACAAAGGTATGGAAAACATTTATATTTTAGGGGCACACAACTATAAAATCATAAAGACAAACTAAATGCAACAAATTAAGTTGTTAACTAAGCCAGATCATCAAGTTCTAAGCACTCTGGTTTCTCATAGAATATAAAATTATTACTATACTGTACTGCATGTATTTCATTTACTGGTACAGTACTGTATATTTATTGTTGGCTTCATTATTATTTATTTGTAATAATAGTCTAGGAAAATGTACTTTAATTTATGAATTTGGATTTACAAAATGTATTCAGGAACAGAACTTATTTGTAAATTGAGGACTACCTATACATCTGTGGCACCAAGTTACAGGGAATCTCTTCCACAGACACACCACAAATGCCGAAGAGGTGGTCAGTGCATGTGGTGGTTGGGCTGTGGATGCTAACAGGCTTCATCCTGGGCACCACTTACCGCTCTAACCTGAAAGCCATGTTGATTAGCCCGAGGATTGTGATACCCTTCAACACCATTCAGGAGCTGGTCAACAGCAAGATAACTCTCTTTGTCCCAGACTCCAACAGTTTACACCAGGCTATGATGGTACATTAACTGTCCAGGACATAAACTGAACAGGGAAGCTAACTAACTAGACAAGTCCAGGTTGACAACCCTTTATCCGAAAACCGAAAGTTTTTTGTGGAGCAAATTTTTTTTTTCTTTTTTTTTTTTTTAATAGGGATTAGCCCACCCAGGTACAGGTCACTGACCCGCATCGGGACCTGGGGGGCGAAAATGTAATAATAATTATAATAATAAGAATAATTATTCATAGTAAATAAATTTTATACTAAAAAAAATACACAAAAATAAAATACTGTAATAATAATAATAAAATAATAATAAAGAAATACAAGAATGAAAAAAGGTCAAAAGTGAGAAACACGACCTAGACCTATGAATTATAATAATAATAATATTATTATTATTATTATTATTATTATTATTATTATTATTATTACCTGTATTATTATTATTATTATTATTATTATTATTATTATTATTATTATTATTATTATTATAATTATAATTATATTTTAGCCCCCCAGATCCCAATGTGGGTGAATCGGCTGCTTGTCCAATTAACCAGTCCGTTCACATATATTTATATTTGGGTTTTAAGTAACGAAATCCAAACGATAGTTCCTTTGTTTTATTATAAAAGGTTGTATATATAATTCCTGAGTGTATATCAACCGTAAGTCTCACTGTCTAGGAGTGAATGAGAAGGGGACAGCGTTTATGTATAATAAACGTTAGGTCACGTCCCTACGATATGAGTTGAGGTGAGCTACTGAAGCTTAAGGGCATCGCAGTGCGTGCTTACAGAAATGCTGAGCTATACTTTTATCCTCTTCGCCACTGATCGGCTTCTTAGCCGCTTGGGCGATCGGTCACGTCTCTTTTCATTTATATTCTTCACCAAAAGATCGGCTCGCTAGCCGCCTGGGCGATCGGTCACGTCTCTGTCACGCACTGTTGGCAAATACTGGGCATGCACCGGCTCCTGAATGTACCTGAACCCGCTCCAGTGTTGGTCAAGTCTTCTCTCGGTGCCGTCACAACACTCTCTGGTAGATTGTTCCAAGAGTTTACAACCCTCACTCCGAAAAAGTTTGCCCTCACGGTTTTCTGGACTTGCAGCTTCTTCAATCTTGAGCTGTGACCCCTCGTGGGGCGAGCGTCCGCCAGCTCCAAGTAAGGACACTCAACTGAGTAGTGCCCCCTGAGATGCTCATACACCTCAACTAGGTCCCCCCTTGCCCGTCTATAGTATAAGCTAGGCAAGTTCAGGCGCTCCAATCTCTCAGGGTAGCTGAGGTGCCGAAGTGCAGGCACCAGTTTGGTGGCCCTCCTTTGAACATTTTCAACCAACTGACAGTCCCTAGGATATCTCGGGGACCAGATGGGGTGACAGTACTCCAGATGGGGAAGCACTTCACTCCTGAAGATCGTCACGAGGGACGGACTGTCTAGATATCTGAACGACCTTCTTATAAGACCCAATAATTTATTTGCCTGATTTACCTTCTTCTCACAATGGCCCGAGAACTTCAGCTCATTGTCAACATACACACCTAGGTCCTTCTCACACACAGTCTCAACTAGTGCATTTTCTTCATCCCATTGGTACATATGATACGCCTCCTTACCGTTGATACGCCCCAGGTGCATCTTCTTACACTTCGTGACATTGAATCTCAGCAGCCATTTCTTCGACCATTCCTGGAGCCCACAGAGGTCCTTCTGCAGCTCTTCACAGTCCGCTTAGTTCTTAATTTCCCGAAATAACTTGCCATCATCGGCAAACATTTGTATGGAGGAGTGTACAACGTCAGGCATGTCATTTATGAAACAAACAAACAACAGCGGGCCCAATACACTGCCCTGTGGTACCCCACTTGTTACAGGTACAGATGACGATTTCGTGCCATTAATCACCACACACTGCTTGCTGTCATGTAGAAAGTCTTCTATCCACGCTAGGACATTTCCCCGAATTCCGTACCTTTCCAGTTTGATTTTCAGCCTTTCCTGGGGTACATTGTCGAAAGCCTTGGCAAAATCGAGGTAAATATTGTCGATATTACCACCCCGTTCTAGAATATGGGTCCAAATATCCAATACCTTGAGCAATTGTGTTAAGCAGGAGCGCCCCGGCATAAAACCGTGTAAACAATCTTTTACAAGGTTGTTTCGTAGTAGATGTTCTATCGCGGCATCTCTGATAATACTCTCAAGTACTTTACATATTATGCTGGTCAGGCTCACCGGTCTATAGTTGTTCGTGGAGTGACTATCGCCCTTCTTGAAGATAGGACTCACATAAGCGACTTTCCATTCACTGGGGACCATTTGTTCATCCAGGCATTTACAAAACAGAATCTTCAGGGGCTCTGCAAGCTCGTTGCACAGCTCTCTTAGCACTCTAGGATGCACCATGTCAGGTCCGGGACTCTTATGGACCTTTAGCCTGGACAGTTTATTTCTAATAGCCTCTTCTGTGAACACAATGTGGGTCAGTGCTGTGTCGAACCGTCTGTCCTCAAACGCAGGAAGGTTACTCGCATCCTCTCTTGTGAACACTGAGGAAAAGAAGCTGTTCAATGCCTCAGCTTTATCCTGGTCAGAATCTGCGTAACTACCATCTTCAAGCCTCAGGTCTGATACTCCTACTCGCGTTTTCAATTTCGACTTTGCATAGCGGTAAAACGCCTATGGGTTTGACTTGACCTCGCGTGCAACCAGCCTCTGGAACTCCTTTTCAGCCCTCCTACACTCTATCTTTGCTTGGTTTCTGGCTCTTGCATACATCCTCCTGTCTTGCTCATCGTTTGACCCAACCCACGTCTTGAATTTCTGGGTTTTCTTCTTAATTTTGTCGACCGCCGCATGGTTCATGTGTAGGAATCCCCTCGTATTCTTAGAAGCACTGGGTTTGGTCTTGGGTATATATTTATCGATCAAATGGGTCATTTTACTAGTTATGATATTCAGCGTAGTGTCTGCGTTCGTGTACCTTAATAAGTCAGGTCAGTTAACCCCTCATCTCTTCCCTCATCCCATTGTAATTTCCCTTGTAATATTTGCACCTTGGCCTGGCCTTATCTTGAACTAGGTAACAGTTAAATCTGAATGACAGCACTGTATGGTGACTGGTGCCAACTGGGGCAAGGTGTTCCAGTTTGGCCACCATACCCTCCTCGTTTGTTATGATGAGGTCAAGTGGATTGGGAGTTTGCTCCCCTCTGTAATGTGTCGGGTCTCTCACATGTTGGAACAGAAAATTATCTCTCAGAGTTTCTACAAAAAGAGTAGCAGGGTTATTCAAGTCATTCGGGGTGGACTCGTTTCTCCAGTCGATGTCGCCATAATTAAAGTCCCCTATGATAAGGAGGTGGCTAGGGTTGAGCATCGCCGCATTGTTTATTAAGGTTCTTAAGTTCCTTTGATTTGGTGGGCCACAGTTTGGGGATCTGTAGATACACCCGACGATAAGTAAGTCCCCTCCCTTTAATTTAATTTTACACCACTTCGACTCTTCAAAAACATCCTCTCCCTGTACCCTCGCCTAGCTGGCTCTAAGGTCTTGCCTAGCGTAGATAACCACACCCCTCCTGCAGGATTCTTGAGTTAGGTTCGTAAATGAGTCATATCCAGCAATACTGAACTCGCATTCCTCTGGGTCGATTCTCCTGTTCTTGTACAACAGTTCTACAACTCCTACAATATCTGGTTGGTGTACTCTTAGTAGTGTTTTAAACTCCTCTCTCTTATCAAGGAACGTGTCAGTATTAGTGTACATGACATTCAAGCCAGAATTTGTTCTCGGTAACGTCTCTGCTCTTAGTAATAAACCCGCTCCCCCCACATTCTCAGAAGCTGCAGCAGGGTGTGATTAGAAATGTCATTGTTTACACGGCGCTCGTTCCCTCCTGTCCGGTAGGCTGAGCTGGTGCCGCCTCCCGGGTGGGGGGTTGAGTGGGTGGAGGGTGTACTGCTGCCCCCTGGCCCTGTGTCGGCACACTTGTTTCCACTACCCTCCTCCTGAGTATAACCCATGTACACCTGTCCCCGTTCCTCCTCGACTCCTTCCTCTTCTGCTTCAAGTCCTGCAGGAGCTTCTTGTGCTGTTCCCTCTGCATTACCGTGCGGTCTGGGTGAATGAATACATCTCGAAATGCCTCGCTCCTTGCTAAGTTTTTTGCCTGCCGAATAACTTGCCATTTCTCCTCCTCACTCACTAGTGTGATCCTGAGGGGGCGAGGCTTAGCCCCCTGCTTTTGTCCCAGCCTCTGTGCAAATATTTTGAAACAGCATCTTATCGTGTGTTTCCTTACTCACAGTTCCTTCCGCTTGGCTCTCGGTGACTCCAAAAACTATTACATTGTTCCTGCGCTGGAGCCGTTCCTGGTGTTCCTCCTCTCCCCTAACAGCAGGTCCGTTAATTTTCATATCTTCGACACACTTCTTCAAAGTCCCAATCTGCTGTAGAACCTGTACTGATTCTGCATTACTCTCCCCCCCCCCCCCCCCTGGGGCCCTCCTAATACGTCAGCATAACTCCTCTTAGCAACCACCTCCATTCTATCAGCTACTTCCTCAGTCTTAGCAAGGATCTCTTTCCCAACTTGCTCCAGCTTCATCTATTTTCGTCCCTAGAGAACTCGTTCCCTTATGGCTTGCAATAGCTTCATTCACCTTGACTATGCAGCCAGAGCAATACCAGCAACAGCCATCATGCTTTACGGCAGTTAGTAACTTCCTAAACGTTGCATTAGTCAGGCCTGTATCCTCCATATCCGACGTCTCCCTGCAGCTATGGGTCTCGCCCTCTTGGGTGAGTTGCCCGCTCACGTGTCCATATCATGTCTTTCTCATAGACAGTGGAAAGTTACAGGGTGGTGAATCTGAATATAATATCAGATGTATTGACCCATTTATATAATATGTTCTGTTGATGAGACAGGGGCCTATTACATGGGTCAGTGACCTGTGCTCGGGTGGGCTAATCCTTGTATTAAAAAAAATAAAAATAACCTAACCATTCTGAAATCCGAAATGCGTCTGGCCCCAAGGATTTCGGATAAGGGATTGTCAACCTGTAATTTAATTAACACATGAGCATGCTCTCTCTCTCTCTCTCTCTCTCTCTCTCTCTCTCTCTCTCTCTCTCTCTCTCTCTCTCTCTCTCTCCCAAGAAACTATGAATATTTTATTCCTAATTATATATCATGGTCAATTTTGCATCAAAAACCTTTGAGGATAATATGATGGGCAAAATCCCGAACATTTTAAGATAATATATTTAAAATTCCACCCTAATCGGTGGACGATGTGATATGAACAAGAACCTGTCACAAAAAGAACAGAGGTCCAATGGAGCTTTTTGTACTTCATGACATGAACACTGTGAATAATAGTCGTCAGTAGACTCAATAGACATACTGTAGTGTTGAGAACAGGAAGCAGGTAAGTGTGACAAAGGGTAATGCTATAAGTATGCCTATAGGTTGGGCCATAAGTGTATGCAAAAGCATTCTAGTACATTTTAATAAGGTTACTTTTATAATTGCCTTTAATGCCTATTAAAAAAATCCAGTGCTCTCAAATTTCATTTACAAAACAACATAATCTACAAACCATGATTTGAGTTCTTTAAGCATCCTATTTTACATGCAAATTCTACTTTTAAAATTGTGTGCACTCTTTATGTTTGGAGTGGTAGTGGAAGACTGACCTGAGGTTTACCCCTGACAGGCATCATCCCCGGACTCACCCTTGGGCAAGTTGCGTCCACAAAGCGTATTTCACCAAGATTATATCCAAGCCATCAAGGACTTGTTTGCCGGATCCATTGCTGCTAGCTCCCCCGGCTTGGTTACTACTAATCTTGAACACACTTACTTCAGCCAGGTGTTGATATAGCTTTTTGATTCTTTGATGTAGAGGATCAAGTGTTATTTTGTCCTGATGCGTGTGTCAGTTATTTTAATTTTTGATAGAAAACATTACATATTCTTTTATTGTATCACTGACTAGTAGAGTCATAAGTGAGTGTTTATAATATTTATCTGATTCACAGTGTCATGAGAACAAACTCAAAACAAAGACAGCTACACAAGCACTCGTCTATCTGGCTTACTGAGACACTCATTTTGTTTCAAAGTGTGTGTGTATTCCTCCGACGGATTTCTTTGCCAACTCTTTCTTAATGTACAGTATAGGTAAATATATAAGGCAGTGTGGCAGGTATTTTTACTTCAATAAAAAAGGCTTATTACATTGGACAGAGACGAGAGATAAAATGATACTTAATGTTACAGACTGGTCGTTGCCAATTATACATCATGTCTGAGAATCTTCTGCAGATGCCACCCTTAAGTATAGGTTTCCCGAAAGGCTCACCACTCAAGCCGAAGTTTGATATCGCGTAAGTATGTCTGGCCATACCAGTGCTATTACAGAGCATTGTATTGATGTATGTTGTCAGTTAGAATTTGTTACCTCATCTGTTGGTGGGATGGGTCATCTCGTCTAAAGAAGATAACTGAGCAATAGTCAAAGAAACAGAATGCTTGTTTTGTTATGAAGGAACACTCTTTCTTTGGCTTCACAATTGTTAACATTCCTTACAGAAATTATGACATTGTGCATGGAACTTGTAATCAAGGAATGTGAAGACACACCACCAGAGCTGCTCAGGGATCAATAATATTTAAAAGTTAAGAATGAGGTCAGTACAGTAAGTTGATTGTACCCACTTGAGAACTGAACCTCGGCGAGGTAGGTTCTCCCGGCTCCCCGCTCCTTCCTCCTGAGGTACCACGTGACCATGTTCACCCTAGCCCAGGCGAAGGTTGTGAGACTGATTCCGGTCGAGCACCCTTCGCGCAAGAAACTCAATCTTCTTGTTATAAAAGATTTTTTTGACCACATCGGACTCAAGGGGGTGACAGGGGTCGTCCGCAGTAAAGGCGGTACCCTTGTCATCACCTTCGAGGAATGGGGGCAGGGCCACAAATTACCCCCCCGAGTGAATATCAATGGAGTCGACGTCATGTTTGACGCCTGCCTTCAGGATAACTTAGTTTTGGGAGTCATTTCCCACACTGAAATTGAGTATCTTGAAAAACACGAACTTGCCGAGCTGATTGGAGATCAGCTCTCAGTACTTAGGAAGCTGACCAGCACAACTGCCCTGGTTGGTTTTCCTAAGGAACTTCCTAGCTCCCGTTATACTGGGTTGGGAAAAAATCCCAGTCAAGCCTTACCAGCAAAAACCCACTCGCTGCTACAATTGCCAGAAATATGGCCATCTGGCGAGGAAGTGTCGTGCTCGCGAGGTGTGCTCAAGCTGCGGGGCACCCGGCCACACCGACGCTGACTGCCAGGCGGCCGTTAAGAAGTGCGCGGCTTGTGGTGGCCCTCACTCCTCCTCCGACCGGCTTTGTCCCAAGTGGAGGGAGGAGTGCAGGGTGGCCAGGCTGCGGGCGAAAGAAAAATTGACTTACAAGGAGGCCCTCCTTGCAGTCAAGAATCAAGAACAGAACAACCAAGACAAAAACAATCAAGATAAGAACAAACAAGACCAGAACAATCAAGATATGAACAACGAAGAACCTGATAATATTATCATAATAGAAGACAAGACAGAACAAGACCAAAAAGAAGAAGACGAAGAACAAGAAGAAGAATGGAAAGTAAAGACTAAAAGAAGAACCAAGAAAAAAAAAGAAATCCAACCAATCAGCTTCGGCCGAAATAGCCTAACGGCGAAGAGGCCAGTAATCCCAAACAACTTGAACTTGATTGTACCGGACTCGCTAGCTGAGAATCAAACTGGAAGGGTACGGGATTCTGGGAAGTGTCAACAACTTGAGTCCTGTTGCTCTTTCAGATTTAACTGTTACTTGGTTCATGACAAAACCAGGTCCAAGTTCAAATATTACAAAGGAAAATATGACTGGATGAGGGAGTAGATGAGTAACCACTGGCCTGACTTACTGAGGAATAAGAACGCAGATGCAATGCTGAATATCATAGCCAGTAAAGTGAACCATTTCATTGATAAATATATACCCAAGACCAAACCTAGTGCCTCCAGGAATACAAGGAGACCGCCTGCACATGAACCATGCGGCGGTCGGGAAAGTTAACAAGAAAATTCAGGATTTCGAGACTTGGGTTTGGACAAATGATGAGCAGGACAGGAGGATGTATGACAGATCCAGGAACCAACCAAAGTCAGAGTGTAGAAGGGCTGAAAAAGAGTTCCAGAGACTGATTGTAAACGCGGTCAAGTCAAACCCAAAGACTTTTTACCATAACGCAAAGTCAAAATTAAAAATGTGAGTAGGCCTATCGGACCTGAGGCTTGAAGATGGTAGTTATGCAGATTCTGACAGGATAAGGCAGAGGCGGTGAACAAATTGTTTATCATCAGTGTTCACAAGAGAGGGTGGGAACAAGCTTCCTGTGTTTGAGGAAAGACGGTTTGACACAGTACTGACCCACATTGTGTTCTCGGATAAAGTTATAAGAAATAAACTCAAAGCTAAAAATTTATAAGAATCCCAGCCCAGGTATAATACACTCCAGTGATAACAGAACTGTGTAACGAGCTTGTGGAATCCCTGAAGATCCTGTTCTGCAAATGCTTGGATGAGAAAAAGGTCCTCGATGACTGAAAAATGGCTTTTGCGAGTCCTATATTCAAGAAGGGAGATCATCACTCCGCGAATACTTATAGGCCCGTGAGCCTGACCGGCATAGTGTACAAAGTATTAGAGAGCATCGTAAAAGATGCCATGATAGAACATCTGCTACGAAACAACATTGTAAAAGATTGCCAACACAGTTTTATGCCGGGACGATCTTGCTAAACACAATTACTCAAGGTACTGGATGTTTGGACTCAAATTCTAGATTTTGCCAAGGCTTTCGATATTTTACCCCATGAAAGGCTGAGAATCCAACTGTAAGGGAAAGGGATTCTGGGAAGTGTCCTTGTGTGGATTGGAGACTTTCTTCATGACTGCAAACAGTGTGTGGTGATAAATGGTATGAAATCGTCATGTGTACCTGTGACAAGAGGGGTGCCACAGGGCAGTGTATTGGGCCCGTTGTTGTTTGTTTGTTTCATTAATGACATACCAGAAGCTATACACTCCTCCATACAATTGCTTTCCTCCATACAATTGCTTGCAGATGATGCCAAGTCATTTAGGGAAATTAAGAACCAAACAAACTGTGAAGAGCAGCAGAAAGGTCTCTGTGAGCTTCAAGAATGGTTGAGGAAATGGCTGCTAAAATTCAATGTCAAGAAGTGTAAAAAGATGCACCTGGGTCACACTTATAGTAAGGAGTCGTATCACATGTCCCAACAGGACGAAGGGACTGCAATGAGACCGAGTGTGAAAAGGACCTGGGTGTGTATGTTGAAAATGAACTCAAGTTCTCAGACCATTGTGAGAAGAAGGTGAATCATTCAACGAAACTAGTAGGTCTTATGAGAAGGTCGTTTAGATATCTGGATGGTCCATCGCTCGTCACTATCTTCAAGAGTGAGTTGCTTCCCCGTCTGGTCCCCGAGGTATGCTAGAGACTGTCAATTGATTGAAAATGTCCAAAGGAGGGTCACCAGACTGGTGCCTGCTCTATGGAACCTCAGTTACTTAGGGAGATTGGAGAGCTTGCAGCTACCTAGCTTATACTACAGACGGGCGAGGGGCGACCTAATCGAAGTGTATAAACATCTGAGGGGGCACTACTCAGTCGAATGTACAATGAAAGACAAAAGTCGTGTCGTGAAATTTGGTGAAAACATATGCCGAAGGGCTAAACCTTTGGTGCACTCTGCCCTGTGGTAGGGGGCTCTCATAATGTTTCAGGAGTTATATTTAATCTTCGGGCAAAACCGCAACACGACTTTTGTCTTTTGATTGTACACACCTGGAACAATATGCCAGAGAGTGTTGTGATGGCATCAAGTGTGAGCTCTTCTAAAGCTGGACTTGATCAACACTGGAGCAGGTTTCAATAATATTCATGAGCCAGTGTATGCCCAGTACAGTACTTGCCAACAGTGCATAACAGAGAACGTGACCAACCGCCCAAGCGGCTAACAAGCCGATCAGTGGCGAAGAGGTATAAAAGTAAATCACTCGCCTTGAGTTTGGACTACTATAATCTAGGAAACAGTTGATCAGACCTAAGGTGAGTTATAATTTGCTAAACAAATTTGAATGCTATAATAGAATTAATGTTAAAGTGGGAAAAGCATTGTCTAAAGAATTTTTTGTTGCATGTTTTAGGGCTGCAATCCTATACCTTATAGTTTTCAGTGAAATACCTTAACCGATTTAACACATTACGATTTTGCATGACAATTCTCATTCCCACTCGTGTTAAATCGGGGGTCTACTGTAATACTGTACGTTATATAATTACACAGTAACAAAATATTTAGTCACAATACAAAATACCCTATACTGTACTATATGCTGTAAAAATGTTTTGTCAAATGATGGAACATGGTGGTACACATATTGTTGTTCAATATTTCTGGGCTTACACCACAAGCTAAAAGGGTTACTGTATAAAGAAAAATAGGAATAATTTAGAGAGCTGTGAAATAATGAGAGCAAAGTATCAAATCACATTATACTGAGGGTTTACCGTGTTGTTAAATAATTCCCAAATTAATTATTCACTTACTTTTATATTTAAACAAAGCTGAAAATGTATATTATTCCCAAATTTAGTTGTCATTCAATCTACATAACATTTTGACATACATGAGGAAGGGTGACTATTAATTATTCAGATTCACAAAGTTAATGTCTAAGTCTTTGGAGGTAAAAATACAGGTATACCTATATATATTTTATTAATACCCTCTCCTCATCTTGTTCAACAATGCCCAGTAACACCTCCTGCCATCCAGGATCAGTGGACTGAAGGAATTCGGGATCTTGAGCCATATTCTCCACAAGTGGACCTCCAACTCCACCGAGTGTACCAAGCCCATCACCCAAAAGGGCACTCCCGCTCTCCGCTCTCTTGACCTGGGTGACTTCTATGGCATCTTTTCAATCTATGCTGGAGGTGAGAAGATGGTGCTATGTTCCTTCACAATCTTTAAGTAGAGTATGTTCTCCATCTATAACAGAGAAAGAAATGGATAGAGAATAACACTAGGCCTTCATCACGATACAAGGCAAATGAGGGCTTACACCCATATTATTAAACATCTTCCCTTGAAGAGGGTCATCGTGTTACAACCCGAGTTTTAAACTAAATGAGTCCTGAGGGACACCGCAGTACTGTACTTGACGGGGTGGTGTGGCGGTAAAATTAACTAATTTGAATAAAATTAATTTGATATTGGAATTAGTTAATTTTACCGCCACGACACCCCGTTAAGTACAGTACCGCGGTGTCCCTCAGAACTCGTTTAGTTTACAACTCGGGTTGAAACACGATGACTCTCTTCAAGGGAAGATGTTGTTTAATAATACCGGCGTTATATTTTTCCTGGAATTTGTCCTTTAAGTTATCCACAACAGGTCAGACTTTATGTAACTTATCACCTTGAACTTGCTATGTATTATCTGTATAATGTATCAAGTGTAATAATTGGATAAAATGATGTCGAGGTATTAGTCTTCCCAAAAAAGTTTTGTTCATACATTTCATCAGTCATCCACTTCTTTTTCTTTCTTTTTTCCTGGGACATTGGCTTCATTACACAACATTTCATCTTGTTGTGTCACTTCACTTAGCCAGTCTACTATGTGGAGAAAATGAGGGCACTGTTTACTTTAGAAATTCAAAGTACCAATTGATTTTGGAAACAATCAACTTCACTACACCATGATAGAAAACATATATATATATATATATATATATATATATATATATATATATATATATATATATATATATATATAAATAATCAAGTTCTTTGGATTCTTGTAATAAAACGAGCATCAGCCAAGCCAGATTGCAGTTTTTTAACACAAACGGCATAGGCATGAACAGAACCTGACCAGCATTGGACACCAGGAAAACGATTACCTTTGATACCAAATTGGAGTTTTTAAGGCAGTTTGATATTGTGAGAGAACTTCCACATTACATAGATCCCTCGGTTAACGAGCGCCTCGGTTAACGAATTGCCTTCCATGAGATTCTTCACTTCGGTTAACGAACAAACCCTCAGTTAACGAATTCCTTTCGAATTTTTCCCAACATGTTTTTGCCTGCATTTGGCTGCCCAACAGTTGGAGTATTAGTCTGCCAATACAGTAATCGGTTTTAGGGCTTAAATTCCTTACTATTTTAGTAAATATCAAGAAGGTTGTGCTATTCAATAATTTTAAAAGTTTTATATTAATTTTTTTAGTCATTTTAACAATTATTGAACATAATTGAAGTACAGGAAACTAGTTTTTTGTGCGCCAAACAGCCACTCAACAAACTAAGCTTGGCATCAGTTTGTTTGCCAGTTCAGAGGAAGGAACATCTTGTTTGAGACTTTTCAAAATAAATGCTTTTTTTCTGTGTTTCCAGTCAAATTATTGGTCATTTTGAAATATATTTTACATATTGATAATATATAGCACAGTGCAGTGTTGATTTAAAGAAAATAATCTTGAATTTCACCAAGTGAACTAAAATTTTATGGGTGAAATGGCGGCATGGGGTGACTTCTCTTCCACCCCAATGCCTTCTCTTCTCCCTTCTCCTCCACCCCCATTCTAATTCCCATCATCAAAGTAAGTGTACTTTACTGCATTTATTTTTAGTCCGTGTGTAATTTTCGGTGAGCTGGAACCAATTACCCAAAAACCCATTGAAACAATGGTTTCGGTTAACGAATTTTTCGGTGAACGAGCAACCTTTTGGAACGAATTGTGCTCGTTAACCGAGGGACCACTGTAATGTTATTCTAGGCTTACCTCCCACCATGGTCAGTCTTGTCTGGGATAATGCCGAGAAGATTAGGGCCAGTGTTTGTTGTGTTACAATACACTCTTAGTGCCAAGAAAATTCACTTGTTTTCAACTCGGTTACTGGAGTGTGGAATGTCTTCTCTTAAGCTAGGTTGGATGACAAGAACCAACAAAGTGTAATTCATTTTGTCTCTGATACACGCTAAGGAACAATACTTTACAAGCAACCTTCACAACCTTCATTCATAAGTACTAAATTGTTTGTTTGACCATAATTAGTCTCTTACATCTTTATAATACCATACTATCATACAGGGCGTCCCCGACTTACGAACCCTCATCAATACGAATTGGGTTGAACTTGAAATTTACAGTACAGTGGTCCCTCGGTTAACGAGCACAATCCGTTGCAGCAGGTTGCTCGTTAACCGAAAAACTCGTTAACCGAAGCCATTGTTTCACTTGGTTTTTGGGTAATTGGTTCCAGCTCACCGAAAATTGCCTAAATTCAACAAAAAAGGTAGAAAAGTACACTTACTTTGAGGTGTGTATGTAGAAGGCTCCTGGATGATGATGATGATGATGATGGGAATTAGAATGGGGGTGGAGGAGAAGGGAGAAGAGAAGGCATTGGGGTGGAAGAGAAGTCACCCCATGACACCATTTCACCCATAAAATTTTAGTTCTCTTGGTGTATTTCAAGATTATTTTCTTTAAATCAACACTGCACTGCATTTTATATTGTGAATATGTAAAATATATTTCAAAATGACCAATAATTTGCTTGGAAACAGAAAAAAAGCGTTTAGTTGAAGAGAGTCTCAAGCAAGATGTTACCTCCACTGAAAACAGAGAAAGAGACTAATGCCTGTCTACTAGTCTAGTGTGTTAACAGGCTGGATGGCACGCCAGAAACTAGTTTCTTTACCTTCAATTATGTTCAATAATTGTTAAAATGGCTAAAAAAGTTAATATTAAACTTTTAAAATTATTGAATAGTGTAAACTTCTTGATATTTACTAAAATAGTAAGGAATTTAAGCCCTAAAACCGATTACTGTATTGGCGGACTAATACTACAGCTGGTGGACCGCCAAATGCAAGGGAAAACATGTTGAAGTCGGCTCGTAAAAAACTCGTTAATCGAGGGATTGCTCGTTAACCGAAGTTAAGAATCTTATGGAAGGTAAATTGTTAACCGAGGTGCTCGTTAACCAAGGGACCACTGTACAGTATAGTCTGCATTTATGCGGTCAATTGAACCCGTGGAGTATCGCGTAAATGAAATAACAGAACATATGGGATTAATTGAAATAGAGACTGGGCCGACCCCCAAACTCCACTTTTTCCGACACAATACATACGTAGTAGTAAAAATAGCATCTTAATTTTATGATGGTATGCACACACAATTAATAATTAAGAGAAATATCAATAATATTAGGTTTTTTAACATTTACGTTAGTAGAAAAGGTGGGTTGGCACACGTGGATGGCGGCTGATTCCTTGGCAGAGGGCAGATTAGTTGCCCTTCGGTGAATCACTTTCACTACTCGCAGAGGTTTGCAGGGCCTTCCAGACAAATCTCTCAAAGTCCATATCCTCACTGTCAATATCATTATTATTGACTTGGGCTGGCTGTGGTTGTGTGGGTTGCAGGCGAGGAAGTCCTCAATACTACGTTGACGACTGGCATTGATGTTGTCGAGTTAGATCTGGATATACTGCTCCATAACTTTCGTCAGATGGTTATTAGCCACTTCATACCAATGCTTGTCCGAGTTGTTGTCAAGGATGAGCTTAAGTTTCTCCCCCAACTCGATGATTTCCTTCACATTATCATGGCTTCGTCCAGGTAATTCAATGTTTTTCACTGGTGGTGGGGGTCCCACAGAAGCCATTGTGAGTTATGAGGGGAATAGCGGGCAAAAGAGAGAACTGTAGGTCAGCGACTTCTACCCTCTGGTGGCAGGGCACGTCATGTTACATTAGACCAATCACAGCTAGCGGCGGAGGGAATGCGTGGGTGGTATGGATGCTTGGCCCAGTCACAGTCCGATACGTCATATGACGTCAGCGATAACGTAAGAGCGGCCTAATGCGCACCACTCACCGCTTCCCGTGTATGGTCAAGAATGGACCGCGTGGGTAAAAAATGGCGCGGCGGTCTGGACCTCTCCAGCAGCTCGCCGCGTAAATTACCAAATTTACGGCGTAATTAAAGCATTTTCATTCTGACAAGGCACCACGTAAATGACCAAACGCCTAAACAAAAACGGCGTAAATGCAGACTATACTGTATTTTATTTACCTGATGACTTATTATTTACCTTTATTTACTGTATTTCGTAATTTTATTTCTTCTTTTGTCCTAAATTAAGTGATTTTACATGTACATTATACAAGGACTTAGGCTATGATATAGTGGGATTTTCAACATTGTTCTGTGAGTACGTTATGCACATAGCATGTGTTTTTACTTTTTTACAAATTCTACTTAAGAACGTCCTCAGGAACGGAACCTGTTCATAACTCAGGGACCCCCTGTACCAAATTATGCAGAAAAAATAAATAAATAAAATAAATCCAGGAACTTAACCTCCTTATTTGCATTATTACTCATGGAAAAAATGTATTGGTTTTGCGTAATTTCGTTATACAGTTAAACTTTTCAGGAATGTGCATATGTAAGTGGGGAAACCCCGTGCTGTACACCAATTACCCCATTAACATCGCTTCAGCCAACGTTGTTTCGTTATAACATTGTTGAAAAACGTACAAAAATTATAAATTTACGGCAATTTTAAAACATTTGGTATGAAGGCACTCGGTGCCTGGGCACCATATTTGGTTGTTATTGTTTGATGGTTGGTTGATGCTCTTCCACCATTCACTCAAATCCAGTGATAAATTAATTTGAGCCCTAGAACAATGATTGCTAAACATGCATTATGTACCACTACTAGTTGTGGTCAAAGAAAGAAGAGGAAAAGTGTTACAATAGAAGTTAAATTAGATGTGGTAAAGAGATTTGAAGGACAATGATCTGTGGACATAGCAAGCACTGTTGGTTTGCAGCTTACGACTGTCGGTATGAACAATTTGTGGCAATGCAGAAAATATCGAATCATGTGCTTAAAGTGTTACTCCATTATCTGCTACAAAGTTAACTCATAAAAGAAAGTAGCATTATGGGAAATTTGGAAAGAATGCTGAACATGTGGATCGAGGATCAACATCAACAAAACTTTCCTTATTCGTTGCTCTCCATACAGGCAAAAGCTTTAAGTTTATTTGAAACTTTGAAACAAGGTGATAGTGAAACATTTTTTGCAAGTTGTAAGAAAATTTTGACCAGAAATGTACCCAAGGAACATAAACCCTATTTACATATATCATTGTGTCTATGGTAAAATTGTTTTCACTTAGTCGTGGTTTTCAAGAACCTAACAAGGATGTTAATGGGGTAATTTGTGTATTGTGTTACTCCCCATTAACTTGCACAATGTTCCCCTGCAGGACTGATGCTGGCTTGTGTAACCTTTATTATGGAATTACTTATTGGCCTTAATATGCATAAGAAGGTAACACAACCACCATTCTCCTGCTCAAGTGACCTTCAGCTGCCTGCCAAGGGGACAACTGGCACAGGGTACTCCACCAGTGTCTCTAGCACTCATATGTACTAACTGGACCATAATTCACTGGCTAATCTATAAGCTATAACAACATTGGACTATAACTCATGAGGTGACCCATGAACTGTACCAACATTGGACAATAACATACTAGGCAACCTACAACATGTACGAAATCTGGACCACCACTCACTAGGTGCAGTACATCATGTATTACTCATTAGGTAACTCACTATATGTACCAACACTGGACAATAACTCAAGGTGACCCATCAGTTGCACCAACACTGAACCATAACTCAAGGTAACCCATCAGCTGCACCAACACTGGGCCATAACTCAAGGTGACCCATCAGTTGCACTAACACTGAACCATAACTCAAGGTGACCCATCAGCTGCACCAACACTGGACCATAACATACTAGGCAGCCTAAAACATGAGTAAGACTCAACTTCAACCTATAAATGTCTGTATACTGCAAAATAAATGTACAGTATGTGTGTATAGTGAAACATGTGTTGAACCTAATATTTTGTTTAAGTTAAAACCTTATACTATTTCAGTAGATGAAGCAGATCAATTATCAGATTTGTCGAAGGATGCAATGAAAGATCTACAACTTATCTTAATAAAAAAAATATACAGTATATCACTACTGAAGATCTGTCTTTCTTTAAGGATAAAATCTTGTTCTCATATTTTTAAGTAATACATCTTGCAAGACTTTGATTTAAAACATAAAACTTAAAAACAAAATACTTCAAAATACACCTTGCATATCATGATTAACCATTCTGTTTATACCGACATTGGAAGACTGTGAGTAATCTAGAGTTACTTGTTCGTTTCTCTTCACTATGTAACAACTACTTCCTTGACAAGTATCCATACTCTTCTGTATCCCAACTTTTGATTACAGACAGCAGTATAAATGTAAATGGCCTCACCACGCTGAAAACAACGCTTCTCCTATCAGCGAAGCTAAGCAACATTGGGTCTGGTTAGTACAGTACAGTACAGTACTATACTTGGATGGGTGACCGCCTGGAAACACCGGATGGTGTTGCCATTTAAAGTAAAAAGACCCTACAGTAAATTAGCATCTGATGGTTTTGTTGGTTTTTCTTGATGAAATTCCTTAAATATAAAAATTACTCATAAGATTATGATTGATCTAAAATACAGCAAATACCCACAGGAATAGTGTTCCACCCCTCGTTGGCCTTTCCGAACAAGTGACAATATCAGAATCGCTCTCTGAATGAATCGGCAACATGAGGAGAGCAGTTGCCAACAATATATATATTTTTTTTAATACTGTATTTAATTCTTAAAAGTACTGTATGCCCAGTACTTGCCAACAGTGCATAACAGAGGCATGATCGACTGCCCAAGCAGCTAATGAGCCAATCAGTGGTGAAGAGGATAAAGGTCAAATTAAATAATCACTCCCACACCCCACCTTAGTACTCACCCCAACACACGTGGAAAAAAAAAATATCAGTGGTAACAGGATTAGTGGGACATCAGTGTTGTGGTAGCAGGACTAGTGGGACATCTGTGTTGTGGTAACAGGACTAGTGGGGCATCAGTGTTGTGGTAGCAGGACTAGTGGGACATCAGTGTTGTGGTAGCAGGACTAATGGGACATCGGTGTTGTGGTAGCAGGACTAGTAGGACATCAGTGTTGTGGTAACATGACTAGTGGGACATCAGTGTTGTGGTAACATGACTAGTAGGACATCAGTGGTGTGGTAACAGGGCGAGTGGGACGTCAGTGTTGTGGTAACATGACTAGTAGGACATCAGTGTTGTGGTTGTAACGACCACGGTCGTACACGTCAGTTAACGCCAAAATCCAATGATTCATATTGCGCTCAATAGCCCACAAAACATGTACCCCTGCTTTTATTTTGAGTCCTCCATCTGAGGAGTCCGTTTTCTCATCACTTCAAGACGCCTCAGTCCTCCGTTATCCCATTTTCTCTGACTTACTGAAACCAACCTCTCTATATAATGAATTTGAATGTGAGAGAGAACACCCTGGTTTTGAGTCAGCTTAGATATGTCTGTTTACAGTTGAAACATTCAAGATCTATTGTGAGTGGTGTTGAACGCTTCAACTGTCCTTATTGTTAATAAGACGTGTCAAGTAAGTGAGTGTTGAGTCTGCCAGGACAAACGATACCCATCGGTTTCGTTCCCTAAGAATACCCATGAGTTTCTGATCGCTACTAGAGTTATGTTATTTTGTCGCCCCGACATCAGAGAATCTGATGTTTGTAGTTTAGTTAGAGTCAGTTGTCTATTTAAGAAAGTCATTAATTTCCTGAATTATTCTGTCAACTGGTATAATCTCCAAGATCTAACGTCTCCCTGTGAATGGCTCCTTGTTCGCCTTAGGCCTGAGCTTGCAGAATTGATGTTATCAACATGTATATTCCACCTTTTCCTGGCAAGCTCAACCTCTGATTAGATTATATGAATAGACATAGGAAATTACCCTGATCAGGAATACCGGCCCGTTACAAATGGTGACCAGCTAGTGGGATTATTTTCATTTGAGAACCAATTTGTAGGAATGAGGTGTGATACTTGGTGAATTTGTATTCGCAGAATACAGTATACAGTAATGTATAAGTTTTGTCATCAGTAATGAGTACAAATAATTGTGTGATTTAGAGTACAAACCTTTGTGTAAAGTACAATACTGTAGTTGTAACTGCAAAGTTTTAAGAGTTAGGTAAGAACTAACAATTGATTTACAGTAGTTTCACCACTTTTCTTTTGTGAAAGATATAATTTTTTCTGTCACAGAGTTAGGTAATGCACCAATTTTTTGGGGGGAATAAGCTACCTAACTGATCTTTGTGAGTTTTTATTGTGTGGAATTTCAGGAAAGTGGTAATTGCACATTAGTGCAATTTTTATTTTGTGACCAGTGTGTTAATCTTTGGATATTTACAGACATTGAGTGGGTTCATCTCGTGAGTGTCACCAGAAATGTCATGTGTACAAAGGTTATGTAATCCAATGTTTTATTTTTAGCTGTGACATTTATTGGAAGTATTGTGATTTCAATTGAAAGTGTTCAGATTCTCACTTGAAGTATTTTTCTAACTTGAAATTTTTATATAACCCAAGTGAGTGTTATATAATTTTTTTTTATATGTGTATGTTATGTTATTATTTTTTTTCTTTTGCTAGTGAACTGAATCGTGAAATATCTAGAAAGAGTTTTAATTCCCAGTTGGAGTCAATTTGTTACCATTGAATTTATTGAGATAACACAAGTTTGGTGTTAAATTTTTCAGTGTTGTAATTTTCAACCTGTTTTTTTTAACGGAGAATTTTATTACATACTGCCTTACCATTTCTTACAGTGTAGACTGATATGCATTGTTGGTAAAGAGGTTATATGTATTTGAGAACTAATTCCGGTGTATTTTCAGCCGTTGTATTGATTGGGTTGAGGACTCTGTGGTGAAATGGACATCTAAGACATACAATCTCTGAAAATGGATTGCTGGAAACACCCTCTGTACATGTAAGGACCACCAATTGTGAGTAAAGCACAGAGTAAATTGTGTAGTGTTAACACAGTGTCAAGATAATTGAAAAAGACCGTGAATTCTTGTGAGTACAGAAAATCCGCTTTGTGTTAGTCCTTCGTGAAAGCTACAGAGTTATATTTTCTTGAGACATTCTCGTCAAGTACCATCAAGTATTTTATTCTGAGCATTGCTATGAGTACTGTGTGAATTGAAACCTTGTAGTGTTGTCTTTAGAGATACTTAATCTGCTGAGTGAGTCACCCCTACTATTACTGGCTTTAAATTTTTTTTTGGTGAGTATCCATTTAGAAGTATCCGAGGCATTTTTGTGTCAATGTTTACCCCCTTTGCTCTGGAAGGGTGTTAATTGAATTTATCTTTGGTGGGGTTGTTTTGTAGAAGATTTGTTGTGACATCAGCGCACGATGATCACAGTAGTTGTGAATAAGTTACAACTTATGTGCGAGTTCCGAGAACTTGCCAAAGCCATGGAGGCCAGCATTCATCGGCGGGGAACGCCGAAGGCTCGGAGGGGTAGTGAGAAAATCAAGTTTAGAGAATCTCCATCGGGATCAGAACCTGATGAAAGGAAAACTGCCGGCGAGGCTGAGGAAGCTAGTTGTTATCATGGGTACTAGACTTCGGGTGAGAAAGGGGGAAGTCAGTGATTTGAATAGATCTTTTGTTAAGTATGCTTAGACTTACCCAACTTAGATAAATTAGTAGAGAGAGTGGCAAGCAATGAATAGTATTCTACCTTAGATTTGAAAGCCACATATTATTAAAGAAATACTTAACGACAAAAGTCAAGACCTAACCACATTTAGTGATGGAATATAATTAATGAAGGTTTACATGCTTATCTTTTGGGTTTTTTCAACCAGTCCCGTTATTCTTTTTATTTTTTTACCAGAGAAGTAAACCAAGTAGTAGCCCCTTTTGCAGCAAAGAACCGAGTTGAATGTAACTACCCCGATGATATCATAGTGTGGACTAATGATTTTTCAACCTTGTCAGACAGGTTAGCTAGAGTATTGAGAAAGTCCTTCCAGTGTTTCCCCTTTCATACAATTGCCAGTGGGAAGGTGTAGTTGTGCAGTTTTGATTGGTACAGGCAGTGCAGTTAATTTCTTTAAGTTTTGTTTGTACTTTAGGCATAGGGCCCCTTAGGCCTTGTTAGTACCCAATACGAAGATGTTACCGGAGATGAGCTGAATGTGAAAAGCACTGTAGTAGTAAAAGTAAATGCTACCACCTGATGATTCTGCCATCAAGGACATCTACATCTTGTTGGGATGTGTTGATGATGAACACCAACTGTGGGTTTTGCCATTCAAGTTTGGCCAGCGTGAGACCCTGTTGAGGAGGGATTGTCAGTATGTACCATGGGCAAGAGGAATGAGTAGATGTGTCTTACTGCAGTGAAAACATCGTTTGGTGTGAGTGATCAAGTTGCTTGGAGGTCCTATTTGCAGTGGGCCTGGGTTAATGTAGGAGGTAGTTGGGCTGGACTTTAGTCACGGCTAGGCGTGTACAAGAGTACATGGACCTAGTGCAGTTAAGACGCATACATGGTGAAGTAATTGCTAGGCAGGTACAAGAGTACATGGGCCTAGTGCAGTTTAAGAAGCTTGCATTGCAAAGTAACAGAAGGGCACTGAGGTTTTGGGGGTTTCATGGGGACCAGGTCGCTGGCATTAAAGTCTATTTGAGTCCATACTCTGGCAATTCAGATCTTGCCTCATCCCGCGAGTGGAGAATGATTCTTTTGTGATAAGGTCAACCCAAATACTTCAGTGGCTGGATGGGGTCAGTCTATCTACTCCTAGCTTGAGATCTCAATTGTTGAATTTTGAAGCTTGGGTCCAGTGTCATCCTAGTGGATGTTGTAATTAAAAGTGTCATACATATCTGATCAATCGCCTAGATGGAAGCTACCTGTCATCCTAGTGGATGTTGCAGTTAAAAGTGTCCTACAAAGTTACCTGTCATCCTAGTGGATGTTGTAGTTAAAAGTGTCCTACAAAGCTACCTGTCATCCTAGTGGATGTTGTAGTTAAAAGTGTCATACATATCTGATCAATCGCCTAGATGGAAACTACCTGTCATCCTAGTGGATGTTGTAGTTAAAAGTGTTATACAGTCTGATCAATTGCCAAGATGGAAACTACCTGCTGTCCTGGTGGATGGTGCAGTTAAAAGTGTACAAAAACTGTAATTAAGGCCGGCCTGTTATTTTTATTATTGTATTCTGCAATATTGAAGTATTATTATGTTCTTCTGTGTGCCATAACAAGTGGTGCTATGTTCATTTTATCTGCCCCTGGCTGGGAGTTTGTGTGATTAGTCAACTGAGTTGCAAAATTTTATGTATGTGAAAATTATGTAACCATGTGTGTTGCCTGTATTGATGACCATTACCCCAGTATTGCAAGATATTGTGTTTTGAAAATTATGTATTTACTGTGAATGTTTTGTCGACTATACTGCATAATATTGAATCTTTGGGAGGGGAAAGCTTTGTAACGACCACGGTCGTACACGTCAGTTAACGCCAAAATCCAATGATTCATATTACGCTCAATAGCCCACAAAACATGTACCTCTGCTTTTATTTTGAGTCCTCCATCTGAGGAGTCCGTTTTCTCATCACTTCAAGACGCCTCAGTCCTCCGTTATCCCATTTTCTCTGACTTACTGAAACCAACCTCTCTATATAATGAATTTGAATGTGAGAGAGAACACCCTGGTTTTGAGTCAGCTTAGATATGTCTGTTTACAGTTGAAACATTCAAGATCTATTGTGAGTGGTGTTGAACGCTTCAACTGTCCTTATTGTTAATAAGACGTGTCAAGTAAGTGAGTGTTGTGTCTGCCAGGACAAACGATACCCATCGGTTTCATTCCCTAAGAATACCCATGAGTTTCTGATCGCTACTAGAGTTATGTTATTTTGTCGCCCCGACATCAGAGAATCTGATGTTTGTAGTTTAGTTAGAGTCAGTTGTCTATTTAAGAAAGTCATTAATTTCCTGAATTATTCTGTCAACTGGTATAATCTCCAAGACCTAATGTCTCCCTGTGAATAGCTCCTTGTTCGCCTTAGGCCTGAGCTTGCAGAATTGATGTTATCAACATGTATATTCCACCTTTTCCTGGCAAGCTCAACCTCTGATTAGATTATATGAATAGACATAGGAAATTACCCTGATCAGGAATACCGGCCCGTTACATGGTAACATGACTCGTGGGACATTAGTGTTGTGGTAACATGACAAGTGGGACATCAGAGTTTTTGTGGTAACAGGACTAGTGGGACATCATTGTTGTGGTAACAGGACTAGTGGGAAATCAGAGTGTTGTGGTACCAGGACTAGTGGGACATCAGAGTGTTGTGGTAACAGGACTAGTGGGACATCAGTGTTGTGGTAACATGACTAGTGGGACATCAGTGTTGTGGTAACATGACTAATGGGACATCAGAGTGTTGTGGTAACAGGATTAGTGGGACATCAGAGTGTTGTGGTAACGGGACTAGTGGGACATCAGAGTGTTGTGGTAACAGGACTAGTGGGACATCAGAGTGTTGTGGTAACGGGACTAGTGGGACATCAGAGTGTTGTGGTAAAAGGACTAGTGGGACATCAGAGTGTTGTGGTAATAGGACTAGTGGGACATCAGAGTGTTGTGGTAACAGGACTAGTGGGACATCAGTGTTGTGGTAACAGGACTAGTGGGACATCAGTGTTGTGGTAACATGACAAGTGGGACATCAGTGTTGTAGTAACAGGACTAGTGGGACATCAGAGTGTTGTGGTAACAGGACTAGTGGGACATCAGTGTTGTGGTAACATGACTAGTGGGACATCAGTGTTGTGGTAACATGACTAATGGGACATCAGAGTGTTGTGGTAACAGGATTAGTGGGACATCAGAGTGTTGTGGTAACGGGACTAGTGGGACATCAGAGTGTTGTGGTAACAGGACTAGTGGGACATCAGAGTGTTGTGGTAACGGGACTAGTGGGACATCAGAGTGTTGTGGTAAAAGGACTAGTGGGACATCAGAGTGTTGTGGTAATAGGACTAGTGGGACATCAGAGTGTTGTGGTAACAGGACTAGTGGGACATCAGAGTGTTGTGGTAATAGGACTAGTGGGACATCAGAGTGTTGTGGTAACAGGACTAGTGGGACATCAGTGTTGTGGTAACAGGACTAGTGGGACATCAGTGTTGTGGTAACAGGACTAGTGGGACATCAGAATGTTGTGGTAACAGGACTAGTGGGACATCAGAGTGTTGTGGTAATAGGACTAGTGGGACATCAGAGTGTTGTGGTAACAGGACTAGTGGGACATCAGTGTTGTGGTAACAGGACTAGTGGGACAGCAGTGTTGTGGTAACATGACAAGTGGGACATCAGTGTTGTAGTAACAGGACTAGTGGGACATCAGTGTTGTGGTAACAGAACTAGTGGGACATCAGAGTGTTGTGGTAACAGGACTAGTGGGACATCAGAGTGTTGTGGTAACAGGACTAGTAGGACATCAGAGTGTTGTGGTAACAGGACTAGTGGGACATCAGAGTGTTGTGGTAACAGGACTAGTGGGACATCAGTGTTGTGGTAACAGGACTAGTGGGACATCAGAGTGTTGTGGTAACAGAACTAGTGGGACATCAGTGTTGTGGTAACAGGACTAGTGGGACATCAGAGTGTTGTGGTAACAGGACTAGTGGGACATCAGAGTGTTGTGGTAACAGGACTAGTGGGACATCAGTGTTGTGGTAACAGGACTAGTGGGACAGCAGTGTTGTGGTAACATGACAAGTGGGACATCAGTGTTGTGGTAACAGGACTAGTGGGACATCAGAGTGTTGTGGTAACAGGACTAGTGGGACATCAGTGTTGTGGTAACAGGACTAGTGGGACATCAGAGTGTTGTGGTAACACGACTAGTGGGTAAGGTACTGTACATCCTTTTGAGCAGCATACGCAAAAACATTTACTGGACTGCATCTCTTTGTTTACCCCATAACTGGACTTCGTTTCCGATCGGTATATTCAAAACAAATATTTGGCAGCGGACTCCGTGAGTGAGTTCATAATCTAACCCGTAACTTACAGCACCTAAGGTGGCGCTGTAACACGATCAACCCGGATATAGTAGTCGCTATTTCTCGATTGCATAAGAAAAATTAATAATACATGTTGTAATAATGCTTGTTAGACTTATTTTATCAAAGAATAGTGAAGAAAATGTTTTATACATCAACATACTAAGATACGATAGTACAGTTTGTCTTTTTAGTTAATTTTTTTTTACGATAAGAGGAAGCTCCAGTGTTTCTATTTGTCGCGGGATGGAAGAGACGCAGCTTTTGTCTTCTTACAACTTTTCAAGTAATTTGTACCAAAACAGAAGGTTTGTATTGTCCACACTTATGGAATAAATATTTTTTATGACTGAGTAAACTTGTAGATAAACCTTTTTAATGTTGTATAGCCGTAAATATCCCTCAGTAATGAAAGCCAAATGTGATGTCAAGTGAACATTCATGCCTAGTAGGGAGTGACAGTTTGGCAAAAGTTTTCAAAATCTAATTGCTTGGGTTGGATTATTTGTCTATCGGCCACGCTAATTCCGAATATGTTTGAGTTTTTTACATCATTGCATTAGAAGGTTTGTGGATACTTTTGGGTTTGGCATGAAAAACGTGAAAAAACTGTAAATAATAAAGGGACTGGCAATGTGGCACAACCTGTTAAAATCAAGTTATTGAATTGGATTATTCGACTACTGTGTACACTGGTTCATAATATGCTATTGTTTTACAACTCAATGCGCTACAAATTATGCCGATATTTTTGCTGCAAGTCACCACATACATATATTTCGAAAACCAGGGCCCAATATTACCAACGGCGTGGATAGATTCCATGGAATGAATTCAGGACATTCCCGCTCATGGAACATTACCAAACTCCGTATATATGCCAATGGCAGGCCAATGGCAATGTTTACAGAGTTTGTTGAGGCTCCCTGGACGGGAATGCCCTGAATTTATTCCACGGAATCTATTCACGCCGTTGGTAATATTCGTCCCAGGACTGATCAACGAATTCAGCCCAAGTAGCTTGACTTAGACAGTTAAGGACAAAATCTCAGTCCGTACTTTTGAACAAAATATTGTTCAATAGGTGGTGATATTGAAGTGCTGAAAGTTGTTTTTTCTGTGTTGTTTTGCAGTTAGTTCAAAGGGCCGCCACCAAGATGGGTCGTCCTAAGATTAGCAACACTCAGCTGCGCCAGGGTAACGGTAAGGTGTTCGGGGGTTCGGATGCCTCTGCCATCTAACAAGTTGCCTCTGAACAAGGAAGTTGGAAGTGCCCTGGCTTATGAAGCAGAAAACGAGAGGTTAAGGAGAAGAACAAATGCTTTTGATTATATGGATGCCACCAACTCTGTAAATATTGCCATTGGCACATATACGGAGTTTGGTAATGTTCCATGAGCGGGAATGTCCTGAATTCATTCCACGGAATCTATCCACGCCGTTGGTAATATTGGGCCCTGGTTTTCGAAATATACGTATGTGGTGACTTGCAGCAAAAATATCGGCATAATTTGTAGCGCATTGAGTTGTAAAACAATAGCATATTATGAACCAGTGTACACAGTAGTCGAATAATCCAATTCAATAACTTGATTTTAACAGGTTGTGCCACATTGCCAGTCCCTTTATTATTTACAGTTTTTTCGCATTTTTCATGCCAAACCCAAAAGTATCCACAAACCTTCTAATGCAATGATGTAAAAAACTCAAACATATTCGGAATTAGCGTGGCCGATAGACAAATAATCCAACCCAAGCAATTAGATTTTGAAAACTTTTGCCAAACTGTCACTCCCTAATGCCTAGATTTCACCTTGTTTTGGGGATATTCAATCAATATTTTATACCTATTTTCTTATGTATATGGCTTATGATAACATGAAAGGCTCTACATGTCCATAGGCTAGCCAAAATGAAATGATATTTGGTGTAAAATATAGATTGCAGTTAACTTGATTAAACTAGTGGCCTATATAACTGCCTTTTCAGCCTTAGCCAAATAAATGTTTATATTTGGGGGCATAGTTAATTTAGTTAGCACATTTACGAATATTTAAAGAGGAAATTATACCACTAGGATTGAGGTTAGGTTTGGCTAGAAAATTTGTACATGGCAAATTTGGTGAGTGTCAAGCTGTCAGTGATACACTTTGTCAAGCAGCTACCTTTCTGGTAATGCAAAATGTTCTCGGTAGTTCCAGAAATTACCCATTACATAATCTCTCGAACACAGAAAAATATCCCCCATCTCTGGAATTTTTCGCATTCCGTAAAAATTTTCTCGGACTTTCCGGAAAATACGGCTGATTTTCTTCTCTCAAATACAGGAAAAAATTCCTCCATCCCTGGAATTTTCCGGTTATCTGGGAAAATTTTATCATAATTTTCCAGAAAATGTGCCCCTCGGAAATTCTTTCTCAAGGCCATAAGTTTCATGAAGACTCCTGTTTTGGGAACGATTTTCCGAGATGTTCCAGATTTGAGGGATTCCATCTAATGGAGATATTACTACCTAATAAAATGAACACAGGTCAAAAACTCTACTGCTGCTGTTCCTACCAGAAAGCAGCTTCAAATGTGAGTACAGTAATCCCGTGTTTTTCACAGGTTTTTTTAATCGTTTTTTTTTTTACTAACAAATTACATATAATCTCTCCTTGACTTACGACATATTCGACTTAAGACAGCCCGGACAAAAAGACGGCCATGGTCATATAAAATATTTTTCACATTATGTATTTTCGAGTCCCGACGTTAGTGATCGCGCTGTGTACTGACAAAATTTTCGTTTGTAATTCCCTTTAAAATGGCTGGCAAGCATAAAAGTGAGAATTCTTGTAGTGCTGAGAAGAAAATGGGACACCCATTTCAGAATTTCTGTATTATTTTAGCCTTTTCGACTTATGACCTGGTCGTCAGGACGGAACCCCGTCGTAAGTCGAGGAGAGACTGAATATCCTTTAAAAACAATAATTTAAATTTCATACCATTTTCGATATTCCCCTGTGCGGTGCGGCAAACAGACACCACCCTTTCCCACCTCAGACACCCGCTGCTCCGAGAAGCCTCAGTCCACACGTGCCTACCGTACTGTGATTACCGCTTCTGTTTGTCCTCCCACATGGCTCCGGGATGTAAGCCAGCCTCATCAAAGGCAAATATTACTAGCAAAGACTCTAAAGTGACCAAGAGATCAAGAATAGTGATGAGACCTGAACAGAAAAAACAGTTTTATTGGACAATCTCAGAGGTGGAATGTGGGTGGAATAGGACTGGCTGGCTGGCGTAACTGCGTGAGGGCAGGCAGACGCCGGGACAGCAAGGAGAGGCTGGCAATGCAGGTGTTGCCGACCTCAGTGAAATATTACAATTTTTATTTAAATGTAAATAAACATTTTTTGTTTTGTTTATAACAGTGTTGACGTTTTTCCATTATTATACTACAATATGATAAGTTTCAAATAATTATTTGAGTAAATGCCGGTACAACGCATCAGTGATCAGCGTGACCACTGGGCTGCAAGTAGAGAGCATGGCGTGGTTAAGTGCATGACCTACCCAAGCAGTTTGGTGGCCACAGGTAGAGTGATTCATAAAAGAGTATTCGCAGTGGTCGGGGGTTTCAGGAACGTAATTCCAGTGAAAAAGGCAGGATTACTGTACCAGCTTAGTAACCCAATCTAGCCAATCCCATGTGGCTATTCAAACAGTACCACAAAATTACATCATATGACATTAACCGAAGTCTGGTGGAGTAATACCGCATTTGATGTTTTCCATTACTGTACTTTGTAAGAATCCCGCTCATTTAGAATCTAACTACAAAATTGTATAACCTGTGCCAGAGAGGAGCTCTTTACTAATACACAATGCTATCTAAAATATCTTTACTTAAAAATAAAAATTAACATGAATTACCTTTATTGTACAGTGAACCCTCACTTTACGCGGTTAATTCAACCCACAGGGTACCACGAAAAGTTAGAAACGCGTAAAGTGAATAACATAAGATATGGGATTAAATGAAATAGAAACCAGCTGACCCCCAAACTCCACTTTTTCCGACACAATACCTATGTTCTAGTAAAAATAACATCTTAATTTTATGATGGTACATGCACACAATTAATACTTAAGAGAAATAGAGAAATACAGTCGCCAAGTTAATGTCCATTCAAATAATGGACTCAACTCCCTCCCCCTCTTCTCACACTACACTCGCTGGCTCTTCCCTCTCTGAGAAATTTTGGGAGGAAAACCACTAGATTTTAAGGTATAGTAATAAATAATACCTCAAACTAAAGTTAGGATAATATAATTGACAATGCTGGATTCCTTGTAAGACCAGGAATATTTTGAATATAAATGTCATATATTTTGCACAAAAGATAACATATTTACTCAGAGTAAACATATCTACAATTTGTATGTCTAATGCAAAATCTACGATGTTTATATTCAAAATGATCATCAAATTGTAAGAATTCCACCAATGTAAATTATATTCTGGCCGGATAATTTGTATGAATTTTATGAGCTAAATAAAAAAATTATACTTCACCCGAGTAAAGGGGTACAAGCACCGCGGAATGTGAGTATCCTAGGTTCTGGCAGGGCACCGTGGAAACGCGGAATGTGGGACCGCGTAAAGTGAGGGTTGACTGTACTGTACTTACAAAAATGATGGTTCAATGCAAAAATTTCAATACAATACAATGATACAACCCTCTTTTTATATTATGATCAAAATACATTATCTCATAAGCAAAACAAATAAAAAAAGGCTAAAATAAAATTAATTCAGTTCCTAAGATATTAAATAAAATTAAATTAACGATAGAAAAATTACAGTGATATCTCCGTTAGCCGGAATAATTGGTGCAGGGCACTCACGGGAATGAGAGATTTCCGGGTAACAAGATGACTTTCTCAAAGCCGAAAAAAGAATCCCTCATCCCCGGAATTACCTGGACAAGGGAAAAATTTTCTCAGAAGTTCCAGAAATTGCCCATTACGTCATCTCTCGAACCCAGAAAAAAAAAACCTCATTAGTAGATGTTTTAATTGCCTGTACAGTGATCCCTCGGTTAATGAGCATTCCCTCAATTAGCGAATTCCTTACGAATTTTTCCCAACATGTTTTCGCCTGCATTTGGCTGCCCACCAGCTGTAGTATTAGTCTGCCAATACAGTAATCGGTTCTAGGGCTTAAATTCCTTATTATTTTAGTAAATATCAAGAAGTTTGTACTATTCAATAATTTTAAGTCTTATATTAAAATTTTTAGTCATTTTAACAATTATTTAACATAATTTAAGTACAGGGAAACTAGTTTTTAGCACACCAAACAGCCTGTCAACACACCATACAGGCGTCAGTCTCTGTGTCTTTTCAGTGGAGGTAACATCTTGCTTCAGACTCTCTTCAACATAAATGCTTTTTTTCTGTTTCCAGTCAAATTATTGGTCATTTTGAAATTTATTTTACATATTGATAATATGTAATGCAGTGCAGTGTTGATTTAAAGAAAATAATCTTGAATTACACCAAGAGAACTAAAATTTTATGGGTGAAATGGCACCATGGGGTGACTTTTCTTCCACCCCAATGCCTTCTCTTCTCCCTTCTCCTCCACCCCCATTCTAATTCCCATCATCATCATCCAGGAGCCTTCTACATACATACCTCAAAGTAAGTGTTCTTTACTACCTTTTTTGTTGACTTCAGGCAATTTTCGGTGAGCTGGAACCAATTACCCAAAAACCCATTAAAACAATGGTTTCGGTTAACGAGTAACCTTCTAGAATGAATTGTACAATACTCGTTAACCGAGGCCCACTGTATGTTTAAAGCTAGACGTCTCATTCTGGATTGAACAAAAATTCCCCCATTCCCGGAATTTTCCGGGCACTCGGAAAATTTTCTAAAAAAATTCTTGAAAATATGACCCACAGAAAATCGTTCCCAAACCCTGATTTTTTCGGAAAATTATGACTTTGGGAACGATTTTCTGAGGAAATTTCAATTCCGACTATCAGACAATTCCGGGTTTGAGGGATTCCGGCTAATGGAGATATTACTGTGCAATACAGCTCCTCCCCGACTTACGACAGGGTTAGGGACCCAAATCCAGGTCGTAAGTCGAAATGGTCGTAAGTTGGAAATGCTTAAATAATATACCGGTACATAGAAACTCTAAAATGGGTGTCTCTTTTTCTTCTCAGCATCACCAAACACTCCCTTTTAAGCTTGCCAGCCATATTAAAGTGAATTACAAGCGAAAATTTTGTCTGTGTACTGTACTGACTTTGGGACTCGGAAAATACGTAATTTGACAAAATTTTGGTACGACTGAGGCAGGTTGTAAGTGCGGGTGGTCGTAAGTCGGGGAGGAGCTGTACCGGTACTTATAAACCTACAATAGGTAAACACAGCAAGAAAAAGGAATGATTGAAGTAAAGGTGTATCATAAATTTACTAATCTAAAGCCAACTCCATTCTAAACTTAATAACTTTTATTTTAAATTTGCATCTAATTCTTTATTTTTATACATTAATACTCTACATGCTAATCAGACAAAAAAAAATAATAAAAATTGTGTGCATTTGGAGAAGTCCTGAGTATTACACCTTGGAGATAGCAAATGAAACAAAAGAAACTTCCAACATTTGGTTATGAGAACAATTAGGCATTAACTATTAGACCTCAACTTTCCATATAACATAATTAAAACTGGAAAAATTATAAAGAAAAGTAATCCTGTAGCTATAAATGAACACAGTAAATTAGAATAATTATTAGGAAAAGAATAAAAATATGAAACCCAATACTATACTACATTACAATAACAGTACCTGATTATTTCCATGATTTGCAGATTAGTCAACACTTCACTAATACTGTAGTGCACCGTACTCATTTTTAAGCACATATTAAACTTATTTTGAAATAATTCTTCTAAAGAAAACCTGTACACGTATACAGTATAGTCTCGATTTACACGGATTTCCTTTACGCGTTTGGTCATTTACGCGGCACCTGGCCAGACCGGCAATTATTAGTTACGTGGTACATTCCATCATTTATGCAGGAAGCGGTGCGGTCAGGGTGTGCACAAGGTCGCCCAGTCAACAAAACATTACCGAGTTCTTCACCCGCCACAACCAGCCCAAGTCAGTGATAGTGAGGGTATGGACTTTGAGGGGTTTGACAAAGAGGCCCTGCAAGCCTCTGTGGTGGATAGTAACACAGGTGAGGGCCAATAATCTGCCCTCTGCCTCGGAACCAACCCCCCATCCCCGTGCGCCCAGCCATCTCTTCTACTAACGTAAGTGTTAAAAAACCTAATATTAGATATTTCTCTTAAATATTAATTGTATGTGCATACCATCATAAAATTAAGATGTTATTTTTACTACAACGTATGAATTGTGTCGGAAAAAGGGTAGTCTGGGGGTCGGCCCAGTCTCTATTTCAATTAATCCCATATGTTCTGTTATTTCGTTTTACGCGGATCTCCACAGATTTAATTGACGGCGTAAACCGAGACTACAGTATACTGTATAGTGCCTTGATTTTTGGTTGTGTTGTACTCTTGAAAACTATATAGTACAGTACGTAATGCAAAATCAAATATTTGTATATCAAAATGTTAATTAATATTTAAGAGAAATATCAATAATATTAGGTTTTTTAAAACTTACGTTCTGAGGCAGAGGGCAGATTATTGGCCCTCACCTGTATCACTATCCACCACAGAGGCTTGCAGGGCCTCTTTGTCAAACCTCTCAAAGTCCATATCCTCACTATCACTATCACTGACGTGGGCCGGCTGTGGTAGGTGAAGAACTCGGTAATGTTTTGTTGACTGCGCAAGCAAGGTTAAATCGACCAATCACAGTGCTCAGCGGAGGGGGTGCGTGGGTGGTAAGGATACATGGCCCACTCACAGTCCGAAACCTCATCTGACATCAGCAGTGACGTAAGAGCGACCTAGTGCACAGCTTGTCCGCGTAAATGCTGGAATGTACCGCGTAACTAATAATTGGCGCGTCTGGCCAGGTGCCGCATAAATGACCAACTGCGTAAAGGAAATCCGCGTAAACCGAGACTATACTGAACAGTATGGTATATGGGTACATACATACTGATTTACATCATTTTGCCTAAAGCTGTGCTTTCTAACAGCACATACATGATGTAAATTGAGGACTTACTTTATATAAAAAAGTTTTACAGTACTGTAGCTCTTCTCTGTACCAATAAGCATGTTTAAAAAATAAATAAATTAAAATCCATAATTACTTACATGACAGCATTGTCTCACACATGCAATCTGATTTCCAAGTACTGTACATATTGTACAGATATTACAATATTTCACTATACAGTAACACCATAATACCCAAGAATTTCTTAATCAGGCCATTCAGCTGAATCTATTTTCAGTTCTCTTCATTTATCCAGTAGCTTCATCATCTCTGCAATTTCCTATTTTAGTCAGTAAATTTTCTTCATTAGTGTATTCTTTCTTCCTCTTTTTCACCATCTATACATTCTTTTGGTGAAATATTCAAATCATCCTTTTTGTCCATAGATTTTGCAAATTCACTTTGTAATTCATTATCACTTTATTTTTTTTCTCCTCATCTATCAAGCTCGGGTCTTTCTCCATCTAATCTTGAATTTTCTTCCTTGTAGAACGTCGCACTTGAGGACGTGGATCAACTTGTGGGGTAATGTGACATTCTTTTTCAGAATCGTTTAATTTTCGTTTGTGCTTCTTAGAAACGTGGCCCGCTATTAAGCTGTAGAACTTGCCACGATAATTACAAGATGAGCAATTGTATGATTTCTCTTTCGAATGTGTACGCATGTGCAAAAGTAGTGACTCTTTGGTGGAGAACATTTTGTGGCAGACGGTGCAGTACTTCACTTTTCTTGGTTGACTAGCATGTTTTCTTTTCTCCATCTTCTGTAATTTTGATATAAATAATATGACTCAGTACAAAATGGTTAACTTGGTAATCCACAAAACCACTCCCATACAAGAGCCATTATGGCTCACAATCACTCCACACACAATCACACTCAACACACACTAAAACTGTTGCAATCCTGTACACAAGGCACAGTATTACAAGACAGACTGGACTACACAGTAGTGTTTGCTTGGTTTTGTGCTATCTGGCATCACAGGTGTTTATGTTAATTTTTACAAGACTACAGTGAAGTATGGTTAGTTATGCCTAATTTACCTTGAGTACCGTACTGTAAGTTTCCTCTTTCTACATTGTTCTGTAAAGGTGATATGTTTTTGTTTTCTATGTTATAAATATTGAATTGTGGATGATTTTTGTTATGATATTCAGATCGTGGCTGACCACTAAATTTGTTTAACAAAAACACAAATTTGTTTGCAACAAAACTGTAGGTAACTGCAATACATTAGTACAATGAAATACTGTACAGGTGCTCCTCTACTTATGAATGTTCATCTTACAAACTTTCAGATACAAACATCATCACTGAAGGGGGGTTACCTGCCAGAACAGGTGTTTAATGTGGATGAGACTGGATTATTTTGAAGAAAATTCCAGATAGAACGAACATTACCTAAGAGGAGAGTAGTGAGCCAGGTTTTAAGGCTGTATTAAAGGGTATAGCTGTCATTCACACCAAGTGCTATCACAAGTCAAGAAAAGACTACAGGACAATGTACTGTAGTGAATCCCCAAACCCATTGCTGATTTACTGGAGTCATATTTCTACATAAGAAAGCTTAATTTTTCTCCTGTTAAGATACTTTAATTAATGATGACTATTATTATCCACATACTCTCCAATAGCTGGAAGGAATTTTGAGCCTTCCAGGAAAACTCTCCGTTCCAGACACAGGAACAAGTTTCCGAGGATGAAATCGTACACATTTTACGGAAAATTTCAGAGAAAAATTCTTTGTTCCGGGCATGGGAAAAAATTTTCTGGGGGTTCCGAGAGATTGGATCATATTCCAACATGTCCGTGCCGGGTGCATGGGTTAGCTACCTGCTTAGGTAAATAAGCCATAGGGTGTAGGCTAATGCTTTTAGTTCTTATTCTGCTGCCATGGTACAAGGTTGTTCCCTTGCTCAGTGCTGTTTTGCATACAATTTGTGTTATGCAATACTGAACATTACTGTACCAGGACACCATCAGCCAAGAATAGTGCTAATACAACAAGTGATTAAGAGTTATGTAAACTGTATTGTACTGTACACCCAGTAAGTGTGAAAGTACTGTATGTATTGTATATACCAGGGATGGAGTGAATGCAGGAGTTCAGTATTCGAATGTGAATATTGTACTTATAATTTCTAAAAATGCAAATACAGTAGAAAGAAAGTCTCATTCTGAATATGGAATATGAATACGTACCTTATGAAACTATTTATGAATACTATTGATAAAAAAAAGACGTTCTATTGCTATAAGTATGTTATGGAGTGGTAGATGATTCTATGATTGGCATTCAATATATCAAATTTTCCTAGTAGTTATAATAGAAGTAATATATCATCAGTTATTATACTAAACCTACTCTACATTTCTAACTTTTAGTCAGATTGCAGGCAGACAATGTTGCTGCCATTTAGCAGTAAAAATAAAATAAAATAAATAAATCAAAAATAAATAAAATAAATAAACAACAGTGATGACCGTTGAGAGTTGCATGTTATTTACTAACAGTCTGTTTAAATACTTAATTTCAATATGTGATGCATTGCTTCTCGGGTGATTCACGTCACAGATTTAATAACCCAATTGTAAATAAAAAAAACTCTTTCTCTACGTTCGTCCAAAATAAATTCAGCAACCAAATACTGTACATGTTTATTTATATCAATAAAACAATTAATATTCATTAAATTATCCTGCAAATGTGAATACTATGCCTGAGGATTCGATTAGGAATGCTGTACAGGTAGTTCTGCTATAACGCGATAATCGTGTTCTTGTAAAATATCGTGTTATAGAAAATCGCGTAATAGAAATAACAGGGCTCATGGAGAAAATAGGGTTAGGTGCAGATTACTCGAAATCGAAAAAATTTAGTAGTTAGCCTAACACAAAGGATAGCACAGTCTAAATAAATGTTACATTCATATCTAATAATGAAATCATACAGTAAATGTAACACTTTACTTGATGGGGGAGAAGGGTGATTTTGAGGTTGATAAAATCGAGCTTCTCTTCAAGTGTTATATCCTTTCTTTTACTATCATCACCGGGAATTCTATCACCAGAACGCTTCTTGTTGATATTCTTCTTTACTATATTCACAGTTAATACAGTGGGGTATGCTATAACGAACGGATCCTACTACGAATATTCCTACAACAAACGGTTTTACCTATAAAATTGAGAATGCTATAACGAACGAAACTCCTACAACGAACATAATTTAATTTTTTTTTTTTTTTCTAATTTATTGTTTTATTATTGCAAATATTAATGATATTCTTTATTTCAGGGGTTTAGATGCATATTTATGCACTTTTTTACAATTTTTACACTTTTATACTATATTTTTCAGTGTTAAGTGGTTGTATTTGGGGGCCTGGAACGGATTAATCCTATAACGAACGAATGCTATAACGAACAAGGTTCTAGAACCAATTAGATTCGTTATAGCATACCCCACTGTACCACAAAATTGGAGAAATATTAAGCAAAAATCGCGTTCGCGTTATACAAATATCGTTCCTAATTCATAAATCGTGTTAGAGCAAATTCGCGTTATCAAAACACACGTTATAGCAGAACTCACTGTATTTGAATGCATTTAAATATGAATACTGAATACTAATACTCAATCTGATATACAGTATACAGGTACAGCATACTCTCAATTTAACATCTCCGAAATAACGAATTCTCTATTTAGCGGAAGGCATTTTTCCGATTTTTTTTGCTCGATTTAGTCAACCAGTTTGCCAAATCGAGATTAATTCCGTAAATGTGCTCAGACACGATACAATAATACCTACTTCAGCCTTCGACGAATGTACGGTACGCAATGTATAAAAACGATAAATAATGATATAAAGACCTACAGTACTGGAAAATCAGAGAAAATCACTCCAAAATTTTCTGCTCTGGGCCTGGGGACAAAGGCATTATGAATCATGAATCATTGCACCAAGTTTAGCCACATCCTCACATGGTTGGTGCGTGGGGGAGAAGACCAAACATTTGGGTAACGCTGGATTTTTCTGCTTTGGGTCTACAGTATTTATAATTACTGTGCAAATATAATATTTCTTTAAATATACATACAATACTAAAAAGGTAAAATTATACAGTAATAAATCAATGTAACTCCAAGCTGTGCTAACAAGGTGAAGGGTGAAGTGACGGGCAAAATATAACTCGCGTTATTGGAATCCTTGCAAGATAGTGATTAATTTGAGTGTAAGTACCTCGTAGTTTGCACAAGAGATAAAACTTTTAGCCCTTTAGTTTAGTATATTCAAGTACAAAGAGTACTGTAATGTTATTCAAAATTATGGCTTTTTCACAGAAAAAGTCTATATAGTGATCCCTCGGTTAACGAACGCCTCGGTTAACGAAATTTCAGTTAACGAATTACCTTCCATAAGAATCTTCAATTCGGTTAAAGAATAAAAATTTGGTTAACGAAATTTTTACGAAATCATGTCAACATGTTTTCGCTTGCTCACCAGCTGGAATATTAGTCCACCAATACAGTAATCGGTTCTAGGGCTTAAATTCATTCCCATTTGAGTAAATATCAAGAAGGTTGTACTATTCAATAATTTTCCAAGTTTTATATTAAAATTTTTAGTCATTTTAACACTTATTTAACATAACTGCAGTACAGGAAACTAGTTTTTGGTGTGCCAATCAGCCACTTGACTCACCCAGCAAGGCATCAGTTTGTATTTCTGGTCAGTGGAGGTACCATCTTGCTTGTGGCTCTCTTGAACATAAACTATTTTTACGTTTTTACAGTACAATTATTGGTCATTCTGAAATTTATTTTACATATTGACAATATATAGTGCAGTGCAGTGTTGATTTAAAGAAAATAATCTTGAATTACACTTAGTGAACTTAAAATTTTATGGGTGAAATGAAGGCATGAAGCATGGGGTGATTTCTCTTCCACCCTCATTTCCTTCTCTTCTCCCTTCTTCTCCACCCCCACTTCTAATTCCCATCATCATCATCATCATCAACGAGGAGCCTTCTACATACACACCTCAAGGTAAGTGTACTTTACAGTGATCCCTCGGTTAACAAAATTTTGGTTAACGAATTACCTTCCATGAGATTCTTAACTTTGGTTAACGAGCATTCCCTCGATTAACGAATTCCTTACGAGCGCCCCTCAACATGTTTTCGCTTGCACACTTGCTGTCATATTAGTCCGCCAATACAGTAATCAGTTCTAAGGCTTAAACTCCTTACTATTCTAATAAATATCAAGAAGTTTGTACTATTCAATAATTTTAAGTCTTATATTAAAATTTTTAGTCATTTTAACAAAATTTAAGTACTGTACAGTACAAGGAAACTAGTTTTTAGCGCGTCAAACAGCCTGTCAACACACCATACAGGAGTCAGTCTCTGTGTCTTTTCAGTGGAGGTAACATCTTGCTTCAGACTCTCTTCAACATAAATGCTTTTTTTCTGTGTTTCCAGTCAAATTATTGGTCATTTTGAAATTTATTTTACATATTGACAATATATAATGCAGTGCAGTGTTGATTTAAAGAAAATAATCTTGAATTACACCAAGTGAACTAAAATTTTATGGGTGAAATGGCGCCATGGGGTGACTTCTCCTCCACCCCAATGCCTTCTCTTCTCCCTTCTCCTCCACCCCCATTCTAATTCCCATCATCATCATCCAGGAGCCTTTTACATACACACCTCAAAGTAAGTGTACTTTACTATCTTTTTTGTTGACTTTAGGCAATTTTTGGTGAGCTGGAACCAATTACCCAAAAACCCATTGAAACAATAGTTTCGGTTAACGAGCAACCTTTCAGAACGAATTGTGCTCGTTAACCATGAGACCACTGTACTGCATTTACTTTTACTTTGTATGTAATTTTCGGTAAGCTGGAACCAATTACCCAAAATTCCATTGAAACAATGGTTTCGGTTAACGAACGACCTTCTGGAACAAATTGTGTTCGTTAACCGAGGGACCACTGTTCTGTATAACTAACCCCAATGGTCAGGATATTATTGCCTTGAATGTTACAGATTATTTCAAATAAATTCTCTTGTTTAGTTCTGTACACAGAGTAACTTATTTGCAACAATAAGTGATGGGGTGAGGAGGAGACGGGGGGGGGGGGGGGGGGCTGACCACTCATCCCCCAAAAAGGTTGGTCTCTCATCTCTGCCTCTGTCATTCCTACTATAAATTGACAAAATATTGTTTATTTGTTATTTATTAATTAGTACAGATTTGTTACTGTAACATTTTGTGCTTATTAATACCTGTACCCTTCATATACAGTACATTACAGGTACTCCTAGACTTACGACCGCCATAGTCGTATAAAATATTTTTCACATTACGTATTTTCGAGTCCCGATGTTAGTGATCGCGCTGTGTACTGACAAAATTTTTCAATTGTAATTCCCTTTAAAATGGCTGGCAAGCGTAAAAGTGAGAGTTCTCATGGTGCTGAGAAGAAAAAGAGACACCCATTTTAGAATTTCTATTTATTATTTTCGCATTACGACCTGGTCGTCGGTCCATAACCCCGTCGTAAGTTGAGGACTGACTACTTATTTTTACAATATTGTTCAGCTTGTCATTTAATTTTTATGCAAATTACTGATTATATATTGTATTTTTTCAATAGCAGTGTTTAGAATTTGGTATTAACAATGATAAATCATACATCATACGAGAATACATAATAATAAATACAGGCGTCTCACACAGTGCTGGAGAGAGAGTATGTGGTGTTGGAGGGTGTGTGTCGGTGTTGTTGAGGTGTGTTTAACACATACACACACGACTTAAGACAACAAGCATCCAGTGAGGGCCTTTTTGTGTGACTGCCTGGTAGCAAGAGAAACATCAGCTGTTGAGGAGCGCTTGGCAACACACCAGTGCATATTATCACTCCTTTCCACTCCATCTCTCTAATTACCCACACCTTTCTGCTTTTTCACTCCATATTTTAAAATGTTATGTAATGGAATGTTGAAGGGATACAACTTTGCTCATTTATACTTATCACAATCTCCCTAAAAATTCTTTAGCTTTTGTCTTTATTCAAGACATCTTCAGGTCATGAGACCCATTAATACTCCACCCAAGAAAGGGTGACCTGACATTCCATCAGGTCAGTAATATGAAACATAATGGAAAGCTCGATTTAGCAGAAATTTTGATTTAACAAACAGGGGTGGCTCGAATTACTTTAAACCAAGAAAATACTTTCTACCCCGAAAACCGACGTCCCATTAAACAAAATCTAAACAAACCAAGTCTACCCACGTGCATGAGCTGTCCTTATTATATGACGTCATTGGCCAAGGTGGATATTCTTGCCATCTATCCTGATTTTCTTATCCCCTAGCACATTAGTTAAACACTTGAGCTTCTCATGCAATCATTATTTTTATGCTATTCCTATTCTTAACAATTTTTTACAGTATTACTATTATTAATCCTCTTCTTTCTCTCTTTATTATTATTTATACTTGTATGATATTGCTGGCAGTATCAGTGTAAAAGCAATTAAGTAATCATAAGCATATGGGCTAGCTTTTTACGGGGGGGGGGGGGGGGGAATACAATAATTAAATAAAATAGTTAAAAGAAAATAAATACAAATTTTAATAATTACACTACGTATACTTATCATCATTCTCATTCCTCAAGCTATTACAGTAAATCAGTGAATACAGGTATATATTGTACAGTATGTGTAGAGGTTTTCAATTTATCAATATAGCCACTAGATATATTACAGATGACAAGGCTATACAACAGCTTCAAGCAACAAATAGGTACTTGTCTCTCCACATCCGGTTTCCTGGCCGAAAGTTATACAGGTTGACAACCCTTTATCCGTAATTCCAAAAACCGAAAAGCTCTGAAAACCGAAAGTTTTTTTGTGGAGCAATTTTTTTTTTTTTTTTTAGCCCACCCGGGCACAGGTTACTGACCCACATCGGGGCCTGGGGGGTGAAAATGTAATAGTAATAGTAATAATAATAATAATAATAAATAATAATAATAATGATAATACAGTAATAATAATAATTATTCATAGTAAATAAAATTTTTAATAAAAAATACACAAAAATAAAATAAGAATGATAAAAATATTAATAACAATAATACAGTCAATCCTCATATTACGCGGTTAATGTAACCCGGAGGGTACCGCGTAAAGTGAGAAACGCGTAAAGTGAATAACATAACATATGGGATTAATTGAAATGGAGTCCGGGCCGATCCCCAAACTCCACTTTTTGACGACACACAACTATGTTGTAGTAAAAATATTATCTTAACTTTATGATGGCATGCACACACAATTAATAATTAAGAGAAATATCAATAATATTAGGTTTTTTAACACTTACATTAGTAGAAAAGATGGCTGGGCACACGTGGATGGGCGGTTGGTTCCGAGGCAGAGGGCAGATTATTGGCCCTTACCTGTATCACTTGTATCACTATCCACCACAGAGGCTTGCAGGGCCTCTTTGTCAAACCCCCCAAAGTTCATATAAGTCCATATCCTCACTATAATTATCACTATCACTGACTTGGGCCGGCTGTAGTGGGTGGCGGGTGAAAAACTGGTAATGTTTTGATGACTGGGCACCATTTTCGCGCCTCTTACACAACATGGCGGATGGCGGGAGGTTTGGATCCAAAAATGGCGCGGCTTGCCAGCCGCTCTCCGCATAATGGGGTTCACGACCGCGGAATGTGAGCATGTTAGGTTCTGGCAACGCACCGCGTTAACGGTGAAACGCGGAATGCGGGACCGCGTAATATGAGGATTGACTGTACTGTAATAATAAAATAATAATAATAAAGAAATACAAGAATGAAAAAAAGATCAAAAGTGAGAAACACGACCTAGACCTATGAATTATTATTATTATTATAATATTTATTATTATATTTTAGCCCCCAGGCCCCAATGTGGGTCAGTGACCTGTGCCCAGGTGGGCTGATCCCTGTATAAAAAAAAAAAAACTAACCATTCTGAAAACCGAAAAATTCCAAAAACCGAAATGCATCTGGTCCCAAGGATTTCGGATAGGGGATTGTCAACCTGTACTTTAGGGAATTCAAATTTAAACCTGCCAATGGCTTTTAAGTATTGCCATTCTGTTGCACCATATATATTTGCTGCATACACAATAAAATACACCTTTTCTCTGCTTTTTGTCCTTGGAAATCAATGAAATCTCGATTTTTTATCATGTACCCGTAGTCTGTAATTTGATATGCATCCAAATATGGAGCATTTATCAGGAATCGCCATAGACCTTTTTACCACAAAGGTCAACTGAGCTCCCACCCCAGATCACCCCCAGACTGCTGACCAGATGACGCCATGCACCACGGTGAAGAACGAATTTTCGACTTGAAGTGGGTTGACTTGGTATAATTAGACTGATATTAACCACCACTTCGCATAACCAACGATTACATATTGGAGAAATACCCCGCAAGTTTAATTGTTACTCCGTTGATCCGCCTATTGGGGGAAGAGTGGCAGAGCTGTTTTGAATTAGGCGGGTGCTGTGAATTCTTTCCACAAGAGGGCTCTGCATGCTGCCTCCAACTCATTCCCATCTCTCTATTGTTTACACTTGCCATGTGTCTCCGACTTCAAATTTTTTTTCCCGTTATTTCCGACTTATTACGTTACACAATCGTGCCTAAACTTCCCAGTGATAGTTCTTCTTGAGCTGTCCCTAAGAGGGGCAGCTTGATGTGATGTGATAAGGCATAATAAGAGTGGTGATGGGCAGGCAAAGATAGGTAGACACTTGAACTTGCCACCCTAGACTGTGTCTACCATCCTCAACACAAGTAAATAACAGTCTCAATTTATGCTTTACATTCTTTATTTAATGCTTATGCTTCCTTTATATGTCTGCTTTGTTTTCTTGCTTTGCAGTGTGCACAACAAAGATATATCAAAGGTAGATGGGAGTGTTGGGGGCGGCGTTGTCCCTAACCTCCCAAAACTGTTATATTCTTATGAGATTAATTGCTTCGATAACCATTGATTCACTAACCAACAACTTTTCACAGTTGGATATGGAGGTATACCTGTACAGTACTGTACATAGCAGAGTGGACAGTGTATGCCTACTGTAGGCTAGTGTGTAGAGGTGTATGTATAGTATACAATGTGTGTACAATCCCTCCTTCACGGAGGAAAAGGAGAGTGATGGTTAGTAACACCTGCTACAGTAGATTGTACAAGACAAAGGAAGGCCATCCCGTATCATCAAATCGCCATTTGGCCAGCTTGTATCATAAGCCCAAGATGACAGCATCTGCTGGTGAGTACAATACAGTACGTACAGTAATCCCTCACCAATTTCAAGGGTTGGTTACCTTTTTCAGGGTGGCTACTGGCCCGACAAAACGAAATTCCCTGACTTTTCCAGGTGAAAATTTGAAAAATCTCGGGTACAATAACTCGGTATTTATTATGACATAAACAAAATTAGTGGTTTTCAATAATATGTATATACTATTGGCAAATTTAAAGATGATAATTGCCACTGGTGACCTGACTATTTTATTTAACCAGCTATGACCAGGATGATCATTAAACCTAATGATGAACATCGGCAAAGAGCTTGGAACCCCCCCCCCCCCCATATTATTATTCTCGGATTTGCGCAATTCATGTGGGTTGACCTGGATAAAAAAATAAATAAATAAAAAAAAATAAGACGAAAATCCAACAGAAACCGAAAAATCCTCACTCCTGAGCCACCTACGTATATGACTCGTGATAAATATAGTGGTCCCTCAGTTAACGAACAGTTCGATTAACGAAATTTGGGTTATCGAATTAGCTTCTATAAGGATTTTCAGTTCGATTAAAGAACAAAACTTCGATTAACGAAATCCTTACAACAAACACGTTTTGTTGTGCACATCAGCTGATCGGCTAGTCCACCAATACAGTAATTGGTTCTATGTTTACATTCGTTTCCAGTGGATTAAATATCAAGAAAGTTGTGTTCTTTAATATTTTTGCATTTTTTATATTAAAATTATTAGTCATTTTATAGTTTAGTTAACATACAGTATATTGATAATATATGCAGTACAGGGAACTAGTTTTATGTGCGCTCATCAGCCGCTTGACTTAACCGCCAAAGTGTCTGTTTAACTTTGTTTACGGTGGAGGAAATATCATGTTTGTCGCCCTCTTGAATACAAAGTATTTTTACGTTTTTACATTAAAATTATTGGTCATTCTGAAATTTAGTTAACATATTGATAATATATAGCGCAGTGCAGTGTTGATTTAAATAAAATAATCTTTAATTACAGCTAGTGAACTTAAAATTTTATTGGTGAAATTACTGCATCAAGCATGGGTCCAAAGAAATCTAGAAAGGCGATTTCAGTTCAAGTGAAACGGGAAATTATTATGAAACATGAAGAAGGCATTAGAACCAATGTACTGAAAGAAGAATATGGCATGTCGGCATCAACTGTGTCCACAATTATTGTGCAGAAAGACAATTTTAAAGAAGTGAAAGTGAGAGATAAATCTACCAGTGTTTAAAGGTAGATCATTAATTGCAGAAACAGAGAGGTTGCTTAGTATTTGGATTAAAGAGTATTTGTGAAAGAGCCAGGGAAATTTACGAACATTTGAAGGACGATCAACCTAGTTCTTCTGAAACTGTGTTTGAAGAGTTTAGGGCCAGCAAAGGCTGGTTCGATAAGTTTAAGAAAAGAACTGCCATTTATAGTGTTGTTAGGCATGGTGAAGCTGCCAGTGTGGATAAAGAAGGAGCTGGAAAATTTGTAGTAGAGTTCAAGAAACTGATGGATGAAGAGGATTACCTTCCACAGTAAGTTTTTAATATGGATGAAACTGGGCTGTTCTGGAAGAAAATGACCAAAAGGACATTCATCACCAGAGGTGAAGTTGCTTTACCAGAGCATAAACCCATGAAAGACCGTCTCACTCTATTGCTTGGTGCCAATGTTCCAGGAAATTTCCGACTGAAGCCTATGCTTGTCTACCACTCTGAGAAACCCAGGGTGTTCAAGCAACAAAAGGTGGTAAGAGGACAACTTGGAGTTTATTGGAAGTCAAACCGTAAGGCATGGGTAACAAGACGGCTCTTTAATGAATGGGCAGTTGAAGTGTTTTGCCCTACTGTGAAGAGTTACCTCACCACCATTAAACTTCCTTCAAAGGCTCTTCTCCTTCTGGATAATGCCCCTGGTCATGACCCTGAACTTGCCAGCACTTTGGAAGCTAGATTTGACTTTGTCAAAGTTTGGTTTTTGTTTCCCAACACTACATAAATTTTGCAGCCAATGGACCAAAATGTAATCAGCAACTTCAAGAAGCTGTATATGAAGATGATGTTCAGAATGTGTCATAAGGTAACTACCACTGATCCTAATCTATCACTGGCACAGTTCTGAAAGACGCAATACAACATCCTGGAGGCTGTAAAATTGATCGTGTCAGCAGGGCAAGAAGTTTCTACTCGATTCCTGAATTCCGCATGAAAAACACAGTGGCCATCAGCAGTCCATGATTTTGAGGGATTTGAGGATGAAACAAAGTTGGACAAGGAGATTGTGTCCATTGGTCAGTCACTGGGACTAGAAGTGGAGGATGATGATGTTGAAGAGCTTGTGATGTCTCATGAGCAGGAACTTTCTCCTTGTGATTTGAAACAATTGGATGAGATGTTAGAAACAGACAGTGGTGAGGAGGAAAAGGAAAGTGATGACCTTATGTCTTCTTAAGACTTAAAAGATGTTGTTCACTACTGGGAGATGTTTAGGAAACTGGCTTCAAGGCATCCTGATGTGGAAACAACAGCACCAATATTGTGTGCTGTGGAGGACAAAGTGGTCTCCTTCTTCAAGAACCAGCTAATGATCAGGAGAAATGCCACACAACTAACACGACAGCTTCTTCTCTGAAAGGCAGCATGAGAAAGATGCTTCCCCTCAGTGTTCCTCTTTAAAAAGGAGAGAGGATTTTCATATTTGAGAATCTGTCAGCCCAGAGGTTCCTGACATTATTATGGAAGGTGACTCACCTTCCAAGAAGCACTAAAATGCTTCTCTTCTCCCTTTTCCTCCTCCACCCCACTTCTAATTCCCATCATCATCAACCAGCAACATTCTACATACACACCTCAAAGTAAGTGTGTTGTACTGCATTTTATTTATACTTTGTATGTACTGTACTTTTCTGTGAGCTGGAACCAATTACCCAATATCACATTGAAACAATAGATTCGGTTAACGAAATTTTCGGTTAACAAATGACTCTGTGGAATGAATTGTGTTCGTTAACTGAGGGGGACACTGTATGAGGAATACTCCACAAAAGTCACTTAATTATATTAACAATTCATCTGACAAGTCATTACAGAATTAGTAGATATAATCTGTAATACTGTAAAGTATTTGGTTATTTGATCACTAACATGAAATATGATAAGTAGGCTAACAATTCAGTTATTGGAGTGGACTATTTACTGGAATTTGTTCCTAAGTTATATTATTTACCTATTATACAGTATACCATTAATTTATGGTAAAATTGCTGTCAGAATAACAATATTTTGAAGTAAACTGAATTCACATAAAATTCCAGGTTTTATTTGTAAAATTCCCTGCCTTTTCCAGGTTTTCCAGCCCCAAATAAAATTCCCTGCCTTTCCAGACCAATAGACACCCTGTTTTTAGACCATTAATTGCATTTGTGCATCAATATTTGTAGTTTCTGAAATCACTTCATCTTCACTATCTCCTTTGTCTGCCACCTGAACTGGAAGTAGGTCCCATTCTTCCGGTAACCATACAATTTGAAAAGCCTTGTTAGCGCCATATGCGCTGCCAGTAAGGCAAACTCACACATAAGTTGTTTCCTTGTGATACACCACTGTCCCAGGAGGAGTGGTGTGGCACTAGGCCTAGGTCAGTTTGGACCTGCACATACAGGAGAGGATGTTTGGCAGCTCGGAGATCTTGTCAGCAGACAAATAACTCATGAGTGTAAGTTAGTGTCTTTGAAGATTCCTATCCAACATGTGGGATTCTCTAGTATTTTTTATTTCTTTTGGAGTCAATACCATTGTGTTTAATGCCACATTTTACTCCAACCACTTCAGGCTTTAGTAAACAGCAAAGCAATGTAACAGCCAGCATGGAGAGCTCATCATACGTTACAGTACTTGCATAAGCGGTGCTTAAACCTGAAATAGCCTTGTTACTCTTGTAAAATAAACTGAGCACACTGTATCATGACAAAATCTATACTAGTGTGATTACAACTTGAATAAAGTTTGAGAAGTTACTCCAGAGATACTGCTAGAAATGAATGGTAGCAAAGAGTAATTTAAGGATGACATACCTCCCCTTGCATTATAGACAGATGTACCAATTAAGTGACATGCATACCACCCATCAATACAGCATATGGGGAAAGTTTACACACAAGTAGACACAGACGGAATCATCATACGAATCTTGACATATTTCTTATACACATCTAAGCACTCATGTAAATAAGTTAATACAAGAAAACCTAAATAGTGTTCTAGATGTAGTTAAGCAGATCAATGAGGAAAGAGATATATGAACAGATACTTACAGTAGATTCATCTGAACAGTGATGAGCACTATCAGGCTGTATAGCAGGTTCAGCAATGGAGTCAAGAGGCTTCCTATCTACTGCCAATTCTTCAGTGCTACCCCCAACAGTTTCATTTGAAGGTTGATCACGTTTTGGAGGCATAACTACTGGCTCACAGGTGTTACATACTGGGCTACTTTTATCTTTATTCTGAGCTTGCATTTCAGTCCCATTAAAACCATCAAAATTTGGGCTCACTGATATTTTGTCAGGGATCTTTGTGGTATGACCAGACAAGTCATCACATACATTAGAAGGAATGATCTCTGGAGCTTTGGATGTTATTTCTGACATGTTCTGAAAACTGAGTGGTGTGGAAGTGCGGTGAAGCTGTGGTGAAATAGCATCTGAATTTTCTAGTTCTTGTTGATCACATGACTTCAAGTTTTCCAAATCTTTTAAGTGTGCAACATCATTTGTACTTGCACTAATTGAAAAACTGTTTAAATCTTGAAAGATTTCAGCAGCATTATCTAGCAAGTGAACAGTAAAGCCAGTGTCAGTAATTTCAGGTTCCTTCCCATCATTCTTGGGTGTAACTTGTAGAAAATTATTTCCTGGGGGTATAGAAGCATTGCATGCCTGATCAACTGTTTTTCTTTTAATTCCCCTTCCCATATAAATGGCATTATACGCAGTTGATTCTTTTCCATCTCTACATATACCACCGCTCTGTACATGCTGGGTGCTTTTGTTGAAACCTCTACCCCTGCCTCTATTTTTAACAAAGACTGCCTTTCCAAACATCTGTTGAGGTTCAGGAATATTTTTACCTATAGATGAAGTTTCGCATAAAGGATTCTCTGAATTTTGAATCCCAGAATGTTGTCTGCCTTGATGTGCATAATCAGAAGAAAAGTGTCCCCTGTTTGATGTAAATTTGTTACCTGCATTAGCATTCATTTGTTTATTATTAGAGGATGGCCCACACATTACCGGTGTATGTTTACTTTGATTATTGAAAGTGTTTTGTTTACATCCAGGAGACTGCAATGACCTTTGGAGATTTTTTCTAACTAATGCAGATGGTAATGATCCAATTATAACAGGATCATCTGGGGCAGGTGGTGATCGTGTTGGTGTTGCAGGGGATTTTCTTTTATTACTTGCTTGAGGATTTTCTCTGTGTGAAGTTTTTACAACAGGTGTTAATGATACAGATGAACTAGAAAACAGCCAAGCAGGGATATCCAATATGGACTGTTGACCACCTGAGGTAATCACTGTGCCACAATTCTTTAGTTTCCTTACTATACTCATGGTTTCACTATTGTCTTCCTTGATAGAATCTTCTTCATTTGCTGTATCATCACTGGACTTTTTACAAGGGCAGCAGCAACAATGATTTTTTTTCTTTTCACTATTTTCATTGCAAGATTCCACTCCTATAATTCTTCTGTTAATATTTTTCTGCACAGCAGGAGACACTGTCTTGGTAATATTTCCACAGTCTTTGACTTTTGGTGTATTTTCTTGTTCGATAAACTTCACTGATAGCGAAGGTGGAAAATTTAAAGTCACTGGTGCCAACTCTTCTTGCATATCATCAGAGTATGTGTTACTCATTTGGCTTTTGTTCTTGTCTAACAAGCTTTGTTCCAGTTTCTGAAACCCTTCAGTCTGAAGACAATCTATTTTTAATTCTCTTGCAGCTTCCAAAAACTTTAATAGAATGCTCTCCTTCAATAAGGCCATGTTTGCATACATAAAATCTAAAATAGATGCCATAATCTCAGGCTCTACATTTTCAACAATTACAGCATGTGAAGATTCATTCAGGAAAGACTCTTTCAGTTTCTTGCTAAAAGCTGAAACTAACAGACGATGAACATCAAACTTTCTGTTTTTCACCACCAGGCATGCATCAGCGAAGGGTACCTGTAAAATGGAATACATTTACTATACAATCCTCTCATAACAAATAAAACTTGTATACGGTACAGTAAGTCCCCATTGAACAAAAGGGTTAGGTTCCACTCTACACTCTCTCATTCTTCTATGACTGTCATTCCCATACAAGTATTCCCACAAACAACAATTGACAACTTTGTTTATGTAAACCCACTAAAAAATTATTCGACACCCATGTCATATTGTATCATGCCGTAAGGGTGCCGAATAATTTTTTAGTGGGTGTACATGATCAAAGTTCTCAATTGTTGTTTGTGGGAATATGGGAATGACAGTCATAGAAGAATGAGAGAGACAGAGTGTCGGTGAGATGCAGTGGTTGGGAGGAAGGAAGGAAGGAAGATGGTAAGCGGTGAGGAGATGATGCGTCAGTCGGTTTGTTTGGTAACACTGGCTGCAGGACTGCCAGACAATTTAACAGCTGATGTCTACCCACAAAATTGAGTGTAAGTATAACTGAACAATGTCGTATTCCTTTTACGCTATGTTACATAGATTTTAAATTATGGAGTGAGAATAACAAATAAACAATGCACAATATTGTGCTATCATGAATGACAACCATAGAATGAGTGGGAGAGGCAGTGGGTGGGAAATAGTGGTGGTGATGGTGGTGAAAAAAGGTGTGGGTGACTTGCCTTTCATAATAGTAGAACATTCTTTCGTTGATTGGAAAATGGGTAGTAAAACTTGCTTTTGTTACAGTAAGGATTCGTTCAATGGGGACTTATTGTAGGTCATTGCTAGGTTACACACTACTTATTAAATTCTGCATGTACAGTTCTATTCAGAATTTCATGATACACTTGAGGTGAAGGGCACACAGCCCATTGCACCCTTCCTGGACAGCAGGTCACTACACCTGGAAACCAGCAGATGAGAGGACCAGCCATCAACTCCTGAACCACAACCAGACCCAGTGGGAACTCTGTTAGTCTGGCCTAGAGTTATTGTCTTGCATGCAGTTATTGAGAAGGAGGAGGCTGGATGGGGTATTAAATGATAATGCGGTAAATTGGATTTCATTTATCCCTGAGTACATGTGAATCATTTCTTAATATGAATTCACTAGGCATTGTTTATAAGCACTGTACCTGAGAATCACATGGTAATATTAAAAGCACTAGCCAGCCCACTGATGAATAGTTTACCAGTACAACAAAATTTTCCTAGGTTGTTTACTTAGTATTGATTCAGAAATGCAAGTTAATTACCGAGTAATTAAAACTGTTACACAATCAAATTATTCAAATTGATTGCTAGTTGCATGATTGCTGACACCTGGCCACTGTCCACGACAAAGAAAGGTTAAACACGTGAATGAACTGGCATACAGTGGTCCCTCGGTTAACGAGCACAATCCGTTCCAGCAGGTTGCTCGTTAACCGAAACCATTGTTTCAATGTGTAATTGGTTCCAGCTCATCGAAAATTGCCTAAATTCAACAAAAAAAGGTAGAAATGTACACTTACTTTGAGGTGTGTATGTAGAAGGCTCCTAGATGATGATGATGATGTGAATTTAAAGTGGGAGGTGGAGGAGAAGAGAAGGAAGTGGAGGTGGAAGAGAAGCATTTTACTGCTTCTTGGAAGGTGAGTCACCTTCCATGAAAATGTCAGGAACCTCTGGACTGACAGATAAACCACCATGAACATCCTCTCTCCTTCTTGAAGTGGAAGGTTGAGGGCTAGCATCTTGTTCCCTCTGCCTTTTACTGAAGAAAGTGTCATTTGTGGTCTGTGGAGCATCTCTCCTTCTCATCATTAACTTTGTGTCCTCAACATGACACAAAGTTAGTTCAGATTGTTCCACATCTGGGTGCCTTGAAGCCAGTTTCCTGAACTTCTCCCAGTAGTAAATGACATCTTTTAACTCTGAAGTTGACATATGGTCATCACTCCTTTTCCTCCTCACCATTGTCAGCCTCTAACATCTCATCCAGTTGCTTCAAGTCATCAGGAGTAAGTTCCTCCTCATGAGACATCACAAGCTCTTCCACATCCTCCTCCTCCACTTCAAGGCCCAATGACTGACCAATGGACACAATCTCCTTGTCCAACTCTATTTCTTCCTCAAATCCCTCAAAATCATGGACTACTGATGGCCACAGTGCTTTCCATGAAGAATTGAGGGATCTAGTGGAGACGTCTTGCCATGATGACACAATCAATTTTACAGCCTCCAGGATGTTGAATTGTGTCCTCCAGAACTGTTTCAGTGTTAGTTCAGAATCAGTGGAAGTTGCCTGATGACACCACCTAAACATTTTCTTCTGGTCCATTGGCAAAAGCAACACTTTCACAAAGTCAAATTGATACTCTAAAGTTCTGGCAAGTTCAGGGTCATGCCCAGGGGCATTATCCATGAGGAGAAGAGCCTTTAAAGGGAGTTTATTGGTGGTTAGGTAGCTCTTGACAGAAGGGCAAAACACCTCAACAGCCCATTCATTAACGAGCTGTCTTGTCACCCATGCCTTACGGTTGGACTTCCAATAAACTCCAAGCTTTCCTCTTACCATTTTTTGCTGTTTGGGGTTCTCAAAGTGGTAGACAAGCATAGGCTTCAGTCGGAAATCCCCTGAAGCATTGGCACCAAGCAATAGAGTGAGACGGTCTTTCATGGGTTTATGCCCAGGTAAAGAGGCCTCATCTCTGGTGATGAATGTTTTTTTGGGCATCTTTTTCCAAAACAGCTCAGTTTCGTCCACATTGAACACTTGCTGTGGAAGATAATTTTCTTCATCCACCAGTTCTTTAAATTCCATGAAAAACTTTGCTGCCCCTTCCTTATCAGCACTAGCAGCCTCACCATGTCGAACTACACTAAAAATGTCACTTTTTTCTTAAATTTTTCGAACCAGCCTTTGCTGGCCCTAAAATCTTCAAATTCTTTGCCTGAAGTTCCAGGTTGATCTGTCTTTAAACGTTCGTAAATCTCCCTGGCTCTTTCACAAATAAATTCAGAAGAAACTGAATCACCTTTCATCTGTTTTTCCCTAATCCAGATGAGAAGTAACCTCTCTGTTTCTGCAATTAGGGTATCTACTTTTAAACACTATGGTAGATTTGTCTCTCACTTTCACTTCTTTAAATTTGTCTTTCTGTGCAAGAAATGTCGACACAGTTGATGTCGACATGCTATATTCTTTGCATAGCGCATTTGTCCTAATGCCTTCTTCATGTTTTTTTTTATAATTTCCTGCTTGGTTTGGATTGAAATCGCTTTTCTTGATCTCTTAGGCCCCATGCTGGATTAAAAAAATCTCAACACGTGATATTTTAAGTTTAAACTTGGTGTAATTCAAGATTATTTTCTTTAAAATAACACTGCACTGCACTATACAGTATTACCCCGCTTTACACGCTTTACACGGTTTCACTTTCCGCGATTTCTCATTTACGCGACCGGACTTTCACTTTCTGCGGTGCATCTACTCATATATGCGGTGAAGTATATATATATATTTTTTTTTTTTTAGCTCATAAAATTCATACAAATTACCTGGCCAGAATATAATTTACATTGCTGGAATTCTTACAATATGATGATCATTTTGAATATAAACATCATGGATTTTGCATTAGACATACAAATTTTAGATCGAATGTAATAATTTGGTTTACACAAAGCAAATATCTTATCTTTTGTGCAAAATATATGAAGTTTACATTCAAAATATTCCCTGACCTGCAAGGAATCCAGAAATGTCAATTATATTATCCTAATTTTAGTCTGAGGTATTATTTATTACTAAAAGTTAAAATCTAGTTTTTTCACCCAACATTTCTCTGGTTGGGAGGGAAGGTGGGGTGGAGGGTTGGGACCGACCGACCCAGCTGGCGTGAGTGTGAGGAGGGGGGAGGCAAGTTGGGGTACTTTGATTGACAGATAGTGTCGTAAAGAATATTTTTTTTTTTATTAACTTAAGATATTTGTTTTAGCTCATAAAATTCATATAAATTACTCGACCAGAATATAATTTACATTGCTGGAATTCTTACAATATGATGATCATTTTGAATATAAACATCATGGATTTTGCATTAGACATACAAATTTTAGATCAAATGTAATTATTTGGTTTACACAAAGCAAGTATTTTATCTTTTGTGCAAAATATATGAAGTTTACATTCAAAATATTCCCTGACCTGCAAGGAATCCAGAAATGTCAACTATATTATCCTAACTTTAGTCTGAGGTATTATTTATTACTAAAAGTTAAAATCTAGTGTTTCACCCAATCATTTCTCAGAGGTAGGGGCCAGTGAGCAGGGAAGAGGGGGGGGGGGGGATGAGTCCATTATTTGAATGGACATTAACCTGGTGACTGTATTTCTCTTAAATATTAATTGTGTGAGCAGACCATCATAAAATTTAGATGTTATTTTTACTACAACATAGGTATTGTGTCGGAAAAAGTGGAGTTTGGGGATCGGGCCAGTCTCTATTGGAATTAATCCCATATATTCTGTTGTTCACTTTACTCGGTTTTCACTTTCCTCGATACCCTGTGGGTTCAATTGACCGCGTAAATCGGGTACTACTGTATATTGTCAATATGTAAAATAAATTTCAAAATAACCAATAATTTGCTTGGAAACACAGAAAAAAAGCATTTAGTTGAAGAGAGTCTCAAGCAAGATGTTACCTCCAATGAAAAGACAGTCTAACTCCTGTATGGTGTGTTGGCAGGCTGGATGGCGTGCATGAAACTAGTGACCTTACCTTCAATTATGTTCAATAATTGTTAAAATGACTAAAAATTTAATATTAAACTTTTAAAATTATTGAATAGTATAAACTTCTTGATATTTACTAAAATTATTAACAGGGTTGTTATTGATTTAAATCACATGATTTAAATCGACTTAAATCAGAGTAAAAAAATCATGATTTAAATCATGATTTCTTTACTAATATAACTGTTTTCTCTTTTTATTCTACATGATTGAAAAGTACAGTACAGTGACCCCTCGTTTAACGAACACCTCGGTTAACGAAATTTCGGTTAACGAACTGCCTTCCATAAGGATCTTCAATTCGGTTAACGAACAAAAATTCGGTTAACGAATTTCTTACGAACCGACCTCAACATGTTTTTGCTTGCACTGACCGGGCAACCAGCTTTAGTATCAGTCAGCCAATACATTAATCAGTTCTAGGGTTTAAATTCCTTACTATTTTAGTAAATATCAAGAAGTTTATACTATTCAATAATTTTAAAAGTTTAATATTCAATTTTTTAGTCATTTTAACAATTATTGAACATAATTGAAGGTAAAGTGACTAGTTTAATGCGCGGCATCCAGCCTCTTAACACAGCAAACAGGCGTTAGTCTCTCTCTGTTTTCACTGGAGGTAACATCTTGCTTGACTCTCTTTAACTAAACTCTTTTTTTCTGTGTTTCCAAGCAAATTATTGGTCATTTTGAAATTTATTTTACTTACTGACAATATATAATGCAGTGCAGTGTTGATTTAAAGAAAATAATATTGAATTACACCAAGAGAACTAAAATTTTATGGGTGAAATGGCGCCATGGGGAGACTTCTCTTCCACCCCAATGCCTTCTCTTCTCCCTTCTCCTCCACCCACATTCTAATTCCCATCATCATCATCATTATCCAGGAGCCTTCTACATACACACCTCAAAGTAAGTGAACTTCTCTACCATTTTTGTTGAATTTAGGAAATTTTTGGTGAGCTGGAACCAATTACCCAAAAACCCATTGAAACAATGGTTTCGGTTAACGAACGACCTTCTGGAACAGATTGAGTTCTTAAACGAGGGGTCACTGTATATGCAATGCAGCAGGCTAATAACATTATTTGGATTTACATAATTATGTACTGTACTATAGTCTGGTCTCTCCAGTTTTGCGAAACTTTGATCATATCATAAGGTCTCATTAGTAATGTATATATTTACATGAAATATATTGTTAACTAAGATAATAAATACTATTGAAATTCAGAAGAACTGTAGTATTCTCTTCTTCCGGCATTATATATCAGTCAATAAGGAGCAAGGGGCTGTAAACTTTTGCAAAGCTAGAGTGAACAGGCTGCAGGCACCAGGCTATACATATTCAGATATTCTATTTTTATCACTAGTATGTTCTTTTTAAACAACATAAGTATTATTTCTGATCATAATTTCAATAATTATACTATTAATTTTAGAGAGTGGTGAAAGTATTCTTAATACAGTACTGGTAGTTGGATCATGCATGTACTGTATGTTTTGTTCTTTCCTGTACTGATCCTGTCAGTACAGGCAACTGCCTAATGACAAATCACTAATATATTTTCTTATACCCAGTACGTATATTAATCACTCATTGGTTTGTCAATAACTAATATTGACTGGTATAATTAAAGAGTAATAGGTTATGATTGTGATTAAATTGATCTAAAAGAAACATTAATTATAACAAAAATAGATACAATAGTTGGTATCTCATACTCTAGCAGAAGCTCATATCTAAGCTCCCACTCAGTCAGCTGCACTCCCACTCCCAGACTTCATACAAGCTGTCACCTCTGATTTATGCACTGTTATGTATTCCTTTGTATTTTAAAATTATATGGAACTATTAAGTGTTAATTAAATATGCCCAATGGACAAATTGCAGCAAGTGGAAGGAAAAAGGACCCACTATGGTATTACTTTGACAGAATTCCTAAGGGCAAAGGTTTCAGAGCCAAATGTAAGAAGTGCAATCAAGAAATTCAGGGTATTGTAAGCAGAATGAAGAAGCACCCTATCTGAAAGAGGTGAGTTTTTAAAAATTCAGCACTGTACTGTTGTTGATATTTTTTCATTGGTAAAACCTTGTGATTGCAGAGTAGGCTACAGTATATTAATATTATTGTCCCTTTCTCTTTTTGAAGTTAGTTTTCATCAGCAAAACCTTATGGTTACAGATTACAGTTATGTCAGTATCTTAATATTACTGTAGTGTATCTTTTTCTTTTTCAAGGTAGTATTCATCAGTTAACTTTGTGGTTACAGTTTTCAATAACAAAACCTTATGGTATTGCATACAAATTACATTCTTATCCATTTCCCAAGTTTCCTTTGACAGTAATTTAGTATCATTAACAAGAATAGTTACAGATTTTTTTTCCTTGATAAGACTCCTAGAAAATTCTGAATCTGTTAAATAATGTAATGCACTAAAAATTTTATGATTTACATAAAGAACGGGCCTTTTCTTCCCTCCAAGGAGAGTATCATTAATTCTACCTTTACGTTGGGAGTTACCATTGTTGCTTATTGGCATGGACCCTGTGAAGAGGTGATTGGCAGTATTATGGTGGTGGTGGAAAAATTTAGTTAAATTACGTACATAATTTTGGAACAAGAAGAGTGTATAGTTGCATATGTTGTGAAAATGGGTATGGAAGATTAAAAATTGTAAAATTATGCACTATACTGTATGATATCAACCCCCTGGACATATCCTCCCCTCCTTCCTCCCAAGGATATAGCTATTCATCCTTGACATTTCTCTCTCCACTACACGAAAAGAGAAATATATGAATATTTGAATTGGTTTCATATTCTCATTAACCATCCTAAAAGACTTAGAGTAGACAAACAATACCGGTATGTATTTAATAAACACCATGACTGAGCTGGACTCTAACCCTTACTCCCTGGGTGTTTCACCACCTCTAGTGGTTTAAGGGCTGTGAAGGTGGTGAAACACCCAGGGAGTAAAGGGTTAGAGTCCAGCTCAATCATAATGTTAATTAAAAACAATTTGTTGGCTTCTCATAGGCAATAGCCATTTATAACAATCAATATGTAGTTCACAACTTTACATTGCAACAATGAAATTGATAATGTTGCTATTACTGTATAAAATAAATTACAGATTGACAATCCCTTATCCGAAATCCTTGGGGCCAGAGGAATTTCGGATTTCGGAATTTTTCGGTTTTCAGAATGGTTATTTTTTTTTTTTTTTTTTTAATGTGTATTAGCCCACCCGGACCACTGACCCACATCAAGGCCTGAGGGGCGAAATATAATAAAAATAAAAATAATAATAATAATAATAATAATAATAATAATAATAATAATACAGTTGGTCCTCATATTACGCGGTTAATGTAACCCGGAGGGTACCGCGTAAAGTGAGAAACGCGTAAAGTGAATAACATAACATATGGGATTAATTGAAATGGAGTCCGGGCCGATCCCCAAACTCCACTTTTTGACGACACACAACTATGTTGTAGTAAAAATATTATCTTAACTTTATGATGGCATGCACACACAATTAATAATTAAGAGAAATATCAATAATATTAGGTTTTTTAACACTTACATTAGTAGAAGAGATGGCTGGGCACACGGGGATGGGCGGTTGGTTCCGAGGCAGAGGGCAGATTATTGGCCCTCACCTGTATCACTTGTATCAATTGTATCACTATCCACCACAGAGGCTTGCAGGGCCTCTTTGTCAAACCCCCCAAAGTTCATATAAGTCCATATCCTCACTATAATTATCACTATCACTGACTTGGGCCGGTTGTGGTGGGTGGCGGTAAAGAACTCGGTAATGTTTTGATGACTGGGCGACCTTGTGCGCACCATTTTCGCGCCTCTTACACAACATGGCGGATGGCGGGAGGTTTGGATCCAAAAATGGCGCGGCTTGCCAGCCGCTCTCCGCATAATTGCGTTCACGACCGCGGAATGTGAGAATGTTAGGTTCTGGCAAGGCACCGCGTTAACGGTGAAACGCGGATTGTGGGACCGCGTAATAGGAGGACCAACTGTAATAATAATAATAATAATAATAATAATAATAATAATAATAATAATAATAACTCATAGGTCTAGGTCGTGTTTCTCACTTTTGATCTTTTTTCATTCTTGTATTTCTTTATTATTATTATTATTATTATTATTAGTATTAGTATTATTATTATTTTATTATTACAGTACTCCTGTATTATTGTTATTTTTACTAATTTTATTATTATATATTATTATTATTATTAATGTTATCATATTATATTATTTTGGTATTTTTATTAAAAATTTTATTTACTATGAATAATTATTATTACTATTACATTTTCACCCCCCATGCCCTGATGTGGGTCAGTGATCTATGCCCGGGTGGGCTAATCCCTGTTAAAAAAACTAAATAAAAAAAAATAAAAAATAAAAAAAAAATTACCTCACAAAAAAACTTAAGGTTTTCAGAGCTTTTCGGTTTTCAGAATTTCGGATAAAGGGTTGTCAACCTGTACACAGGAGCAATAAAGAGCAAGTGTGAAAGTGATAGATAAATGAGTGATAGAAAGTGTCAGTGCCAGAGTGTGTTATATACAGTAAAACTGCACACATACTTCATATAAGTGGTATTTATTATTTTATTCATCTTCAGATACTGATGAGGCACCTGACGAACCACAGCCAACCACTTCTTCAGAGACATTGTCATCACCTCATCCAAGCACCTCACTTTCAAAAGCTTCATCATCATCATCTCTAGTCAGGGTCGGCGCTACCCACTAGGCGAACTAGGCGATCGCCTAGGGCGCCAACATCTGGGGGCGCCACAAATTCAAGGCACACTTGGATAAAATTAAAAATGAAGGGAAAACTGTGGTGGACACTGTGGTGGAGCCGTGGAGGGTCGGAGCAGGATGTTAGAAGGGTAGGTAGACGGTAGCCGACTGTGTTTTCTTTTTTAATACTATTCGTTAACCCCCCGGAGGGAATAACCCGGGTCCTTATCTTTGGCGGCCTGGAGAACTGTCGAGCAGTGACCTGAAGGCTGACATCTGAGGAACCCTTCTCCCAACCCCACCATCCCCTCCCCTCCCTTACTGCCAGGGCGGCTGAGCCGCCCCTTCCCTGTCTTTGTCGGGATGAGGCAAGGTTACCTGACCTCTGAAGTTTACGTCAAGGATTTATTGACTTAATGTAATAACAATAATTGGTTATTTGCATGGGTGAAGTAATAAAGCCACAAGATGAAAACAATGTAGTCATGGGTTACTGTACCTACATTAGCTTATCAAAACTTTCAAGGGGGCGCACATCTAAAGGCTTGCCTAGGGCGCCAAATCATCTTGCACCGGCCCTGTCTCCAGTTAAAGATATATCAGATGCTCCTTCTCCCTCACCATTTAAGAGAAAAGAGGGATAGTTCTATGGAACAAAGAAGCATAACTGGTTTTGTGATAAAAACTACTAAGTCTGAAAAAGTCACTTTGGATCAGCAAGTTGCTAATTATATATATGCAACAAATTCACCCTTCCGAACAGTGGAGCATGAAGAGTTTATCAAGATGATTAAAATGCTAAGACCAGCATATGTTCCACCTAATAGACATCAAATTGGAGGGTCTCTTTTGGATCAAGCCTACGATTCAGTGATTAAGAATTATTCAGAAGAACTTAGTGGGAAAACAGTTTGCATGGCCGTGGATGGATGGAGTAATGTCCATAATGAGCCTATAGTATGTGTAACTTTAACAGCGGACAACCGTATTTATCTTGTTGACTCTATAGACACAGAATCAAGACACACAGCTGAATATCTGTTGAAATTAGCTGAATGTGCTACAAAAAAGTGTGAAGACAAATGTGGATGCACAGTAAGAAGCTGTGTAACAGATAATGCTGCAAATATGGCAAAAATGAGAAGTGAATTCGGACAAGATAAATCCATTATAACATATGGTTGCTCTGCACACCTGTTAAATTAGCTTTCACAGGACCTGCAAATCAAGAACATTAAGGAGCACATTACTGAAATCATTAAGTACTTCAGAAATCATCACATCCCAGGATCTTTGTATAGAAGAGCAGGAGGAACAATGCTAGTAATGCCATCAGACACACAATGGAACACAGTGACAGATTCTATTGAATCTTATTTAAAGAACTGGGAGACCCTTGTCAAAGTGTGCAAAGAAAAAAGTGAAAACATTGATAAGAAAATTGAAAGGAAAGTTAATGATAAGGCATTAAAAAGAACTGCAGAAGACTATTTAGAGGGACTTAAGCCTATTGCTGTGGCATTGGACTGTGTCCAGAGAGAACATACCCTATTAAGTGATGCTGTAGAAACCTGGGTAAAACTGAAAACTGATATTAAGGAGTATTTAACAGATAAGAAGGATATGGATAATTTTGAAAAAAGAATCAAAGTAGCATTGACACCTGCCCATTTTCTAGCTAATGTGATAGATCCAAGGTATCAGGGCAGAAATCTGACTCCTGAGCAGCGAGACATTGCAGAACAGTATGTGTGCGAGTCTCTTGCACATTTCCTTTCAATATTAATGTCCTTCCATGGAAGAAGTGCACCATTTAAAGAGGTCTATTTTGGTAAAGATGTTGTAAAATCTCTCTCACCCCTTGCTTGGTGGCAGTATTTTGCCAATGATATGACAGAAAATGTAATGGATGTTCCTAGGCAATTATTTACAGCTGTTGCATCATCAGCAGGGGTTGAGAGAATTTTTTCCACATATGAATTTGTGCACTCAAAGGTAAGAAATCGCCTCGGGCAGGAAAAGGCATCTAAGCTTGTCACATATAGTGCTGTGCTGTGTGTCTTACCGGTGTTTGTATACGAGTTTCACAAATGGCAGAAGCTATAAGTTGGTTGTGTTCGAATACAGGTACCCCAATCTGTACATTCCGATCTAGGAGTTCTTCCTTCTTTGCAAATTGTTTACTATCCGATGTGCAGGAACCGTCCTCCAAAAAGTCTGGTTTGTTACTGGCACTTGATACGCTCTCATAATTTTTTGATGGTTGTTCCATCACTGAATCTGTCTCCATGTCACTCTGAGAAAGAAAGGATATGATTAATCAGTACAGTAATATTAACAAATGGCCATGGTCATCAAGAAAATAATATCTATTAATTGTCCAACTCAAATTAGTGTAGCAGCATCTTAGGATCACCTTTCACATGCAGTTAATTTTGGTTTTCTTATCCTTGCAATATTTTTTTAAGAAGCATAAAGATATGTTAACTAAATAAAGTACAGTACAGTATAAACTGTTTTACTGCAGGTTGATTTCAGGTGTTTGAAGCAATTTATTCTGCCATTGAAGTGAGTTGGCGACACAAGTCCTGTGAAGTGGGACTCTTCACTAGTTGTTGGTGGTACACATCAATACTGTACCATTAAAATACAATAAGTGAGGGTACAAGTACAGCCTCCTCCACTTCCAGCTGGTACAGTCAGCGTTGTCAATCCTCCTCTCTGTGCAGTGTGAACCTTGGGAGTATCAACTCGTGGATCCAAAATTCACTCGTGTGTGCATGCATGTATGTATGTATGTATATGTGAACAACTTTATACTTTACAAGAATAAGGTGATAAACAAGTATAATTATTATACAAACAGTATAGTCTCGCTTTACACGGTCAATTAAACCCATGGAGGTCCGCGTATAACGCGAAACGAAATAACAGAACATATGGGATTAATTGAAATAGAGACTGGGCCGACCGCCAGACTACCCTTTTTCCGACAATACGTACGTTGTAGTAAAAATAACATCTTAATTTTATGATGGTATGCACACACAATTAATATTTAAGAGAAATATCAATAATATTAGGATTTTTAACACTTACAGTACGTTAGTAGAAGAGATGGCTGAGCACACGGGGATGGGGGGTTGGTTCCGTGGCAGAGGGCAGATTATTGGCCCTCACATGTATCACTATCCACCACAGAGGCTAGCAGGGCCTCCTTGTCAAACCCTCACTATCACTGACTTGGGCTGGCTGTGGCGGGTGAAGAACTCGGTAATGTTTTGTTGACTGGCAAGCAAGGTTAAATAGACCAATCACAGCTCGCAGCGGAGGGTATGCGTGGGTGGTAAGGATGCGTGGCCCAATCACAGTCCGAAACGTCATCTGACATCAGTGGTGACGTAAGAGTGACCTAGCGCGCAGCTTGTCCATGCCGCTTCCCGCGTAAATTCAGGAATGTACTGCGTAACTAATAATTGGCGCGTCTGGACAGGTGCCGCGTAAATGACCAACCGCGTATAAAAAATCCGCGTAAACCGAGACTATACTGTACTGTATTTTTATTAATATTTTCGTCTACTATCGTATGAATTAAAATAACAGACACATCAACGGATAGACCAAACACCTCATTTATAAGCCCCGTCCACTGATTCTAAACACACCATGAACAAAACCCCAAATCAGGCCTCAAACATTGAATAAATTCCCAAGACAATTTAATGCAAAATGTAAATCAGCTTTAGTAAGTTAAATAACTAATTAATATTTCTTAAGGTTTTTATTTACCCGTTGGTTGTGTTTATACGTTTACTAGTAAACTGGATAGTTGATGGTTCAATATGGCTGGGTTGAGGCCTCAGTCACACGTCTTGAAGTTTCACAAGACACTTGTGACGGGTGATGTTGGAGCCAACACACATTTTAGCTCAGCCATCATGAGTTCACTCAAACAGATAATGAACTTTGTATTAGTTCATAAGATAACAGAAAACTATTAACCAGAAATCTCCAATAGCCCAAATTGAAATTTGTTCTGAATTTTTCTGTCAATTCTAGGTTTGGGAACAATTTCCTGGAGTTGAAAATCAGGTGCCATTTCTGGAAAATTCCAAGGAAATTTCCAGACATTCCCTATAATTTTTTCTTTTCTGGGTCTGGGAGCAAATTCCAAGTTTGAACTAATATCATTCTGGAAAATTCAGGAAACTTTCTCCATTTTTTTCCCGGTCTGGGAGCTAATTCCAAGGATGAAATAACGCTAAATTTCTGGAAAATGCTGAGAAACTTTTCCCAGTCCCCCAAAATTTCCGGAATGGGGGACTTTTTCTGGGTTTGAGAGAGTCGTCTCGTTATCCGGAAATCTTTCATTCCCGCAAGTGCTCTGTACCAATTGTTCTGGCTAATGGGGCTATCACTGTACAGTATTAGGTTGGAGGTGAGCTTAGAAATAACACATGGATTCTACCTCAATATAATTTACCATCCTACTCACAAATACAATGATGTCACAAATTCTGAGACAACATACATAGTCTGGCCAGTCGCATTGCTGTCAGTTTATATTTGACACAACGCTAATGCATCTTCTCTTTATCAATACCCTCATATCATTCAATCCATCAGTAGGATATAATATTGTATTCTGGCATACTGTACAACACAATCTTATATTTAACATTTCTCCACATGCAATGGGACACACTGTCATGCCCCAGGATTTGCCGGGAGTTAACAAGCAGTGTTTTATGTCCATGTGATACGGTGGACAGGTGGCAATAATATATGATTGGTGTTCCCCAACTTAACAAACATCACAAACTATAAAGTATGTGCATTCACTTTTACTTTTATCCTCTTTGCCACTGATTGGCTCATTAGCCGCTAGGGTGGCCGGTCACGTTTCTGTTACGCACTGTTGGCAAGTACTGTACTGGGCGTGCACTGGCTCCTGAAAGTATCTGTATCTGCTCCAGTGTTGGTCAAGTCTAGTAATGAAATAGCTCACACTCGGTGCAGTTGTAACGACCACGGTCGTACACGTCAGTTAACGCCAAAATCAAATGATTCATATTGCGCTCAATAGCCCACAAAACATGTACCTCTGCTTTTATTTTGAGTCCTCCATCTGAGGAGTCCGTTTTCTCGTCACTTCAAGACGCCTCAGTCCTCCGTTATCCCATTTTCTCTGACTCACTGAAACCAACCTCTCTATATAATGTATTTGAATGTGAGAGAGAACACCCTGGTTTAGAGTCAGCTTAGATATATCTGTTTACAGTTGAAACATTCAAGATCCATTGTGAGTGGTGTTGAACGCTTCAACTGTCCTTATTGTTAATAAGACGTGTCAAGTAAGTGAGTGTTGAGTCTGCCAGGACCAACGATACCTATCGGTTTCGTTCCCTAAGAATATCCATGAGTTTCTGATCGCGCCTGAAGTTAGATCATTTTGTCGCCCCGACATCAGAGAATCTGATGTTTGTAGTTTAGTTAGAGTCAGTTGTCTATTTAAGAAAGTCATTAATTTCCTGAACTATTCTGTCAACTGGTATAATCTCCAAGATCTAACGTCTCCCTGTGAATAGCTCCTTGTTCGCCTTAGGCCTGAGCTTGCAGAATTGATGTTATCAACGTGTATATTCCACCTTTTCCTGGCAAGCTCAACCTCTGATTAGATTATAGGAATAGACATAGGAAATTACCCTGATCAGGAACACCGGAGTTCATAATTAAATATACGGTGATCCAACATGGTAGAGAAGGTATGTTGTTGGTGAGATTGACCTTTCTGGCATGAATAGGGAGGCCCAAGCTGCCCAGCTGAGGCACGTATATACCTCTACACGAGGGAGAATCACGCATTCGTGACTCTTCTTCCACGTCTACAGGTATGTTCACGTGTGTTCCACGCCGCCATATTAACTCAGTTTAACTTAGTCATTTTTGCGAATATCAGTGTTCATGTTTCAACATAGTACCTTCAGTGCCAATTAAGTCAAGTAAAGTAGAGCTCTAGCTATCGTCTGAACCGGTGCCAGACGTATGTTTTGTATAGTGAAGTTAAATATTCACGCATTCGTGACTCTTCTTCCACGTCTACAGACGCGGATGTGTTAGCCACTCTCCTGAAGGTCGATAGCTACCTATGGGCACCATGGTTCTTGAAGACTGTCTCTGAGGGCGCATTTAGAATCCCAGGACACGATTCCCCGGGAAGCGCCCTCACCACTCTGCCAGTGTGTAACGAGTCAACCTCCCTGAGTGCACCTAGCGTGCGAGCCTGTAAACAACTCTGGCCCACTGACTCGGTCATATGATCATGGTCTACCTACTGTTCTTGGTTATATGTATGGAGCCGTATTAATGTCCATGCTTAGGGATGACTAGCAGAAATATAGTCATCCCAGGTTAAGTATTGAACCACTGAATGAGAGTTCAAGGTACCAGGTTGTTCCTTGCAAACTAACAGGAGGTATTGTATGTTACTATAATTGTGGAGTTAGTCCAATGTGTTATGTATTCATCTGTAGTAATCATGAACGAATAACCTGAGAGTATGAGGTTCTAACCACGAATTGAGAAGGTAATTTGTTCCTTGTTAAAGTAAGACCTGAGGGTCCAGTGATATCTTGTGTATAATTACTGAATCTCATTTGTCAGAGGATTAATACCACAATTGTTTAATGAGGTAATAAGTTCTTGAAGTGTTTGATGACTTAAGAAACAAATTGCAGTTGTTTTGCCTGAGTGAATCTAAGATGCATCTTCTCCACTCACTGTGTTAATAAACCTTGAATTAGTAATCTGAGTATCACCACTCTACTCCTTCTAAACATTGGTTCCCAGAAAATAATACTTACTCACGTGCCTATACATCTACCACACTACCCAAAACCCTTCCATGAGTTCTGTTATATAATGAAAAGTCTGGGTGGTGGCAGCTACCCTTTGTAAGTATAAAAAGTGTTGTACTAAGAATAACATGGTTCCCCAGACTAACCCATGTATAAGAATAGGCATAAAACAAATTATACTTCAGAAAGGTAAGAACATTGAAACTGAGAATACAATCTATATGAAAGGAAATGAAAAGAAAGAACATTGACTTGGTAAACAGTAAAGAAGCATAAGAGTTACTTATATAAGAATATAAGGTATAGAGATAAAGAACATATAAGAATATAAGTAAGAATATATATATACATGTAAAGAATGGAAGGAGAATAAGTATATAAAGCAGGGTACTCATTGGAAGAATGCTACACAGGACAAATAAGTATATGAGTAAATAGAATACTAACAGAAAAGAATAGCTGGATGGTAAATTATTGAAAAGAGAAAACTCGGCCCGTTACACAGTCACAACACTCTCTGGCAGATTGTTCCATGAGTTCACAGTTTTCACTCTGAATAAGTTTGCACATTATGAGAATTACTAAATATGACAACATATCAATGCACCTGTACCCAGTTCTGACCCCCCCCCCCCCCACCCCCTTGATGTCACAGCACCTTACCACACCACCACTGTCCAGTAAACAAGATAGAAGACACTGAAGCTCTATTTAGTAATCTATTTATAAAAAAAAAAAAAGTGAAACTCCCGCACACTGACCTATCACTTTCATAGTAACTGTACAGCATTGTTAATTAAAATAGTTGTGTTTGACAACTTCTTGGGTGTGTTTTTAAAGTTCATTACACTATATTCCTCTTATAATGCTCAAGTAACTTAATTTATAATGCATCCATTTTTCACTCTCATAAATGTAACCCCATAGGATACAGACACCATACAGCGAGTTCTGCTATAACGCGTGTTTTGACAACGCGAATTGGCTCTCACGCGATTTATGAATAGAGGAACGATATTTGTATTACGCGAACGCTTGTTTGCTGTAACGCGATTTTTGCTTACTATTTCTCCAATTTTGTGGCATTAACTGTGAATATGGTAAAGAAGAATATCTCCAAGAAGCGTTCTGGTGATCGCATTCCCAGTGATGATTGTAAAAGAAAGGCTATAACCCTTGAAGAGAAGCTCGATGTTATCTATCTCAAAATCACCCTTCTCCCCCATCAAGTTATATTCATATATTTTCAAGGTAAAGTGTTACATTTACTGTATGATTTCATTATTAGATATGAATGTAACATTTATTTAGACTGTGCTATCCTTTGTGTTAGGCTAACTACTAAATTTTTTTCGATTTCGAGTAGTAATCTGCACCTAACCCTATTTTCTCCATAAGCCCTGTTATTTCTATTACGCGAATTTCTATAACACGATGTTTTACAAGAACACAACTCAAATATCAAAACACCAACACCTCCAACAACAAAAATAATAATAACAATAAATAATAACAATGTCAGTAAAATAATATAATAATTAAAATTAATAGTTACAACAATAATATAAATGAATAAACCACACAAAAAAAATAATAATAATGAAACTTAAAAAAATCGTCAGCTCATTAATAAAAAACAAGAAAAATGTGGTTTGTGTGTAAGTGAATGTGTAGAGCATTGAGAGTAAGTAAGGCCAGGGAGAGTGAGGGAGGGGGGGAGGGAGGGTGAGAGGAGGGAGGGAATGGGGGAAGAGAGAGAGAAGAGTGAGTGAGTGAGTGAGGGGTAGGGTCAGATTACTGTACATTCTAATGGGTTTCTGTGGGGAGAGATTTGTTGTGTTATATTTTGAGAACCGTAAAAAAGTTTGGTTTGGGGCAGAGGGTGTGTGTGTGTGTGTGTGTGTGTGTGTGTGTGTGTGTGTTCATCACTACAACACAACACTAACATCATCACAACACAACATTAACATCACTTTAAGTCAACACTAACATCATCACTACAAAACACTAACATCACTACAACACATCACTAACATCATCACTACAACACAACACTAACATCACCTTAAGCCAATTCTAACATCACTATAACACAACATAATAATAATAATAATTATTAACGGTTTATTGAAAGAGCTTGGCAGCCAGAAGGCTGAAAGTATACAGTTACATAATTGGGGAATGGGTTACGAATTACAAATAATATACAAGTAACATAAGTGATACAAATAAGACATATAATAACTTAGATGGGGAAAAGCTCAAACTACAGGGCATTTCAACATAGTGACAGTGCAAGAAGTAGTATTTACTGGGAGTGAATACACCGGTTTATTACAAGTTATTGATAATTTTTACAATGGTTGGGACTGGGCTGTTCTTATAGCGATCAGTTCATGCACGTATGGGCTGGATGCGGTTGTGGTGTCGAACAGCAATTCTCGGGCTAGGGATCTTAGGTGGTAGTAGGAGCCTGTGGGAGACTCAGATGATGCTTCCAATCAGGGGTAAAGGAAACACACTGGTGTCAAGTTCGTAAGTTCTATTTCTGGGACAAACACACAAAAGGAGTTAAGACAGGGTAAACAACGTCCTGTCATGGAATCTCTCTGGGTATCTCTCTCTGCACATGCGCGTACAGCGCGCATGTGCTCAAAGTCCGAACTACACTCAGTGACAAAGGGGAGTATGATTATAACATATAATACAGAGACCTGAATCAATAATGGTAAATAGTACAGTTACATATTACAGCAATATTCGTCTCATATATCTACACCTCCCTCCCCCTCACGCTCGTAGTGCAATCTCGAGCGGACTCTTTTTCCAGGAGCCTTTGAGAGTGACGTGGGAAAACTGGGGGGTCACTGAATGAGGACTTACTTTTCTCGTCCAAGCAAGGGTTCACAGGGATGTGGGGGAGGGGTTCACCACTAGGGGACGGGACTGAACGAAGGAAGCGGCGATTCCGCCACCATACCCGACCACTAGGGAGACGGACCTCGTAATCCCTGGTCTTGCCGCAGCCCATGACAACCCCGACCTTGTCCCAGCGGTGAGACGTCGGGTCTTGAACCCGAACTGTTTGCCCGATACTCAACCTGGGAAGGGGTCGGGCGTGCTGATCGTACTGTGCCTTTACCTGGTCGGCACAGGCGGCTGCACAACGATCGCAGTCCTCGGTCTTGGCCTGCCACTCCCTCGAGAAGGATTCGGGATGGGCAGGCAGACATGACCGTAGTGGGTGGCCGTATAACATCTGTGCTGGGGAGCGACCTGTGAAGTTGGGGGTATTCCGCAATTCCAATAAACCCCGGTCAAAGTTCTCACAGTCAATGTTGCCTGAGGGTGCCGTCTTGAGGATGAGATGCTTGACGGACTTTACGGCAGCCTCGGCATGTCCATTGGACTGGGGATAATGTGGCGAGGACACCACATGATGAACTCCCCATCGCTCCATGAAGTCCCGGAAGTCGTTGCTGGTGAACTGGGGCCCGCCGTCAGTCCTCAGGCGGAGAGGGACACCAACTTCCCGGAAGTAGCGACAGAACATACGTACTGTATGAGAGGCAGTAGTGTTGCCTCCGCAGGGAACGACAACAGGCCACCCCGAGAGCCGGTCGGCGATGACGAGAAAGGACTTTCCCGCCACAACGAAGAAATCCCCAGAGACGGACTCAAAGGGCCTCGTAGGGTTGTCGTTGTTCATGAGGGGTTCCTGCTGCTGACTAGGCTGCAGCACCTGGCATGGCTAGCAGACTTGAACGGAGCTAGCGATGTCGGAGTCTATGCCTGGCCAAAACACAGCTTGTCTCGCCCGGCGTTTCGTAGCTTCCACACCCCTGTGGCTGTCGTGCAGGTGGGCTAGGGTGCGGCGGCGGAGGGCGGCAGGAACCACAACTCTTGCTCCGTACAAGACGAGGTCGCCATCAGCATAGAGGTCGTCCCGCATCTTCCAGTATGGGAGTAAAGAACTGTGTAAATCGTACCGGTTGGAAGGAAATCCCGAGGTCACGCAGTTCAGTAGACGGATGTACGAAGGGTCCGCTTTTGCCGCGGCTCGGAGTTCCTGAAGGGTCCTGTCGGCGCCCTGCGGTGGAGACTCTTCTGAGATGACGGTGTTCACGGTCACTACAGTCCTGAGGTGTGCAGTAGCATCAGCACATGCGATCTCGTCCTCTGGTGTGGGGTGGCTGACTGGGGCTCGTGACAAAGCATCAGGGATACAGAGCAGCTTGCCCGCACGCCACGCAGCTGTGAAGAGGTAGGGCGAGGTCTTCTCCTTAAGGGGTTGGAGGCGGGGATTCTCGACCGCATCCAAGGAGTAGTGGTTCAGAATCGGGATGAGTGGCCGATGATCCGTCGTGAGGTTGAAGTGTTGTAAGCCGATCAGATACAACCTACATTTGGACATGGCCCAGGCGGCTGCTAACAGCTCCAGTTCGATGGTGGCGTAGCGAGTCTCGGCGTCAGTAAGAAACCGAGAGCCACACTGAACCAGACGAAGGCGTCCATTGCCGTGGTCCTGTAGCAGAGCGTATCCAATCCTGTAGAGGCGAGAGGCATCAGTCTGGAGGACAACTGGCAGGGCCGGGTCGAAGGACGCGAGAACAGGTGGGCTGAGGAGAGCTGTCTTGACGCTACGGAATGCCTCATCATGGTCAGCTGTCCAGGTGAATGTTCTCTTGGGGCTCATCAGGGGGCGTAGGGGCTGTGCTGCAGCGGCGATGTCGGGGGTGAACTCAGCCAACTGGTTTACCAGGCCCATGAACGAGCGGAGGTCGGTCAGGTTGGCAGGAGTTGGGAAGTCCCGGATCGCGCTGACCTTTCCAGGATCAGCCGATATGCCCTTGCCTGAGAGGGTGTACCCACAGAAGTTCACACTAGGTGCGGCGACCACAAACTTATCCTTGTTGAGGGTGATCCCGTACTTGCGGCACCTTGTGAGCATCTGGTGAATACGCTCAAGATGCGTGGAGTAATCCTCGTCATATAGGAGCACGTCGTCGATGACCTTGACACAGTTCGCCACACCCTGAAGGGCCATGTCACCGCGGAGGCAGAAAGCATCGCCTGTAGCGGCGAAACCCATAGGTCCTCTGCAGTGCTGAAATCGGCCGTACGGTGTGATGAACGTCGTGAGGTGCTGATCTTCTTCCGCAAGTTCCATCTGCCAGTACCCACATAAGGCATCTGCTGTAGTAAAGTACCTTGCCTTCGGGTCCACACTTCGTATAGCGGCGAAGGGTGTTGGTGAAGGGTGGGTCGGGCGGGAAACTTGGCTATTCAGCTTGGTGAGGTCGACGGTGATACGCACTCCAGTAATGTTCTTGGCGACTACTACCATGGGGTGGCACCAATCCGAGGGGTCGTCCCCCGCAGGCTTAATGATCCCCTGGGCTACCATAGAGTCGAGTTCCTTCTTAACTTGGCTCTGGAAAGCGAAGGGTATCCGTCGCGGTGTGTGGATGGCGAAAGGTACTGCGTCATCCTTCAGGTGTATTCTCATGGGGGAGCCAGCCATTGGCTTGAGTGGGGCCGTCTTTAGGTCCTCCTTGGAAACCAGCACGTCCTTGAATTGCAGTAGGAAGAACTCCCTGGCTGCAGAAGGTGACGTATTGGGTGGGAGGGGCAGCTCCTTGCACCTGTTGACATGTTTTACTTCCAGAATTGGCTTAGGGAAGTCTGAAGATATTATGGCCAACTCTTGACAGTGGCCATATGACAGTAGTGGCATCTGGACACCTTTGTGGACCTGAATCCTGGCATAACATGACTGCTTACCTAGGGTGAGGGTAGCCTGAAATGTACCCAGAGCAGGTGCCATTGTAGAACCGTCTGCGGTGAGCGTTGTGGAAGTTGACGGTGGTTGCAAGCTGCTCCCAGGGATCCCCAGAATGTCGAGGTGTCTTGTGCCGATGACTGTGACGTCCGCACCTGTGTCAGGAAGCATCTGGATACGGGAAGTAATGTCGCCGTATGACAGGTGAACACAGATGGGCTGAGGTGTCTTGCTGACGGGAGAAGAAGAGGATCCCACGCGATAACAGCGCTTGTTCTTCGCCGCCTGAGACTTGCAAGTAGTATCATTTTCCGTCCATGCCTTACAGCATTTGTCATAATGTCCAACGCGGCTACAGGAGCGGCACTGGACGTTGTTGGCAGGGCACTTCAGTGTCCTAGCCCAATGACCACGAAGGCCACAGTTATTGCAGGTGCTGTCAGCGGCAGGGCATTCAGAACCATGCCGACGAGCACAATACTGGCAGGGGTGACCTGGCATCGAAGTCTGAAGTGATGCTGAAGATTGATGCGAAGCTGAAGTCGGATGTGAAGCTGAAGTCGGATGTGAAGCTGAAGTCCCGTCACGTCCTATGTTCTTCTTATATGCGGAGATAGCACACAGCTGGTTAGATGGAGCACGAATGGCAGAAGTCGCACTTCTGGTGGCTTCGTAAGAGCGGCAGGTGGTGACAACATCCTGTAGAGAAGAGGCAGTGTCGAGGGAGATAAGCTTCTGAATGAGCTCTTCGTCCCGCACGCCCATGAGGATAATCATCTTCAGCTGTGTTTCCTCACAAGTCGACGAGTTCCCCGGACAAACGTCAACCTCCTCAGCGATGCGTCTGAGTCGTACGTAAAAATCTGCAAATGACTCACCCTCCAGCTGCTTACAACTGAGAAGCTCTCTCCTACGCAGAGCTTCGTTGCGGAGACCCTTGATATGCGTCTGTAAAGCATCCAAGACGTCCTTCACAGTCTTGTCTGTGTTGTGGGGGATTTGCAGGGTGTGCTCCAGGATACGTTGCGTCTCTAGGGTGAGACACATCCTCATCTGGATCAGCTGTTTCTCCCTAGGCAACCTCGATAAGTCGACCATCATCGAATAATCGTCCCATCTCCGACGCCATTCACGGAATACCTGGAACGAGGCATCAGCTTGGAGTGGCGGTGGACTCTGAGCGAGTGCTTTCTGTGGGGGGGGGGGGGGGCAAAGAAGTTGGAGAGGACCCTTCGGGCGCACCTGTGGACGAAGGGGCAGGTGTGGCAGCTGCTTGAAGGTTCACAGGTGCCAACAACTCGATCATGGCACTGAATCTGGCATTTTCTTGTTGACGCCTGTGATCCTCTTCCTGTCGCCTCCTGATGTCGTCTTGTCGTCGGTTTTCTTCCAAAAACTGAATTAAATGAAGGAAGTCGCTGCCTGTGGCAGGTTGCGGACGTGTGTAGTGGGGGCTAAGGGTGGGTGGGGCCGCTTGATCCACTTCCCGCTCCACTTGGAGTTGCACCGACATCAGTCTGACGTTGGGCTTGTTGGGTATCTGGAGAAAACCCGATAAATTCCCGATCTTCCATAAGGCCTGGTTTATTTCTCTCACAATTACTGTAATTAATAAGTGAGCAGAAAAGCAATTGCCTTTAAATGGAAGATATCTGCGAGCGTCTGTGAGTGTGTGTGTGTGTGTGCGTTCGTTCGTGCGTGTACTCGAGTCGGGCTGGCTCGAGAGCGCGCTGGCGGCTACTGTAACTCCCCTCGCGCCCTCACGCCAGTGCCAACCGAGTCATGAGCGGAGAAGGATGTCAAAACTTGAGCTCTCCCATAGGTCTTAAAATAGGCTTCCCTCTTTTGTAAAAAGTGCAGGAGCACAGGGAAACACTTTAAAGACACTAAAGGGCACACACAACACTGAAAAGGCACTTCACAACACTGCACTGTAAATCCAGGGATATCTTGAGGTACGCGCCGAGATTCACTCGACAGGAGGAGTTGACAAGATGGCGTCTCCGAGAGAGATTCTGCGTCCACTCCAATTCTGAATAATGTGATGTCCCAGCTAATCACTGCGCCATGTGGGAGACTCAGATGATGCTTCCAATCAGGGGTAAAGGAAACACACTGGTGTCAAGTTCGTAAGTTCTATTTCTGGGACAAACACACAAAAGGAGTTAAGACAGGGTAAACAACGTCCTGTCTTGGAATCTCTCTGGGTATCTCTCTCTGCGCATGCGCGTACAGCGCGCATGTGCTCAAAGTCTGAACTACACTCAGTGACAAAGGGGAGTATGATTATAACATATAATACAGAGACCTGAATCAATAATGGTAAATAGTACAGCTACATATTACAGCATATTCGTCTCATATATCTACAGAGCCTGTGTCGAGGATGGTGCGGAAGCTTCTTACCAAATTTGCAGATGAGGTCGTGGTGATGGTCAGTGAGAGTCGAAAGGGTCAGTGTGTTGAGCGCTTCTTGATATGTAGAGTAAGAAGAGGAGAGAATAATCTTGCATGCCCTCTTTTGCACTTTTTCTAGGTGTTTACGTTGTGTGGCATTTAGGGAGGAAGACCAGGTAGGGGAGGCATAGGTGGGCTTGGGAAGTATGAATGTTGAGTAGACACTGAGGAGCTCGGGTGCAGGAACTCCAAGGGACTTGAGTCAGCTTGAGGAGACGGAAACTAGAGGATTTGACATCTTCACTGACGTGTGGTTTCCAATTTAGTTTGTTGTCTATGGTGACGCCGAGGAGCTTAGTGGAATCTACAACCTGGAGTGTGTTCGGACGTAAAGTAATGGAAGGGGTGGGACAATGTCGGAGGAGAGGTTGATGTGCATAACCATGGTCTTGGTATGGTTGATGGTGACGTGGTTTTTGGTGGCCCAGTTTTGGAGACTGTTCAATAAATCCTGAAGGGCGGTATAGTCGGGAGCAGAAATGTTGACGCTGATCCCAATGGTGGAGTCGTCGACATATTTCCAGCGAGCAGGGGTTTCTCTTCGGGCATCATTGATAAGCATAAGGAAGCAGAGTGGTCCCATCTTGGTGCCTTGGGGGACGCCACAGGTGAGTGACTGAAAGGTGGAGATGGCCACTCGGAAGTGTACAGCTTGGCGTCGGTCACTGAGGAAGTCTATAAGCCATGGTATAAGACTTCTCCGAAGCCCGAGGTCAATATCTTTGTTGATGATTAAATTGTGGTTGACTAGGTCGAATGCTTTAGTGAAATCAATGAAGGCGACAGCTACAGACGTTTTTCGTTTCTTGAGATGGCGGTATATGTAATCGAGAAAGCTGACAAGACAGTGAGTGGTGGAGGAAGTTTTCATATTGCCAAATTGCTGAGGGTCTACGACTCCTGCAATATCAGCATAAGCCGAGTCGAACACAAAGCTTTCACAGATTAGGCTGGGTTTTGGGGTGATTGCAATAGGTCGTAGCTGATTTAAGGATTGTGGGCTGGTTGTCTTGGGCACTGGTGATACATAAGAGGTCTTCCAGTCAGCTCCGGGAAGAACTCCTTGAAGAGTTTCATTGGTAAGTCAATGGGGGTGGTAGAGCGTTTTAACTTTAGTTTGTCCAAGCGTTTTGCTACTTTAAATTCTTCTACTAAGTCAGTGGGAAGGGGGGCTGGTAGGTAAGAAGGGAGAGTGGTTGTGTCAAGCCTTGGGAGCATCTGGCATGTAGTAGCGAAATGGTTATTTGTTTGCTCAGCTGCGTCAACATTAGTGAGATGGCTAAGGAAGGGGAGGGGGTGTGTCTTATTGTTTAGTCCACAGAGTTCTTTAAGCTTACCATACCATTGACTGATGTTGGTCTGCTTCAGGTGTTGCAATTTGGTTGGGTAGTGAGACTTCTTTGCAGTGCGTATTTCGCGGATGACTCGGTTGCGAAGGGACCTGTAGCGGATGTGGTCATTGAGATGAAAGGCTCTGTCTCTCTGTTGCATAAGTCTTTTGATCCGAGGTGTGATCCAGGACAAGTTAGCTGGGTGAGATCTGACGGACTTCTCGGGGAAGAAGTGGTGGTGAGCTTCCGTGGTGGTGTTGGTATAATTTATCCATTTGGTTTCCACGTCATCCACGCTAAGTACTTCAGTCCAGGGATGGTGAACTATCTACTGCCCGAAGAGGCGCACTGCAGAGTCAGTAATCGGCCTGTAGGTCTTGATGTAGGGTCTCTGTACTTGAGTGGGAGTGGCAGCTGGGGACCAGAGCACTGATAAGTGTGTGCTACACCCAATAGGAGGCATTGGTTGAGGTGGTTGGTACTGGTCCGCTAAGTCAGTTAAGATAAGGTCAAGGGTATTTTGACCGTGTGTGGGGAAGTTCACAACTTGTGATAGTGATAGCTGGTCCTGGATATCAGTGGTGTCAATTTTATCATAATCCCCACATAATTCTAACTTGGCACATGGGTACCTAACTCTGAGGTGGTAATGAGATGATTGATAAGAGTGTCTCTGGTGGATGAGCGAGGCGGATGGTATGCCACAGATTATGATGGAAGCAGTGTGGCGCGGGTGGGCCCGTGGCACAACACGTACCCATAATGCTTCCACATCTGCTGAGACTTGAACATCCAGGCGTGACGGGCGTAGGTCATCTTGACAGAAGAGGGCAACGCCCCCTCCGCATCTATATGAACGAAGGTGATGAAAGAGTTGATATCCCTCAATATGACACGTTTCAGGCACAATTTGCCAAGCCTCACATATGGCCACGACGCTCGCGGCGGCTGACCTGACTGTAGTTGCCAGCTTGTCAAACTTGTTAGCTAGGGAAGTGACGTTGGATAGCAGTATAGACGGGAGATCATACCATATCCGTGGAACTTCAGTGTAATGGTACGGTCTGTCAGGGGTGGGTTTCTCCGGTTTCCTAGTGGAGGTTACGGTCCTAATGGGCTTATGTGTATGACGGCCTTGTCTATGGCTACGCGCGTGGAATATGTTCAGCAACTTGAGTCGCGCGATAACGCTGCCATCAGGATAACAGTTCCCACGCTTTAGATGGTACAGAGTGCGTCGGGATTAAGTGATTGGTGGCCATCTGTTGATATCTGTTGTGGGCGGATGGAAGTGTTTGTCTCCGGTGGCCATAAAGTCACTGACGGCACTTTGAGGGCCACTGACACTGGTAGACATCTGTTAATATTTGTCAGTCGCAAAGACCGTGGGTCTTTGTCCCTGGTGCTTGCGGTCGCCGACATAGTTTTCACGATATATGTAAACACCGCGGTGGTCCTTGTCACTGGCACTTTGAAGGTGACCGATAAAGTGCCCACTGTCTAACTTTTCCTTGGGGTGCACTATCAGAGCACTGTATGATAATCACTTATTGCACTGATGACTTGAATGTTTTGCTGAGAAAGTCCCGGTCAGGTTAGGTTCTGCTATAACGCGTGTTTTGACAACGCGAATTGGCTCTTACGCGATTTATGAATAGAGGAACGATATTTGTATAACGCGAACATTTGTTTGCTGTAACGCGATTTTTGCTTACTATTTCTCCAATTTTGTGGTATTAACTGTGAATATGGTAAAGAAGAATATCTCCAAGAAGCGTTCTGGTGATCGCATTCCCAGTGATGATCGTAAAAGAAAGGCTATAACCCTTGAAGAGAAGCTCGATGTTATCTATCTCAAAATCACCCTTCTCCCCCATCAAGTTATTTTCATATTTTTTCAAGGTAAAGTGTTACATTTACTGTATGATTTCATTATTAGATATGAATGTAACATTTATTTAGACTGTGCTATCCTTTGTGTTAGGCTAACTAAATTTTTTTCGATTTCGAGTAGTAATCTGCACCTAACCCTATTTTTTCCATAAGCCCTGTTATCTCCATAACGCGAATTTCTATAACACGATGTTTTACAAGAACACAACTATCGCGTTATAGCAGAACTGACTGTATGTAGAGGCCTCAGCCAAAACCTGGTTAAGGTCGGGGGAGGCTATGTCAAGGGCTCTAGGGGGCCCTCATGTATTCATTATCAAATGTATAATTTAGCACATTGACTGCATTTTATTATAAAACACTTGACCTATTAATAATTAATATTCAATTTGTAGGATAACTCAAGGAGTGCAAAAGTTTTTGGAGAGGGCATTAACTCGCCAGGCCAACATACAGACAATTAAAACATCTACTAATTACTTAAATGCTGTACATAAATATTGAAGAATAAATAGAATAAATATGAAGTAAAAAATGAGCCCCCTTACAAAGGCACCTATGTAGTCTTAAAGAAGGTCTCTGACAGGGTACTATATGAAGTACTGTGCAAGAGGCAATAAAAAGGTTAGGAGGAGTGTCTTGTGTGAGTGGTTATGGAGTGAGTAATGGTGAGGAAAGTGAGGAATTTAAAGTGAAAGTAGGAGTCCACCATGGGTCGTCTCCAACCTCCTTCTGATATCATAGACTGGTGCTGGAGGCAATATCACAAGATCTTACTTTTACCTTTATCCTCTTCACCAAATGATCGACTCGTTAGCTGCTTGGGCGATCGGTCACATCTCTGTTATGCACTGTTAGCAAGTTCTGGGTATGCACTGGCTCCTGAATGTACCTGAACCCACCCCAGTGTTGGTCAAGTCTTGTCTTGAAAGAGCTCACACTCGGTGCCGTCACAACACTTTCTGGTGCATTGTTCCAAGAGTTCACAACTCTCACTTTGAAAAAGTTTGCCCTCACAGTTTTCTGGACTTTCAGCTTCTTCAATCTTGAGCTGTGACCCCTTGTGGGGTGAGTGACCGCCAGCTCCAAGTAAGGACACTCGACTAAGTAGTGCCCCTTAAGATGCTCATACACCTCATTTAGGTCACCCCTTGCCCGTCTGTAGTATAAGCTAGGCAAGTTCAGGCACTCCAATCTTTCAGGGTAGCAGAGGTGCCGAAGTGCAGGCACCAGTCTGGTGGCCCTCCTTTGAACATTTTCAACCAACTGACAGTCCCTAGCATATCTCAGGGACCAGACGGGATGACAGTACTCCAGATGGAGAAGCACTTCACTCTTGAAGATCGTTATGGGGGACGTACCGTCTATATATTTAAACGACCTTTTTATAAGACCCAATAATTTATTTGCCTGATTTACCTTCCTCTCACAATGGCCCGAGAACTTGAGCTCATTGTCAACATACACACCTAGGTCCTTCTCACACACAGTCTCAACTAGCGCAGTTTCTTCATCCCGTCGGGACATATGATACTCCTCCTTACCGTTGGTACGCCCCAGGTGCGTCCTCTTACACTTCGTGACATTGAATCTCAGCAGCCATTTCTTCGACTGGTCTGCCCTAGGAGTTGTATACTAATTTCTAGTATACAGAGAGTATTGAAGAGGCAGTGGAGAAATTTATGAAATGGAAGGACAGAATGGAGTTAATAGGGAAAAGAGTGAATGTGTGGAAAGCAAAATTAATGATTGTTGGACATGTGTTGTCTGTAAGAAGGGTGTTGGCAGTAACCCAAACAGTGGTGGCTTTAGAGTTTGGGGGGCCCTGGGCAAGAGAGCCATTGGGGGCCAACCTCTGAAATTTTATATTTTTATAACGTATCAATAACATAGCTTTTTTCAGATTTTGACCAAATTTTATTTAACCCTTGATGCTGTCATGAACGTATTGGTACCATGATAATGCATTTATTCGGTGTGGTTAATATTTATTGCTCTGGAATGGAGAATATAACCTAATACATTTACACTCATATTACTACACAACATCTTCCGTTGAAGAGGGTCGTCGTGTTTCAACCCAAGTGTTAAACTAAATGAGTCCTGAGGGACACCGCGGTACAGTACTTAACGGGAGGTGTGGCGGTAAAATGAACTAATTCCAATATTATAAATTAATTTTATTGGAATTAGTTAATTTTACCACCACACCTCCCCGCTAAGTACAGTACTGCGGTCTCCCTCAAGACTCCTTTAGTTTAACACTTGGGTTGAAACACGACGACCCTCTTCAAGGGAATTAGTTTAAAACTCGGGTTGAAACATGACGACCCTCTTCAAGGAAAGATGTTGTTTAATAATACGGGCGTTAGACTGCACTAACACTTATATTTTAAAGTTGCACAAGTGAAAGAAACTTAAGAAAGCAACAAAAACAAAGTCTACTCTTACAAAATTAAATTTAATTCCGTTACCAAAACCAAAGAAGTGAAGTGCATGAAGATAACATAATAGAACACAAGCTGGTGACCACTACACTCATTACATAATGGTGAATGGCAGGTCTATTTGAATGAAACTTTTCTAGCTTCTTTGGATGCAAAATCCTTAATAAGGTCAGTACAGTATAATCTTATTCTCTTCTTATTTTATTTTCAACTGAAATAATTGCTAAGCCAACTAGACGTTCTTGTGATGTGGAAGAGCGTAAATATTTTTTAATCATTTTCAGTTTGGAAAATGACCCCTCACCAGAGGCAACTGTTATTGGTGGTGAGAAGAATGCAGCCCAATATACACAAATATGGATATACATCTTGAGTTACATTTATAAATAAACTGAAGGGCTGCCAAAGCTGTGCTTTTTTCCTGAGGTCGATTATACTGTATAGGTATTTGTTAACTTTAGTCCTATAATTCTTTATGATAAATTGGCAACATGTGAAATCTACAGAAAATTCTAAGACACTTTTCTTCTATGATAATTTCGTCGCAAATGTATAATAAAGAAGATATGGCGCTCGAAAGTTTTGGTTAGGAAATTAACCTTGACATATTGCCATTATCGGGTAACCCGCTGTCATCTTCAGAAATCCAGTAGGTTAGGTTAGGTTAGGATGCATATTTTAGTGATGACTAATATGTTTTTTCGTATGCGTTTTGAATGAATTTTACCTTCAAAACTGGCGCAAATCACTCATTTTTTTAGTTTTCCCCCAGCCCAAAAACCCCGATTCCCACGGGGGTGGCCCATTATTGTTGGGGGGTAATATTTTTTTTTTTTTTTTTTTTTTGCGACAGTTTTGAAGGTCAAAATCATTCAAAACGCAGCAAAATACATTTTTTTTGAGTCGCTAGAAGATTATAGGACTAAAGGTAACATTTACCATTATATAATCTAAAGAGACTCCTGATTTCAGTCACTAGCTCTTCAGTGTCTACGTCTCCCTCAAGGTATAAAGATACATCTTTGCATCCTTTATGTTATCATTACCCAATTTGGCTAATGAATTAATATCAAATATGAATCCATACTTGTCCCTAAATTGCACCATTTCCTGAAATCTGTCCTCTAGTTGAGCAATTGTTACATCCACCGTAACATTAAACTCAACTGGGTTCATGAGGAGCTTCGGCCAAAGAAAGCCTACGCCTGTTTCTTACCGTGTTCTGCAAATTTCATTTCAATAGGATGATCAAATGTCTCATTAAAGCTTTCAACAGCTTTTAGAAAACCCTGATCTCTATACTCGTCACTTATTCCAGCGTACCTTTCTGCAGTGCCACTTCAACATCTCTTAATTTATTCATTTGTCACAGGATGTCATACCATAAAACTGTGCTGATGAGGAATGTGAATGATCGTACCTCAGCCAAAAGCCCGTTGGCCTCAGCCCAAGTTACACTGTGACCCAAAGATGACAAATAAGTGTGGAAGACGGGTACACAAGAGGGACAGACGTGCATCATGTTGCTAATATAAGTGCAGGTATCCATGTGGCCTTAGCAAGGATAGAAAAGCTTCACATGGGGGATATATCACTAGATTGTGTTGATGAATTTTTCTACTTGGTGCTGGAGGTTGTGCTTATCGTCGAGTCGTTACTCAGTGGCGAGTGGAAACGTTTCTTCACTTGAAATTTTGAAAAAAAAGTTTACAATCGTTTTATGTGAGGTGGTGAAACTTAGACAGCAAAAGAAGACAAGGATTATATAAACTCTAGATTTATAAGATAACCAGTAATACTCACAATTGCTGGATGCTTGAATATTTAAAGTCTCCCTGAGAACTCCACTAAGCGTCCTCTCACCGGTACAGACGCTGACTCCACGGGTCACACCTTTCATCTTCACAAGAAGTTATAAGGATGCTCGTAAAATATTACAAATTTGTGCTAAAACTATTTTTATTTCTATAGAAATTATAAAAAAATAAAATTAAAATATTTATAAAAAAAGCAGGACTACTTTGTGTGGATAAAAGTTTAACATTGGTTAATATTACTATGGCATGTCCTAATAATTCAAAGAGCCGACAAATGTATATGATTCCCAGTAACTGAATATATAATTGTCTTTTTAAACCCTTCAGTGACTTACTCTTAACAGCATAAATGAGCCACTGTCAGTTGTTTAGGGATTTGTAAACTTTTCGGGGTGGGGTGGAATATATGAAGCATGAAGGGGTCACGGTCAATATTGTTATTCAATTGGAATGTATGAGTTTGCTTGAACAAAACTGGCGCAGATACAGATACTTCTCGAAGTTGGATTTGAAACCAGTATTTGGCAAAAGTGCGTAACAGAGACGTGACCGACCGCCAAAGCGGCGGCACATTGGGCACTTTCCTCCAAACATGTTTCCCGTTACGCTGGCCGTTGGCTTGACTTTGTAGTGGATGTCTCCCCTACAAACTGCGTATCGCATTCCAATGTGCCGCCTTCCCTAGCAACCAACCAGATGTTACCGTATCTTAGCAACGAAACTACTCACCGGCAACTTTCTGGGTTTTCCCAACATGATTCATAGAGGACTGGCGGCTGCTGCTGGGTATATAAGCTCTGTCTCTCCATTGAGAATGAACCTCGGCGAGGTAGGTTCTCCCGGCTCCCCGCTCCTTCCTCCTAAGGTACCACTTGACCATGTTCACCCTAGCCCAGGCGAAGGTTGTGAGACTGATTCCGGTCGAGCACCCTTCGCGCAAGAAACTCAATCTTCTTGTTATTAAAGATTTTTTTGACCACATTGGACTCAAGGGGGTGATAGGGGTCGTCCGCAGTAAAGGCGGTACCCATATCATCACCTTCGAGGAATGGGGGCAGGGCCACAAATTGCCTCCCCTTGTGAATATCAATGGAGTCGACGTCATGTTTGACGCCTTACTTCAGGATAACTTAGTTTTGGGAGTCATTTCCCACACTGAAATTGAGTATCTTGAAAAAGACGAACTTGCCGAGCTGATTGGAGATCAGCTCTCAGTACTTAGGAAGCTGACCAGCACAACTGCCCTGGTTGGTTTTCCTAAGGAACTTCCTAGCTCCGTTATACTGGGTTGGGAAAAAATCCCAGTCAAGCCTTACCAGCAAAAACCCACTCGCTGCTACAATTGCCAGAAATATGGCCATCTGGCGAGGAAGTGTGGTGCTCGCGAGGTGTGCTCAAGCTGCGGGGCACCCGGCCACACCGACGCTGACTGCCAGGCGGCCGTTAAGAAGTGCGCGGCTTGTGGTGGCCCTCACTCCTCCTCCGACCGGCTTTGTCCCAAGTGGAGGGAGGAGTGCAGGGTGGCCAGGCTGCGGGCTAAAGAAAAATTGACTTACAAGGAGGCCCTCCTTGCAGTCAAGAATCTAGAAAAGAACAACCAAGACAAAAACAAACAAGAAAAGAACAACCAAGACAAAAACAAACAAGAAACGAACAACCAAGAACCTGATAACATTATCACAATAGAAGACCAGAAAAAAGAAGACCAAAAAGAAGAAGACGAAGAACAAGAAGAAGAATGGGAAGTAAAAACCAAAAGAAGAACCAAGAAAAAAAAGAAGTGCAACCAATCAGCTTCGGCCGAAATAGCCTAACGGCGAAGAGGCCAGTAATCCCAAACAACTTGAATTGAGAATTCATTCTGACCATTCTTGAACAAGCAACACCTCCTCCGTTGCTGCCTGGCTCCCTTCGCTTCTCCTCGCCTGCCTGGCAGTCCTCGCTCCCGCCAGCGAGCATGGCGACCCACCAGCTGTCCTTCTCTGAGCTTCCTTACCAACCAACTCTCATTCTGGCCCATCTTCCTGAACACGCAACACCTCCTCCAGCAAGCTCCTAGCTGTCCAGCATTCATTCAACCAGGAGGCCAGCAACAGGCAACATCTTCTCTAACGAAGCTCCTGCACATCTACCTCCTTCAACACGCTACTCACCGAACGTCTTTTACTGAGCAGCTCCCCACCTCACGGCATCACCAGCACCAGACTGTCTATCATTTTCAACCAACTGACAGTCCCTAGCATATCTCGGGGACCAGACAGTACTCCATATGGGGAAGCACTTCACTCTTGAAGATCGTTAAGAGGGACGGACCGTCTAGATATCTGAACGACCTTCTTATAAGACCCAATAATTAATTTGCCTGATTTACCTTCTTCTCGCAATGGCCCGCGAACTTCTGCTCATTGTCAACATACACACCTAGATCCTTCTCACATTGTCTGAAATAGTGCAGTTTCTTCATCCCATTGGTACATATGATACGCCTCCTTACCGTTGGTACGCCCCAGGTGCATCCTCTTACACTTCGTGACATTGAATCTCAGCAGCCATTTCTTCGACCGTTCTTGGAGCTCACAGAGATCCTTCTGCAGCTCTTCACATTCTGCATGGTTCTTGATTTCCCGAAATAACTTGGCGTCATCCGCAAACATTTGTATGGAGGAGTGTACAACGTCAGGCATGTCATTTATGAAACAAACAAACAACAGCAGGCCCAATACACTGCCCTGTGGTACCCCACTTGTGATGGGTACAGATTATGATTTCGTGCCATTAATCACCACACACTGATTACAGTCATGTAGAAAGTCTTCTATCCACGCCAGGACATTTCCCCGAATTCCGTACCATTCCAGTTTGATTTTCAGCCTTTCGTGGGGTCCAAATATCCAATACCTTGAGCAATTGTGTTATGCAGGAGCGCCCAGCATAAAACCGTGTTGGCAATCCTATACAAGGTTGTTTCATAGTAGATGTTTCATCGAGGCATCTCTGATAATACTCTCAAGTACTTTACATACTATGCTGGTCAGGCTCACCCGTCTACAGTTGTTCATGGAGTGACAATTGCCCTGCTTGAAGACAGGATTTACGTAATCCATTTTCCAATCACTGGGGACCTTTTGTTCATCTAGGCATTTACAGAACAGGATCTTCAAGAGCTCGGCAAGCCCGTTGCACAACTTTCTTAGCACTCTGGGATGCACCATGTCAGGGCCGGGACTCTTATGGACCTTTAGCTTTGACAGTTTATTTCTAATACTCTCTTCTGTAAACACAATGTGGGTCATTGCTGCATCGAACCGTCTGTCCTCAAACGCAGGAAGGTTAATCGCATCCTGTCTTGTGAACACCTAGGAAAAGCTGTTCAATGCCTCAGCTTATCCTGGTCAGAATTTGCATAACTATCATCTTCAAGCCTCAGCCTCAGGTCTGATACTCCTACTCGCATTTTTAATTTTGACTTTGCAGAGCGGTAAAACGCCTTGGGGTTTGACTTGACCTCGCTTGCAACCAGCCTCTGGAACTCCTTTTCAGCACTTCTACATTTTGCCTTTGCCTGGTTTCTGGCTCTTGTATACATCCTCCTGTCCTGGTCATTGTTTGACCTAACCCACGTCTTGAATTTCTGGGTTTTCTTCTTAACTTTGTCGACCTCCGCATGGTTCATGTTCCAAGAGGCACTGGGTATATATTTCTCGATCAAATGGGTCACTTTACTAGTTATGATATTCAGTGTAGTGTCTGCGTCATTGTGCCAATTTTTGGTCAGGCCAGTGGATACCCTTCATCTCTTCCCTCATCCCATTGTTATTTCCCTTGTAATATTTCTACCTTGACCTGTCTTTATCTTGAACTGGGTACAGTAACAGTTAAATTTGAATGACAATACTACATGGTGACTGGAGCCATGTGGGGCTAGGTGACTGAAGCCAACTGGGGCTAAATGTTCCAGTTTACTTTTACTTTTTTTACTTTTACCCTCTTCGCCACTGATCGGTACCCTCCTCGTTTGTTATGATGAGGTCTAGTGGCTTGGGTGTTTGCTCCCCTCTGTAATGAGTCGGGTCTCTAACAAGTTGGAACAGAAAATTATCTCAGAGTTTCTACAAAAAAAAAGTAGCAGGGTTATTCAAGTCATTTGAGGTGAACTCGTTTCTCCAGTCGATGTCGCCATAGTTAAAGTCCCCCCCATGATAAGGAGGTGGCTAGGGTTGAGCGTCGCTGCATTGTCTATTAAGGCTCTTAAGTTCCTTTGATTTCGTGGGCTACAGTTTGGGGATGTGTAGATACACCCGATAATAAGTAAGTCCCCTCCCTTCAAATTAATTTTACACCACTTGGACTCCTCAAAAACATCCTCTCCCTGTACCCAATGCCTCTAGGAATACGAGGAGAGCCCTACACATGAACCACGCAGCGGTCGACAGAGTTAAGAAGAAAACCCAGAAATTCAAGACGTGGGTTGGGCCAAACGATGAGCAGGACAGGAGTATGTATGCAAGAGCCAAAAACCAAGCAAAGATAGTGTAGAAGGGCTGAAGAGGAGTTCCAGAGGCTGGTTGCAAGCGAGGTCAAGTCAAACCCAAATGTGTTTTACCGCTATGCAAAGTCGAAATTCAAAAATGGAGTTGTATTTTTGTAGGAGGGGGAAAGAGCCTCGATAAGTTGGAATTAGGGATAACTCGGCAAGGTCAGAGCCCCATATGTGCCGAGTTATTGAGGGTTTACTTGTGTATCTTTCATTATTTCAAAGGTCATTACTTAACACTAATTACTCAAATTTTTAAATTGTGAACCCAGATCTTTAATCACCATGTAAGTAGTACCTTTATATGAAATTTAAACAAACTCTATTTTTTTTTCCGTAATTGCCAAAAACTAAGGTATTAGGTCAGACATAGTTTTGACGTAAATCACTATTTTGGGGGAAAGTGAAAACTAACATGTTTTTATAGTAAAGGTAGTTTATATTTTTAAGAAAGTGTATCTAAAGGTGATATAAAACTTACAGGCACAGTGATATTATTACATCACTTGTAATCTTTCATCCTCTTCACCACCGATAAGGTCGTTAGCCGCTTGGGCGATCGGTCACGTCTCAATTGTGAGTATGGCTGGTCTATGCACACAAATAACACACACTATTTCTGTGGGTAGTACTATTTAGAGCAACATGCGATCATCGGAAACGTATACCAGCACCTCAGCTGTGAATATACGTAGATGGTTTATTCACAACATATATGAGTAACAAAGTCTAATACTGGTACAGTAGGGTCTGGGTATACTGCGATTTTTTTCTACCTTTTTTTATATCGCGACTACCAAAATTATCGACATTTTCCAATATATAGCAATAAATCTATCTATTTCGCGAGGGAAATCGGGCAGAAAATATTTCAAATTTACCGCCATGGCAAATAAATGCATTATTTGCCCACCAGAGGTGCCACCGTGGCTGCTCACTCATGTATTCATGCTCGCCCGCACAGTCTTTCTGATTCAGCTCTTACCACATGTGGATGCTGCGCTTTCGCTTTCCAGTCAAGATCACCACGTGCTCTGCTACTGTCTACCAAGATGCCTAAGCGTATTTGTACCACTCCTAGTTCAAGTGAGAAGAGGAAAACCTTCAACATTGGTGATAAGGTAGAGAGTCTGAAGGCGCATGAACATGGAGCAAGTGCCTCTGTTGTCACATGCTGTTACGTAGGTGCGGGATTGTCAAGTGAGGGTGGCAGTGTGGCGTCTGCTGCCGAGTCTGGTGTTCATTGGTGCTTTAGTAAGAAAATAAACTCGTTAAGTCAAGTTTAGTCACTTTTATTGGTCTTTAGAACCTAACACTATTTTCCCATTGATTACATGTAATTATATATCGCAATTTAGTATATGGCGAACATCCTTGGACCCTATCTCACAATATATCCTGACCCTACTGTAATAGCATTATTTATGGTTTCCATACTCAACATAGGACAATTATATTCCTGCTAATTATCCACAATCATATACATTTAAAGAACAATCCTTGGCACCAGTCAAAATGAGTATACACCAGGCCTACACCACTGGTGTCCAAGCCCATGTGCTCGGCTGTAGCGCGGTGCTAGAGAGCCCACTCATCCTTGGTTAGCTCCCAGGGCGCACCACTCCCTCTGATTTTTATCTCGCTGGATTAAAGACATCCTGTGCTTCGGACATCTCGCCTGCAGGCAACTACTGATTCTTGGTAGTTGTGAGTATCAGCAACCACACACACACACCGTGCCTGAGAGACAATGAGGAAATGCCAGGAAAAGTGTAAAATTAAATACAAATTATCACACACATCTGGCAAGGGAAACGCATGGTGGATCAACAAAGACAATGTCTAGTTACGTTATTTTATCACTCGGAAGACTTTCAACTGTGTTAAAACATGAACACTGATATATTCAACAAAGTTCAACCGTGTTAAATTCACTTAATATGGCGAGTGTGAAGCACAATACTCTTTAAACGCTAACCTGGCCAGTAGACCACGCCCCTCTTCTATACTAATAGCTGATTGGTTCAAAGAAAATTCAAACTAAATGTGCTCTCAATTGGCAAACAGACCTGTTATTATTTAAAATAATGTTAAATACAGTACAGGCAGCCCCCGACTTACGACGGGGTTAGGGACCCAAATCCAGGTCGTAAGTCGAAAATGCAAAAATAATACTGTACATAGAAAATCTAAAATGGGAGTCTCTTTTTTTTTCTCAGCACCACAACTCTCACTTTTAAGCTTGCCAGCCATTTTAAAGGGAATTAAAAATGAAAATTTTGTCAGTACACAGCACAATCACTGACGTTGGGACTCGAAAATACGTAATTTGAAAAATTATTGGTACGACTGGGGCGGTCGTATGTCCGGGTGGTCGTAAGTCGAGGAGTACCTGTATATGGATTATCAAAATGCAAATAATTTCAAGGCATTAGCACTTCAGAGAGGATGTTAGAAAATTTTAAATATTATAAAAGGTTGATATAAATACGCCCTTATATACGTATATGCAGTCCAGGCTGGGGGGGGAGGGGGAAAGGTAAGACTCACAGGGGAACCAATCAGCTCTTTGTAGTTATGGACAAGGGGCATGGCTTACGGACCAGCTTAGCGTGAAAATACTATATGTAGTTACATACCCGAGAGATGATATGACGTCAGGAAAATTGACGATCCTCTCCCGTACAGTTATTGAAGTCATCTCCATAGAAAGATGTTATCCTTTTATGTAAAGTATCAGTATCCTAGCCTCTACTATTGTACCATTGCATAACAGTTGAGGGAGATCCTTAAACATGTTATAATTAACTGATCAAAATAATCTGGTTTAATTAAAATTCTTTGATTGTTATCCACAGGTCAATGCGTGCACCTTAGGGACTGTCTCCAGTATCATGTGAAATCCATTAGACTCCTTCAGCTTAGTTGCATCACTCTCACACACGTCCTTTCAGGGGATCAAGTTTTTCTTGGTCTATCGATGAGGCATCTGTGAAGCTCTTACTGTGGACACTAAGAGAGGATGTTCATCTAGGCATATCTGAATAATCTATTTGCACAGCAGGGTGGCAGTACGGTATGTTATGGTACTAAATAGACAAGATAACTATAGAACCTCTGTAAAGATACTATGGAGACAATGTGTCACTGCTATGGCTGTGATGCCCCCTGGGTGTACAGGCATCCCCTGCGTTACGGAAGGGTTGCGTCCCTGGAAAATTGACCGTATCGCGAAATTCCGTAATGCGAAACCTATTTTCCCACTGACTTCCATCATAAAACGTGTTTGGTCATTTACGCGGTGCCTTGCCAGAATGAAATGTTTTAATTATGCGGTAAATTTGGTCATTTACGCAGGAAGCGGCGCGGGCAGGGTGCGCACAAGGTCGCCCAGTCATCAAAACATTACCGAGTTCTTCACCCACCCCCCCACCACAGCCGGCCCAAGTCAGTGACAGTTATAGTGAGGATATGGACTTTGATGGGTTTGACAAAGAGGCCCTGCAAGCCTCTGTGGTGGATAGTGATACAATTGATACAAGTGATACAGGTGAGGGCCAATAATCTGCCCTCTGCCTCGGAACCAACCCCCCATCCCCGTGTGCCCAGCCATCTTTTCTACTAACGTAAGTGTTAAAAAACCTAATAGTATTGATATTTCTCTTAATTATTAATTGTGTGTGCATACCATCATAAAATTAAGATGTTAATTTGACTACAACGTACGTATTGTGTCGGAAAAAGTGGAGTTTCGGGGTCGGCCCAGTCTCTATTTCAATTAATCCCATTTGTTCTGTTATTTCATTAATGTGTTTCTGGTTTTACGCAACCTCCACGGGTTCAATTGACCGCGTAAATCCAGACTATACTGTACTGTACTCACCACAAAAGATGTTTCCAGTCATCTTGAATAAGGGTAATACACTGTACTGTACTTACTGTATGTTTGTAAAAGTTAAACCCAACTGCTGGGGTGAGAAACATGAGCGCACACTGGATGTAAACAATGGAGTGATTCCACGTGGCGACGCCACGCTTGGCGGTAGCAAACACCAAGAAATCCACACCAAACAAATTATAATTTATAAAAAAAAAATTTATTTTATAGTGATTTTTTTTAATTGTTAAAATTAACCCAATTTCCGTGAGTGCGGACTTACGAGCCGTATCGCGAAATTATTGATCATAATTTACAAATTCCGTATGAGCGAAATTCCGCAACCCGGGGTTTTGTAACGCGGGGGATGCTTGTATATGAGACTGCCAGGAGCTGTGTGGCTGCTAGGGGCTATGTGTGGCTGATGGGGGCTGTGTGATGCTCATAGGAGGTTGTATAAGAGCTTTAAGAAAGTGTAAGGCAGCCAAGGGCTGTGGCTGTGGTCATAGGAGGTAATATAAGTAAATTAAGGGGGCATGAGGCTTCTAGAATGATGCACAAGGCATCTACATGCCTGTATATAGTGTAGCAGTCATTTTGAAAAGGAGCCTTGTTCAAAGAGATATCCCTCCCCAATCTAGAATATAACACAACCTGTTTTTTTCTTTAAGGTTTAAGTATAAGAAGTGGGAAAATGATGGTTGTGGTGATTTATTTCACTGGCAGGACCATTCCACAAGCCCACTATTAGAACCATCCCATATGACGTTGCTAGTAAAGTTGAAGTATGTACTATACAAACAGACAATATACTGAACATTATCCACAAGTTTTATGTGGATGTCAATAAATTTTAGCATTTTCTCATCAACAAAACCCTCTGAACATCGTATACAGTAATTATAAACTTGACAAAGTATGAACTATATTTCTTCTAAAGATTTGTTACAACTACAATGCAGGTTTTTCATTGCTTTGACCTATTTCAAGACTGCATTTAAATCACACACATTATTAGGTACGAAAATGTCAAAATTAAAATTGGGAACACGTACTTGATAAAATGGAAAAGATAAATTAGAAAAACAGACAACCATATTTGTAACAGTAAAACCCAACACATGTTTAGTAAGGTACATCATTCAAGATGACATCGTAGACAGAGACTTCAGTATCATCAACAGAAACAGAATCATAAGAATCTTGTGGGCTGTTTGGGCTTCTACATGTATCACAAACACATTGTTCAATGCAAGGCAGACTGCCAGCAGACAAGAACATTTCCTTCAGACAAGACAGTCTTCGTCGCTACAGTGAGGTTATGAACATGTAATGGTGCACATTCCTGGTCAAACTTAAGAGGTTTTACAAGTCCCTCTATAGTCTTTATCCAGCCTACCTTTGGTTTTACTTTGTGACTTGACACCAGACTGATGTCGGCAGCACAGCTCTGGAGAAGTGTTGCTTGAAAGCATTTTTCGGTTCATCTAGCGTGTTGCACTGGTTTCCTTTTGGCCCATACAGATGGAGCACAAGAAATTGTGCAACATTATATGATCAGGTTGGTGACAGTGACAAACCAAATTCAGAGCATTCTGACACCATGTCTCTGTGGTTAGTCAGAGCTCTGAATGCAATACATTTCCAATTATTGAAAAATGCACTGGTACTGTCACAACCAGTGAGGGCATATACAGCAGGGAGGCACATTAATACCTGTTAGTCAAGTTCTTCCACAACAGTATGCACAAGTATGTACCACTCTCGTGCGATGGATTTTTCCAAGTGGCCAGCATACATATACTGTATTTGCTTCAGGAGAACCCCCTTGCTATACAGTAGTAATGCAGTAAGATAATTAGATGTGTGTCATCACAGCACACCACAGTCCTGTAATGGGTTTTTGCAGTCATTGGCATGCAGCACAATACAAGTGTCTGCTTCTGCATGTGTAGAGAAAAGATGTTCCAGCAGGACCTCACAGGCTCCACACTGGCAAAGCCTCCTGCAACAATGATGAATTTATCCTTTCTAAGCTGAGACATGGCCTTGGTGATGACAGAATCACTGATAAAGGCAGCAAGGACAGTTTTGTTGGCAGGTCCTATCAAGAAAAGATGGTTATTTGGGACATTACGTGAGCCAGTTACTTGACGAGTGCGTGCAATACCACCAACACCTCTGCCTTGATTGTCTTCCAGGATGTGCAGGATCTTTTTCAGTACCTTTTCAGAAAGGTCATCAAAAGCCTTGAACAGTGATTCATTTAGAGATTGGAGTATCACTATTCCATCATAAATGTAGGCAGTGGTTTTCTTTTCACCAGGAACTTTTGTCTGTGTGATTTTCATCACAAACAGCCTCCATCACATCTTTGCTAGAGGAGCTTTGGAATTTTTTTTTGCATTGAGCCATAATCATTGAATAGAGCTGGGGGTACCAAAGCAGGCTCATACTGCAAGACTACTTGAATTCAATGTCATGTATCAGTGATACAGCCGAAATGCTGTTTTATCTATCATTTACAGATGATAGCCAGTTACTGATGACACTAAGGAGGGTCACACGAATGGTCACAGAAAATAGTACTGCCAGTGAAAAAATTACCAGTTGTTTTACTGCTCTAAATGGGGGGGAGGGGTACAAGACCACTTTCTAGCTTTGACCACTAGACTAATAGGGCTCTTATTGTACTTGTTGAAGGTACCAGGGAAAGCCTGAGGTAACCAGGGGAAGCCTCAGGTCACCTGGGGGATGCCTGAGTTAACATAATTTTCTCCTTTAACACAAATTAGCGGAGCCTTCTTTGAGCGTTTCTACAGCCAATTCGCCAGGCAAGAAGATGATGGTGGCAGTGTGTGATGGAGGGAGCGGGAGGGGGTTTTGAGAATTGCAATTAAATGCCAGGTAGCAACGTGTCCTCCTAATACCTGTATTACGTATTAAGTAATTATTAGATGTTTTAATTGCCTGTATGTTGGCCTGGCGAGTTATTGCTAGGTATGAAGCTAGACGTCGCATTCTGGACTATGTTACAAAAACTGGTCTTTGAAGAAAAAAAGGCTTTTCTTCAACAAAAAATAAAATGTTCTTTAACACATTTTTCCAATTTTCTATAAAAAGAATGCTTTCTTTAACATAATATTCATGTTTTCTATAAAAATAATTCCCATTTTCTCTAACATAACTTTCAATTTTCTTTAACATATGCCCAAGATAATGGGCACTACACAGGAGATGAATATATTACTACAGCTGCCTACTTTATTCATATGCATATTAGTGTAGATTTACACTTACAGAAAATATTAAGTAAGAAAAGAATAGTAAAAATAATTAAAATATGAATCATACACAGTTCACTTATAAACCATAAAACAATGTAATATATATATATATATATATATATATATATATATATATATATATTATATATATATATATATATATATTTTTTTTTTTTTTTTTTAAATATTTCTGTAAATAAACTTAAAGATACAATAACTTTACATAAGTATACTTTGATTGTGTAACTAAGTCTTTAAAAATCTAAAATTTGGAATAAGATAATGTTTGGTTAGAGTTACTAAAAGTTCATGAAAGTACTTTAGGGATAACAGAGACACTTCTGACTAACACGCACCGATAAAACTTTTAAAACATTATACGTACACAGAACATTTCTAGATAATTTATAAGAGACAATTAGTAACATGTATTGACATGAGTATTTCCCCAAGAGATTTTTGTATTATAAGTACCTCTCACTGAACACACTTAAATTCATGTGTAAACTCTAACACATAACTCCTCTAAAAAAGAAAGTCAGGTTTTACATTAAGATCAAACTTGAGCATTTGTGTCCATAATGGTCAAGGAATCTGAGACATCACATGTATCAAAAACTACTAAGTAATAATCCTGTAAGTGCAGTCAGTCCCTAATACACTATAACATGTCTAATAACTTTTAATTAAATGGAAGATATGGTTTCACTCACTCCATTTCTTATCTGCAGGGGAGAGAAAATGGAGTGATGTAAAATTACATTCTTTACTTGCGCTAGCCGGATGGACCCACAAGAACTTTTCATCCACCTTGCGGATTCTTTGCATCTAACCCAAGTCACTGCTGGGAATAATTGGGTCAGAAAGTTTACATAAAAAACATGAAAATAATCCCCTAAGACCAATAAAAGTTGAGATATGAACTTGTCTTTTGGTCTAGAAAAAGAATGACTGCCCCTGAAGGTTAAACTTTTTTTGTATTGTGCAAATCACATGCGAATTGTTTAAAACTTACAAAAAAAAAAAAAGCAAAGCAGTTCATGCATGAGATTGGAAATGTGCAATGTTCAATAAGTCACAAGCATTTACTTTATGTTTAAATTACTTCCAGTTTCTCAAAGCAAACCAGCTGGTGTAGACTAAACAAATATACTACTCTTAAGGTACTAAATTACAATAATCAAAACATTCAATGTGCTTCAAATAGTTTTGCATCTCAATTGCTGAATGAGCAATAGCAGTAAGACACTGGATGAACCAAATAAAGTTGCACTACAATGTGAAGCCAAGGCAATGTACTCGCCTCATCCTTCTTGCACCGGTCATAAGATAGAAAGAACCTTGACTCTCACACTGCACCACAGATGCTAAATACAGTATACTCTCGATGTAACAGAATTCAATTCTATAACAAACTCTCAATTTACCGGAAGGAATTTGTCCCATTATTTTTCGCTCGATTTAGTGAACTAGTTAGCTAAATCAAGATTAATTCTGAAAATACATTCACACCTATGGAGACACCACAGACACATGACATGTACAATGAAAGACAAAAGTCGTGTCGTAAAATTTGGTGAAATCATATGCCGAAGGGCTAAACATTTGGTGCGCTCTGCCTTGTGGTAGGCCCTGGGCTCTCGTTATGTTTCACGAATTATATTTAATCTTCGGACAAAACCTGCGACACGACTTTTGTCTTCGATCGCACTGTACATAGAAACATTACTAGAGGCTTATCTTAATTAAACTAGGGGGTTTGGTGTTTGTTTTAAATTTTTACAATTATTTCCAGACCTTTTTCCAATAGATAGCTGCACTTCTTTTCCGAGACTTCTGAGAGACTTTCTGCATAATGTCTAAGCATAGTAGTTTAGTTGACCGAGATGTAGCCCAAGGGGTAGCAGTGAACATAATGCAGTGGCAGTAGGACACAGACCAGGGGAATCATTTGGGGAGGGGAGGGGGGGAACACTCCCCAAGACCTGGCTTACCCCTCCCAAGGGCTGTCTTGTTCTCCAAGGAAAATTTTAATTATATTCCTTTTTCATCTACAGAATTTGGATTTGGCAAGAACATCTCAATGGTACTTTTACCTTGCACAATTAAACAAAATGATGAGTATTCATGGATTTTCATCGTTCCCATTGCCTACCATTTATAAACTGATTAGCAGCAAGGAAGTAAGTCATATTGCGAGCAGCCACACAGTGTGGATCTCATTACAGCCACGAAAGCAAACTTTGTTAAAATGAAATTTGATAGTGAATAAGATCAACAGTATGAGGAAGCAGAGGAGTTTGCAACCAAACTCGGCATAGTTGTTCCAGAGGCAAACACTCAATAGCATGAAGGATCAGCTCGTAGCAAAAGAGTGCAACGAATATCAAATAATTTGATAGATTATCTGTCAAACAGCATCCTTGGGAAGCGTTCAAAACATCTAGAGAATGTTCGGAGAAGCAGCTTAAAAGACCAAATGAAGTCAGAGTTGTACTTCTCAGTAACTGACAAGTGCACAGCTGAATATGATCGGAGGTTTAGCAGTAACATTGATCTTCTGCAGCCCATCTCCTCTTTTGATGTTCAATCTAAACATTTCCTTGATGAAGAAAAGCTCGCTTTGTTTTTTAAACATTACAGAGTGCACATTGATTTGGTTATGTTATCTTCACAAATGCATTCTGCAAAGGTGTTCTTAGATCAGAAAAAGCCTGACGACCTATTTGATGTGTACCAGAATCTAAATGCTTTACTGATTGTTTTTCCCTGAAGTACTCAATTTGTTACGAATACTATTGGCCATTCTGGTTACCTCTGCGGGCAATGAACATTTTTTCATTTTAAAACACGTGAAAGATTACCCGAGAACAACGAGTGATGACCGCCTTTCCAGCCTTCTTTTAATGACTAATGAACAGAAAATGGTTACATCATTCGATACGGAAGAACTGGCTGATGATTTTGCTCGACTGTTAATAGCCACTAGATGTAGACTGAGTATGTCAAAGATGTATCCTATTCTGAATATTCTGATTTGTTCACTGATGACTTTTTGACTATTTAGTTTCATCAATATATTAGCCGATACAATTATTTGGTCAATAATTTAAGAGTTGTACTCAAGATGTTGGTAAAGAAAGGTTTGCTTTGCTGGTGCTGTTATTCTTTTCTTAATAAAATTCAAAAGCAATTTTGGATTTATTTATGCAGTCACCACATCAAAGGTTTGCAAGATCAACGGCAAATACAATGGAGCAGGATTTTGACCCCCTACTCTTTGCTTGTAATGGTGTTGCCCCCCACCCAAGCAAAATCTGAAATGATGCGCCTCTAACACAGACTGAGTGGATGTAAACACAATCCAAGCACCAAGCAGCACATTTGGTGCAGAATTTAATGGAAACACACTCAATTTAGTGAACTAGTTCGAGCAAAAATAACGGGAAGTTCAACTTAACGGAAATTTTTATTTAATGGAAAGGGGTGGCTTGAATTAGTTTGTTAAATCAAGAAAATACTGTATACTGTAGCTCTAACCAACTTAAGAACATACAGTACTGTATCTGCTTGAATGTAACTCACATAATTCTAAAATAAAGCAGGAGTGTCTGAAGTTACCACACTGTGTTTCCTTACATGAAGCTATTACGAGATTTTTCCTTGGAATTTATATACAAGAATGTGCTTTCATATATAAAATCCTAAAAAACAATAGATGTTCTTTGTTTTCTTGCACTTACAGTAAGTCAAACATACAAAATTTTACTTGCATGAAACTTTCAGATAAACTGTTTTTCTTACAAAAAACTCCAAGATACAACATCATGTTTGTTTGTATGAAACTTTAAGATACAACATTGTGTTTGCTTTTTCATCAGAAAATTCAGTGATACATTATGTTTACTAGACTGAAACTTCTCAGTATAACAACACTGTACACTTTAACTTCGCTAATTCGACATTCTTAAGGCTCTACCCCATTCGAATTACCCGTAGAATATGATTTAGCCAGAGTGTGGTCAATTACTCTCTTTGTGCCGTGTGTAATTTATGTACTAACATAAGGTCAAATAGCTGTTACAGTCAGTATTATTGAAACATTATTTTGAATAACATACAAACAGTACAAGTGGGCTGCTAACATTAATGGTATTTCTGTATACAACCAGATTTTATGACGTAATGTTCGTGTCTCTTTGTGGGCTCATGACATAAAAAAGTAAAGATTGTACTGTGTAAGACCCTAATGGTGGGAGAAAATCACATACCCTTTAACATACAACTAAAGCATATGAAGTTATGATAACACTAATATTCAGGGGTGGGTCCAGGGAGTCCTGACCCTCCTTTTCATTATATAATTCCAATATGTTTTCTTTAATGCAGTATTGTACTCAGGTGTTCTTGTATATTAAAGAGTAATTACTACTGACTTCAGAATATCTCTTAATATCAAGTGCAGATGGCTTCAAAATGCCCATAATATTGGTCAGATTTCAAAATATTTCTGGGGGGCTTAAGCACCCCCCACCCCCCCAGCTGGGTGAGCTCACCATGTTCCCTCACCCACATCTTCTTAGACTCCCACCCTTTTTATATTAAAGATCTGCCCCTCATATATTTACATACTGCATACACCTGCACAGCGAACTACTGCTTTCATTGTAGGCCTAGGCAGTACCAATGTACCAGCACTAATAGTAAATATTAGCTGTACTGTAATGATATATCACTATAAATGGAATAAAAAAAACAATACTGTATTTGTATTAGTAAAAGGTAAGTATACAAAAAGTACATTTCTGTAAACAAATTGGTACCCTAGTAGGTCTACACAAAGGGAAACTGCCTGGCCCAACCTACTGACCCCACTTAGACTGTATGGGTAGATTTTGTACAAACTTCAAATAATCCATAAAAATGACCAAAATTATTCCAAAATTTTGGTCATTTCACCCATACAAAAACTAAAAGAATTAGCCGGTAATTCATATTAGTGGAAGCCAAATTAGGGAGGCTTTAGTGTATTTAAAAAGGAAGTCCAAGATACCTATAAAAGTCAAGACAAGGTGGAAAGTTCCTCGATAACCGACTCCAAACACTTAAGAGGCTAACTGTCAAATACCATATAAGAATCACCCCTAAGTGATGGTCTGGTACATTCATTGTGGAGTCAAGTTTCCATTGTTTTCATCAAATATATATCTACAAAGTGAATGATTGATGTAATGTGCCCAGCCTTAACCCTTACGCCCCGGGTGATGTTCCAGAATGCTCGCCTTTTCCCACCACTGTTTGAATGCCCAGCGTGGGTTATCAGGTTCCAGTGTGACTATTTGCATGTCACGCCACGCACTCGGCCACAGGGAAGCTTCCTGAACATAATTACCTACTTTTCTTTGTTTCATTTTCATTGTTTGTCCATTTTATCATGTTGTATCAAAGTAATACGTACTGTATTGCTAAAAGTAGTGTAGTTGTATTGTAGTTTAGTATTACAGTACAGTACTGGAAAACAATGCTATGATTATGTTATCAATGTATTTATTTGTGGAATTATTATTCCAAAAATTATTGTATGAATTACTTGCTTTACCAAACACAAAGACAGCCATACAGCCTGGCGACAGACTGCATGTGTGTTGCCAAACACTTTTTATGAAAAATGCAAATAAAATATTCTAAATTAATTATTTATAGGAAATAAGGATGCATTATCATCAGTAAATATATGCATTACTGGCCATCCCAGACACATAGGCAAGCAGAAAATGCTAAGTGAGTAGTGACCACGAGCGCCAGCTGTCAAAACAATACTGTCTCCTTATCTCCCTCGCCACCACTGCCCCAGGGGAGTTTCTAGAGGGTCAATATATAGTTTTTCTTACCTTTTTTATTGTTTTATCATTTAAAAAGATTAAAAATTATTTTTGGAAAAGTTCATTTTTTCTCGATTTACCCTGCGTGGGGGATACGGCCAACGTCACCCTAGCCCAGGGCAAAAGGGTTAAGATTTAACGGAATCCAATATAAGGAACTCTCGATTTAGCGGAAGGAATTTTTTCCGCTATTTTCCACTCGATTTAGTGAACCAGTTCGCTAAATTGAGATTAATTTCGTTAATATGCTCACACCTACGGAGACACCTCAGACGCATGATATGTACAGTCGGCCACAAGAATCAGTATACACCTACGGTTCGTGTGTGAGTCAAAATATCTGGTAACACTGTCCTGAACAGAAGACAAAATTACAAAATGACCTGTAATTTATGTTTTATTCCGACACGTTATAAATACATTTGTTGTGAGTGTTTTACTAGTGTCTTGTATTTATATTACAAGTAATATATTGTATCCAATGGTTGTAAACTTGTTGCCGAATGGGATTGCAGTTATCGTACAGCTCCCTCCTCCTCCTCCCCCACTTTTTCTCTTACCCTACTTTTTTTTACTGATGTTTGGATTAGTAAAGGAAAGAAGAGGAGTAAATAGAAGAATAATGAAGAGGAAACAGAAAATAGTTAGAGATAACAGATAGGGGTGAGCTGAGTTTCATCATGCGTCTGGATGCGCAGTGTCAACGTTACCAGACCATTTTCGGACCTTACAGCTACAGTGTGTATACTTATTCCAGTGGCAGACTGTACATTGAAACATTATTCATGGCTTACCTTAAACTAGGGGGTTCGGTGTTTGTTCTAAATTGTTTCCATAATTTTCAAACTTATATCCCATTGACAGTTGCACTTTTTTTACTTTCTCCCCAACACAACTTCCTTTCTGAGACGTCTGAGAGACTTTTGGCATGATGTCTAAGGACAGTAGTTAGTTGACTGAGAGGTAGCAGTGAACAACACACTCGGTGGCGGCAAGACACAGACTGAGCGGATGTAAACAAACCACAAGCGCCAAGCGGTGCATTTGGCATGGAATTTAACAGAATCACACTCAATTTTTGCTAAATTGAGCAAAAATAACGGAAAGTTCGATTTAGCGGAAAGGAGTGGCTAGAATTAGTTTGTTAAATCGAGAAAATACTGTACCATTTAATAACTTGTAAAGGGATGTCATGAGTCTACATTTACTATGGAGGATAAATTATGAATCAGAAATAATCATGGCACAGAGGAAACACAAATCTATGAATGAGGAAAACCTTATGATAGCAGAAAATTAATTAAAGAAAGAGAGGTAGATTAGAGGGAGAATACAACAATATATTGTATAAGAGAAAACTAATTCTGGTGGAATGTGAAGAGAAATAATGGGTCAAACAGAAATAGGAACACCATATTAATGTACGGTACACTCTACCTTCTACAGTACCATATAACAGTATAACTCATGCTAATATGGCAGTACAATATGATTACTGTACAGGTATTGTGTAGTGGGAAACATTTTATAGTCAGCTTACTTTCATGGGCTTCCTACTAACTATTATTATAATTATTTAATCAAAATTAACTATTGATTTACATATTTAGCTTGAACTATTTTAGCCAGGAAAACTGATAAGCAAACACTAATAGCATACTGGAAATTGCAATTTCTGAAAGTTACAGATTAACATTAGTTACGAGGAATATTTTTCATGGCCTTTGTGCAGGGTGCAGTGTAATGAATATCCAGTATAGTAGAGTACTGTACTTTTGAAGCACTTGATGTAGTTTCTTTAACAATCAAAATGTACTTACAGTACTGTATAACCAAGTATCATGTGGGATAGACTTGGTGATTTCTCTCCTTTCTTTGAGGAAACATAACAATGTTACAATTACAGTACCTCATCTGAACATTCAATTTCACATTACTGTATTAAACAATTGTAACAGTAACACAGGAATAGATTTCATGTCATAATTTTCCTAAGATACTTACATGTATATTGAATGACCACTGCAATCTCCAACATTACTACAAATTATAACACAGGTCTGCCATATTCCTCAATAAGCTTTCATCTAAATTCTCTCAATGTTATCAAGGTCATCCCATCAACAACAAAGGACACCTTTTAACGCCTGATACAAATTATCAGAATGGTTCTGTTGATATGTGAGAAAAGTGCTCAAGAGATATGTGGTCTTAATTTTGGACACTTTAATAAGAATATAAAGTTGTCTGCAATGAATTTATCAGTTTTTCATTAATATGAGGTTATCATAATCCAACAGCTGTTCCTGTATATTAAAACAGGAACAGAGTACAGCTGATGAAGAGATAATTAAATACACACACACAGAAGCCTTAACTTCCATATAAATAAATTCAGATGAAATAATAAAATATGATAATTCATCCCCTTTGAGCATCACCAACAAATTTTAAGACAAACTCACCTGAAGCCACAAATAAATTCTATATTGAGCACAAGAGTTTTCTTACAAAAAGAGTTTAATTTAATCTAGAAGAGGATCAACACATTAAAAATCTTTCAACCCAGGACAAGTTAATGCTGGAGGGCTACGAGACACATTACAGAACAATAACTATGATGTGACCCTTAGTTTGAATTTGTGCTTATCACTTTACACTCCAAGATACATTAAGAACACAACACATCAGGAAGACAACAGTTGGGAAAGATATAAGAATATTCAATTAATGACAGTATTCCAAAATTCTCACTAAATTACCTATTGCATACAGCAAGTTTACAAATTTGGGTAAACACTGCTGAACCATGACTGCATAATGTACAAGGATACATTAACTACAGCACAATGCAATTACATAAATTTCTCCTCAACATCAACACAGTACAGTGGTCCCTCGGTTAACGAATGGTTAACGAATTACCTTCCATAAGAATCTTCAATTCGGTTAACGAACAAAAATTCGATTTACGAAAATCACGTTTTGTTGTGAGCATCAGCTGATGGGCTATTCTGCCAATTCAGTAATCTGTTCTGTTTACATTCGTTTCCAATGGAGTAAATATCAATAAAGTTGTGCTATTTAATATTTCTGCATGTTTTATATTAAAATTTTTAGTCATTTTAACATTTATTTAACATATTGATAATATATGCAGTACAGGGAACTAGTTACAAACATATGTTTACATTCGTTTCCAGTGGAGTAAATATCAAGAAAGTTGTGCTCTTTAATATTTTTGCATTTTCCATATAAAAATTATTAGTCATTTTAACATTAACTTAACATATTGATAATACAGGTAGTCGTCGACTTACGACCTAGATTGGTTACGGCCGCCCGGTCGTAAGTTCATCTGGTCGTAAGTCGGCCTATGTTATAATTACCTTACGTATATTATAATGTGTAATGATAATATAATCATCTTTAAGTCATATTTTATCAACATTTTCTTTGTTCATTATTGTTACGGTCATCAGGTTTAAGTAAATCACTGCATACTACAGTACAATTGGTTTATTATTTACACAACATACAAAAAAAAAAATACAGGTGCAAAACATATAAAACATTTTAGTTGCAAAACATACAAACACATACAAACATACAAAAAACATCTTATTGGCCGCTGGTACTTGGCTGTGGATCGTCGATATCGTCAGCTGGGGCAGCCTTTGGGGTAGCCGGAAGAGTTGTTTTTTTCATGAACATGGTGAGCTTTGTCTGAATTGTTCGTTTCTTCTTCTCCTCGTAAATTTCTTGATACGGACGAAACGAATTGCGTGCCATCCGCTCAATCCTTGCAAATCGTTCGATGTTTGGGTCCATTCCTTCAAAATGGGCAAGAAGTTTATTCAGTAGAGATAAACCTTCTGATAATCCCTTAGTGGCAGGCTGAGGAGTAGATGAAGACAGTTTCCTCTTGGTAGACATCTTGGGGGGGTGGTGGTTCAAGAAAAATTTCCAAGACAAAAGAAAGGCACAAGGCAAACAGACACGGAGGGAAGTGTGCTGTACCAGCGAGCGTGTTTGTAACTGAGCGCGGGGATGCGCGCGGCTCCAGCTCCCAGCAGCGCCAGGAGGCTGGGGCCAAAACTGTCGTACCGCCGGTCGTAAAGTCGAACAGACGTAAGTCGCATAGGTCGTAAGTCGACGACTACCTGTATATATGCAGTACAGGGAACTAGTTTGTTGTGCGCCCATCAGACGCGCGAGTCGGTTACAAGGCGTCAGTTGAGACTTTGATAACAGTGGAGAGGGCATCTATTTTGATGGTGTCTTGAATATTTTTGCATTTTTATTAAAATTATTAGTAATTCTGAACTTTTTTTTTTACTTTGTATGTACTTTTCGGTGAGCTGAAACCAATTACCCAATATCTCATTGAAACAATGGATTCGTTTCACGAAATTTTTGGTTAACGAACGATCTTCTGGAACGAATTGTGTTTGTTAACCGAGGGACCACTTACTGGACACTTAAAAAAGACATACACTTGACATTTGGCTGAAAGACATTGAGAATGTCTTTTTAAGACGTGGTTAACAATCTCTATTATGATCATATAGAATATTAACCAAAATTTGTGCTCAAACACCGAGATAAATGAAAGATGATTAATAATAAAACCAGCCATACTTGTACATCATACACATCTTCAGTCTGTGGACCTTAACTCATCAGATCAAACATACTGTATACACAAGTATCGACACCTACACAATAATCCAATATTGCAAAGAAGATTCTGGCTAGCAATATTTTGGGTAATTGAATGTATGAATTACCTGATAACACATCAAGCCAATATTTATGGTCATAAATTATTCCATTTTTCACTTAATTAACTCATCACTCAGGGTCCTGTGGAATCAAGTCCTGAAATTCTCTGGTTAAAACAACATATAAATTATCTACTGTATACTGGAGTAGATGTCAACTGATTATATGACTACAGGACTGTAGAGGATAGAACACAGAAAATAATTGTTTATCTTCACAGTCCTACTCCCAAATTTTGTTCTATCTGCAGGACCATTAGGTAATGTACCAGTTACCAGTCAGGGAAAAACTAAAGTGTCTTTGTGTGTGTAAAATTAAATTAGAAGTGAAGTTGACCATTATTTTCCAATGACTAACATTCTTCAACAAATACAATTGGAATCTGTCAAAAGAAAACTAAGATTAATGGAAAGAAACCAAAACTGCTAGCATACGACAGTCTACAAACAACACCATAAAATAAAACCATGGCAGATATAAAAGAAAAGCAGCTGAAGCAGAACCACAACAACCTCAACAAACTCTTGCATCCAACTTCACTCTTTTACATGTCTACCATAATACTATGAAAGTTTCTGTGTAACAGTAAAATACTCCACCATTACTGAGTTAAGTATCAGAGCACATCAAGGCAACAATGAATCACATGGAGCTTCATCCCTGCATAACTCTCTCACTTCTCACACACTATTACTGTGTCCTCTATGTATTGTGACTGCTAATAAGGCTCTTTGTATTTTCTGGTAGATTAGGTCAGGTAAAGTAAGGTTGTGATCTATACCTATTACCTCCTCTTGTTTTTTCAAAGATAAAGTTAGGCTAGGTTAGGTTAGATCAGGTTATGTTTGGTCAGGACTCAGGTTAGGTCAGGAATCAGGTTAGGTCAGGACTCATGTTAGGTCAGGACTCAGGTTAGGTAAGGACTCAGGTTTGGTCAGGACTCAGGTTAGGTCAGGACTCAGGTTAGGTCAGGACTCAGGTTAGGTCAGGACTCAAGTCAGGTCATGTTAGGTATACATATTATTTTCACTTGTTCCTTCAAAGGTTAGCACTTCATTTTGTACTATGACATGCACTTCTACACCAGCAACACCAGGCATTAATAACTACAACCTATCTTTTTCATTTTTCCTCCCTTAATGTCTGTATGGTACTGAGAAATTTACACACCACTACAGTTCTGTTATACTCTTGACATCTTACCCACTTCTAAAACATTAGCTTCAGTAAGTATCCATGTGGGTAATGAGACCATACCAAGGGTAATTTGCTCCTCTTATATGTATATACTGTATGTAGCCAAAGTGTTTTATATATATATATATATACATACAGGTTGACAATCCCTTATCCGAACCAAACATCTTTTCCTGACATTCAATACAAGTCTTGTCAGGCAGACCCTTCCTCAAATATTATACTTGTAACTCCACATACTGAACATTAAGGGCTGAAAATCGAACAATACCTTAACATGTGCTGGGAAAAAATAAATAAAAGTAATGTATGTATACTGACGTGGCTATCAATGTGCAAAGCAATCACTAAGCGTTTGTGTCAGAGAAATTTAGACTTAGCATAGAAGTAGGTAAAACAATATCTTTGAGAAAACTCAGATAGTATGAGGCTATGAGGCAAGGTGTTCTATCACATGGTACTGTGGTATAATTAGGGCAAACAGGCATATATGGCAAGAACATTAAGTTTAGTTAAATGAAGGAGTAAGTGACAAAATAATGGGTGAACTAAATTCTCTGAATGACAGAGCTAAATCTGATATGAGGCACACAATAAATGGCACTTTAATACAAATATGGCAAAATGAAGAAAAAAAGGCAGGAAATATATTAACATTGCTTTTGCTACAGCACTGCATATATGGGAGACCAAGGGTCAACAAAGTACAAAAAACAAAAATAATAATAAAATCCAAAATCCTGCCCAACTACCCAAAGCCAAAGACATACAAGCATATATATATATTGAAAATCCATAAGCTTACAGAAGATCCTTGTAGGCAGTGGAAGTTCTTAGGACCCAGGACTATCAAACACTGTAATCTAACTTGAGCATCTATTACATGGGGGGGAGGGATAGCTATTGTTCAGTTGGAGGATTGTGTTGTCTAAGATTACAGAAAGACTAAATGATGGCTTCTGCAGAGAGTTGGTGCTCTGTATGCCAGCTTCTATATGCTATAGTGGTAAAGGGTTTACAACAGAGAACAAAAATTAACCTTTGATCGCTCAAATGAAAGTTATAATACATACATAACAGCAGCAGAGAAACCAGGCACAATCAGTGAGTAAAGAGCCTCATTCTGTCAGGTATATCAAAATCTTCAAGCTACTTTATGGGCTCAATCCTCCCTTTCTGTCTACAAGAACTATAATAAGAGATAAATTAGCCTTTCAACATACTACACGTTTTGTCCCACACATCTAGCATTTAACTTATCAGAGACTACTGTATTAAACCTATACTCCAATTTGGGTTAAAATCCTTTGTTACCAGTTCAAATTAAATGTGTTCAGAAAGTTGGACACATTCAGACTCTGCCATCTCAATAGCTCCCTCTAGAGAAGCAGTGAAGGATAACAGGCTTGGAAAATATATGCCACATAGTTTCTAGTCACACCACACTTTATGTATGAAATCTTAAACCCACGTCCAGTCCTCATCTTGTTTTATTCTGAAACACTGGACATCAGCACCTGCAGTTAAGGTACCAACTGTAAATGGCCCACACTTTCACATGTTTTATCTTCTGCTGTTCATTGTCACCAGCAAAATGCAACATTCCCCAAAACTACTTATTACAGTTTAAAAGCAAACAAGCCACCATATCACCTTCATACTGAAACTGAACTACTCACAGCCAAGGCACTGTGTTCACTGACCCAAGATATACCGGCCATGACTGGAACACTACCCTGGGGTAAATGACCACATGATTGAGATGACATCAGTTGAGTGTTTAAAGGGAGGGTATAATTGGTCCCATATATTAAGAGCTTTTGGATGAATTAGTACATTATTCTTTGGGGGAAAAATCGGGAATAGATCATCGGTGAGGAAGTATGGATAATCTAAAATCTAGTTGTGCATGAACTCTGCCTGATGGTAATATCTAATAACTATCTGTACTGTGTCAAGAAACTGGTAACTATTAATTCAGCTTTAATAGATGTACCTCAAGTCTCAGGAAGGTGAATGTACTTTATCTATTCCAAAATTGTCAACTTACACTATAAGTACAGCCAATTGCTTCTTTTTGTTTTGTGTTTCCATTTCTCACAAACATTTATACAGCCTTAAGATTTCTGTAAAAGCACCTAAACACCATTAAAAATAATCATATATAATAATTTACAAACTTTTAAGACACTATATATTCCTATGCATTATCTTAGACCTGCATTTTTCATAATTACCTTATGATACAGTAGAGGAAAATGTTACAACATATTTCCTCATACATTACATTACATTCCACATAATATCACCACTTCTTACTGAACCTAACTCAACTTCACTTTCACCTGGTTAACTAAAGTTCACATCATTCAATCAACCTCTTATTGCTTGACCTTCCCTGGTGACCGCCTGTACACAATAGGAAGCATGGACACTCCAACACACGGCTCCTCAGTACGTAGGTCCCAAATCACGTAAGGGCTGGTGTGTTCTCGAGAGTCTGAGGTAACTCATAAAAATAGTGCCCAGGATTTAATGTTGTGGCTTTAAATTAACTCATTGAAGTTGTACACTCAGGTCACAGCAAGTGTGTCCAGTAACGTTTAAGGTAGCTGTAAGATTCTTTTTATTTTTACATGAATCATTATATTTTATGTGCTATGCTGGGTTTACAACTCATATGTCGGGGCTATGAAACTTAAGGTCACACAATGCCTCAGGTTAGTCTTCGAGTGACTAATCAAAAGTTTTTGAGCAATATAATCTTAAAGGGATTAGAAATAAGGCATGGAAGATTTAATTTCCTATTACTGGCCCCTTGAAGTATGCAGAAACTCACCACCACACATAATCTACAGTTCAGTAAAGCCTTTGGATTTAGCTTTTGGATATATTCTACCTGAATCAGAAAACTCAAAAAATGCCTCTGGAATGTAAATTTTGTTCCTCCGTCTTGAAAATGAGCCCACTGATCGTAATAACCATTTCCTGTACTGATTAAAACCTTCTCCTACTTCACATGTCAAGGAGAATTATTATACATAAGAAATAAAAATAGATATGTGCATATAATGGAGACTTACTAAAAACAAACTCATTAACAAGCATCTCCATACATATATAAAAGAGAGCCTCTTGGTCTACCAATAAAAAGACTATTCTTAACCTAATCAAGTGGTGTTTCCCTCTACACCTAAGTTTCCACAGTTCCTCTATCTCTCAATGTCAGATCATTCCAACTCTTCCCATAATATATACCAAAATATATTTGCTCTCACTGTGAGTATCCACTGTAGATTTCACTTCTCCAGGCACACCAAGTAACTCCTACCAGGTTCACACCCCACGCAGTTCCTTCATCCTCCGCTGTATGTAAAATGCCATATCTTCATACCTGCATTTGAAGAACAACCAGAGTATCATAATTCATAACAGAGTTAAAACTTGTGATAAGCAAAAGACCTAAAAATAAGTTGAATTGAATTGAAACAGTTTATTTAGCCAGAAAAACACAGATACAGAGTGGATAATAATAACAATATTAACATGGCTGAGCCAGTTGAGAACCTGAGCTCTCCTGTATTCTATAATAATATAAGTTATTAATAAAGACGAAAAAACATGTAAGTAAAATGGTCTAGAGTGAAAACTAATATAGTTCTTCTACCAAATATGTAATTTTGGCTTTTAAACTTTTAAAAATATGACACCAGTTGAAGATACACTTTCATGCCTGGCGATATATTAACCTTCCCCAGTTTTCATCTCTGGCAGTTTATAGTGTAACAAGAGAGACAGTGCTGCACAGGACTACAAGTCACCTGCCAGTTGATGCCAAAAAATATTTAAGGTCAATAATTTCCTGACTATCCTTAAGAGTACCTGTCAAATTTAATGAATGTATCTCTATACATTTTTCTTTTCTATGGAGAGTTTGGCTAGACATACAAATGGACAGATGAAGAGCAATCATACAGTCTGCCAATACTTAGATGACTAATAATGATTTACTTACTGTAATTGTAATAATTAGATGTGATTCCAGTGGTGCTGACTTCAGTTATCCTACAAACTCTTGTACAGAGCAATCTCAGGTTTTCATTGTCTCAAAATGTATGTGGAAACTACAGTACTCACTTTTGTTTAACTGCTAGAATTTGCCGCCGTTCTTCTTGTTCGTACTGCTGAAGGATGGCACGGCATTCAGCTAAGCTTAAGTTGAGAAACTGTGCCACCTAAAATAAGATTGTCATGTTAAAATTTTCTCCATTTCCTTAATCTACTTTCTGTTTATCTATCTCACTACAATATTAATAACATAGTCTTCATTCAAAGCTGGAGCATATACTGTACAGTACTCGCTAGATTTGGTTACCTGTTTTATTAGGCTTCTTTTCCCTCAAGATCTGTTTTTCTCTTTATGAACACTTTGTAACACATGTTGACCCTTTTGATGCAATTGCTACACTATACTATGTGGTAAACAATGGCAGTGCAATCACTGCACTCATCCTGTTTGATCAGCTGGCATGTACGGAGGTGGCCACGACCCACAAATTATCTCCAGGCTTGCCCGTGTCTTCTCAGTCATAGCCGACAGCAGATGTGTATTCAAGTCAGATTACCTGAGTATCACTTATCCCTTAACATGCTTCAGGTAATCCCATCTGACTATGACAATGTCAGGTAATGTGACTTAACTAAACTATGACAATGTCAGATCATAACCTTTTCATGCATAAGGTCCCTTGTCAGTTATTGTAAATTCATTTACCCCTGAACATGAAAAAAATGTTTGTGCATGTATGTTTGTGTGCATCTACACTCAGATTGTGGTCAGATAATTTTATTGCAAAAAATGATTTGTTTACTTTGTATGACAACTTTAGGTTAATTTTGTTAACTTTCCCTTTGCACTTGGGGTACAGCTATCTAGTCAAGACTTGTATTAAAAGGGATAATTCTCTGCAAGCTTTCTTAAAAGAGAGGTGAAGCAAGCAAACTTCTCAAGCATAAGGCCAACTCATTCATCTCTGGTGTAAACATATCCCTGACAAACCTTTTGTTTCCACATGCAACTGCCACCCATGAGGAACCCAAAATCACCCATTCTTAACTTGAACATTTACATAAATTAATCATTTTAATATTCATGATATATATGACTAACCAAGCAGTTTTTTGCAAGAACAAACATAGTTATCAAGCTTTATTTATGACATAGAATGTATAACAGTATCAAATGTAATTTACTTATATTTTAGCTAAATAAATCTCTGTTCTATACAATACAGGTTGTACCTCTCTAGTCCGGCATTCTGTGGTCCGGAAACTCCCGTGGTCCGGAACGATTTTAGTTTGTCCAATAGGTAGATAGGCAGTTTTTTTTTTTTTTTTTTTTTTTTTAACTTATCTGAATTATTATTATTATCATTACAGGAGTATTAAATTTTTGCCCCTCAGGCCCCAATGTGGCTCAGTGACCTATGCCCGGGTGGGCTAATCCCCTTAAAAAAAAAAAACAGCCGCGAGAAATTAAGGTTTGTTTACATCCGGCAGTTTGGCTGCTCTCTCTCTCTCTCTCTGCTTGTCTATACAGAGTACAACATTTAAGCCTTCAATACATATGAGCAGTAAATAAGTGTTGCTTTCATATTCTTATGTAGAGTAATGACGATATGTTTTCACATGTGCGCACTTACATATGCGATCTCTTTTTTCTTTACCATTATCGTTAGCTACTTCTATTGTTCCATTTATTAACATTAAATAACATTACTTAAAACAACCATATTAGTTTTACTACAGATACAACCAAGGTCTTATTTTCTTCAGTTTTATAAGTAGAACCAGTCAGTCACTGGTTTCGTAATCAACGAAAACAATGCTGTGTCATTTCCTCGTGTGTTTTAATATTCTACGTATTATTAAGGAATTGTAATACTCATTTTGCACACAAACATTAATTCAATAAAACGACATTCAGTAATAAACAATAATGAATCTTTTGTACATAAGAGAAATGACGCTGTTTACACGATTATGCACGTCATCTGCACGTTGGCGGGCCGTTCAAACCCGTCGAAATTCAAGTTTCCGCGGTCAAAATTTTTATTTATTTATTTTTTGTGTTCCAATAAAATACGTTAAGAATTAAAAACTCGCGAAATTTGAGAAGCTACTATACGACATTTAACCCTTCAATATGTCTTCAAAGAGATCATGATGCAGAGAAAGTGGTGCTAGTGCTTCCAAGCATAAGCACAAGTCACTATCTATCCAGGAAAAGGGTGAATTTCCATGGTCCGGCACCGGTCAGGTCCCGAGGTTGCCGGACTAGAGAGGTACAACCTGTATATGAAAGGGTTGAGTGCAGGGAATTACCTAATACAACATTAATACTATAATCAGCCATTACTAACCTGGGGGGATATTTCCTCTGTCTGCTGAGCGTCAACAATAAACACACGTGCAACATCCTCATGCGGACCAAGCATGACACGTGTTATCAGAGGGTACTCGTCATCTCGAATTCTTCGTCTCTCTAAAAATATAAAATTTAAAGTGGAAACTGATTTGCATTGAAATTAATATCGGCAATAGCATAAAAAAGGAATAATCCTGAAATCGCTTCATCTAGAAAAGCCCACAAACAGAAACAGCTCTTTATAGCAAGTGACTTATTAGACATCTCTTGAGCTCTTTGGCTGGGACTCTGGGGTCTACCAGGCCTTATCTAGCAATTATTATCTAACCAACCACTCTTCTTGCCCTCCTGTATAGCCCATCTCAAATGAGGGGAGCCGCTGCAGAGGTTGCCCTCCCTTCACAAACAAGGGGTATGGGACGTTTGCTTTGATCCAATGTCTAACAAATCTGATGTGTTTAAAAAAAAAAAAAATCTGGATTCATGAAGGGGTAGAGCCAGAGCTATGATGAGATGTATGCAGTGCTCTACAACTTGATACAGAGGCAACGAGAGAGAATTTTGAACATTTACTGTTATAACGCAACTGTATCACATTGTGTAGAGCTACATACAGTATGTAAAATTACACAAAAATCTACAGCTGTATCAACATCTTTCATGTGTTGTAGCCAGCAGAATACCAGAGTTGAGAGTAACGGTATTACTTTTTAAGTAACGATTACAGTAATGCCGTTACTTAAGAAATTTTTTACAACATTGGTAACGATTACTTGTTACTTTTATACAGTATTTCAATAAATAAAAGTCCAGTACAGTTCGCCCGGATAATTCACAATTTTTTTTCGCGGTCCTCTATTTTTCGCGGATGACACCCTGAATGTACCCAAGAATGTCTGTGGTTAGTTTTAAAGTTGCCGGTATTTTTGCGGCCGGGACAGGGAGCCATTCGTTCTAGAGACAGTAATTTCTTTTACCTGTATTGTATATAATTATATGTGTGTGTGTGTGTGTGTGTGTGTGTGTGTGTGTGTGTGTGTACACACACACACATACAAAACAGGTAAAAGAAATAATTGTCCTAAGAGCAAACACATAGAGGGAATATACATTTCTTTGTAAAAAATGTACCCCCCCCCCCCCCACTGGTCAGCAAATGTTATTTGCAGATTTGGCGATTCGTGGCCATTTTGAGAAACAAACCCCCGCGAATTTGAAGGGCCTGCTGTATATTAAAAGTGGAAAAAATGCACACGAATAGCTGAATACAGTGGCCATCATGTTCTAACATGTTTTGCTACCGTCACTCCGTCGAGCCCTGTGGCACTTGCGCAGTTCCATTAACTCATGAATTGCAGTGTGTCTCTATAAGACGCTTTTTATGCTGCTGAAGAACAAGCGTTGATATTGGCGACTCTTTATTTCAAACAGCCTGCCTGCATACGTCACACTCAAGAGACATGATTTTTATTAGGTCATTGCCTAAACCGACCAATAAATGAGCAGGTAGGACTAAGAGATGTCGGATTTAACTATATTTTTAGGGGTACAATTCAAATCACACATGCGTAGGTGGACATAAGGGGAGTGAGTATAACTCTATGCATGCAGTCTGACGTGCTCTGTTTCAGCACATCGCTGTCATATAACTTATAATAAAAAAAAAACTATAATTTGTGAGCTCTTTCTCAACTAAATTAGACTATTAATTAGCATAAAAATAATGTTACTTGTGCAATTACTAGTACCATACTCTTATGAAATTTATCCAAAGTTCAATTATATTAATATAGTGTACATAAAAAAGTAACGGTAATTCATTTCGTTTTTTAAAGTGTAACGGTGCTACATTTTCTACCAAGTAACAGTACCTGTAATGCCATTAATTACTCTAGGAAAATAACACACACAACACTGTAAACTACAGTATTCGAATCTTGACATTTTGTTATACTGTTTGTACACTGTAGCTTAGAATTGTCCCAGGAATACACCCTGAAATTTAATGTACAGGAGGACCTCGAGTTACGAACATCCAACTTACGAACACCTGCCGATATGAATGAGGTCCCATATGGTCAATTATTTTATGAATCCGACATGGGTATAACTGATTCATAGCATTAAAATACGAGATCTAGTTTGTGCAGCGAACATAAAAATGGAGGAAACTGCAGTGGCCTATTGGCCCATATTGGGCAGTCCCGTTTACACCCAACCCCAATTGCTCAAATATCCATCTAACCTATGTTTGAAGCTATCTATTGTATTCGAGTCAATAATGATGCTTGGTAACTTGTTCCATTCATCCAGTACTCTACCGGTATTTCCATACCAATGTTTACCTATTTCACGCCTAAATCTAAATTTGTCTAATTTAAAACCATTCCTACGAGTTTGCTCCAGGTTGGATAGTTTGAGTACCTTTGTTATGTCCCCTTTGTTTAGCCCTGACTTCCATTTATACATCTCTATCAAATCACCCCTCGCTCTACATCTCTCGAGGGAGTGCAAATTAAGATGCTTTAACCTGTCTCTGTACTCAAGGTTCCTAATGCCCGGGATTAGTCTTGTCATTCTCCTCTGAATTATTTCTAGGGATTCTATATCCATTCTGTAATACGGTGACCAGAATTGAACTGCGTAATCCAAGTGGAGTCTCACAAGTGCAAGATATAGTTTCAAGATGACCTCTCTAGTTTTGTAACTAACGCTCCTTTGTATGAACCCAAGTACTTTATTTGCCTTGTTTCGAGCAAATACACATTGTTTACTTGGCTTAAGATTTCTAGTTATCATTACTCCTAAATCTTTCTCACATTCGGATTTCTCTATAACATCGTTGTTCATCTGAGTTCTCTGTCTACATCTCCTAGACTAAGTACTTTACATTTGTCCACATTGAATTTCATCTGCCATTTTTCAGACCATTCAAAATTTTTTTTAGATCTTCCTGTAGTTTTGCGGAGTCCTCGTCAGATTTAATTACACGCCTATTTTAGTGTCGTCAGCAAATTTACTATGTTGGTGTCTACGCCGATATCTATGTCGTTGTCGTTTATGTATATAATAAATAATAATGATCCAAGTACTGAGCCTTGGGGTACTCCACTTGTGACGTTACTCCAATCGGATTTAGTGCCGTTAATGCTCACTCGCTGTTTTCTGTCCTGTAACCACTCACTAATCCACTTTAAAATATCTCCTCCTATGCCATGAGCCTCCACTTTTCTTATTGTCTTTCGTGGGGCTCTGTCGAAGGCTTTGCTAAAGTCAAGATATACCACATCATAGTCGTGCCCCTCGTCCACTGATTCGAAAACAGCTGAAAAGAATGTTAATAGATTAGTTATACATGAATGCTCGCTTGTGAAGCCATGTTGGGAATAATGATCAACTTGTGCTTCCCCAGGTGATTTCAAATAGAGTTTGAAATTATTGCTTCCAGTAATTTGCCTGCAATTGATGCTAAGATGATTGGACTGTAGTTAGAGGATAGTGATCTATCTCCCTTCTTGAAAATCGGTATTACCTGTACATTCGCTTTCCTCCAGGATTCTGGTACTACACCTGTTTTTAAGGACACGTTAAACAATTTTCCTAAGGGCATACAAAGCTCTTCCTAACATTCCTTTAATACTCTGGCAAATATCTCATCAGGACCTGGTGACTTATTAGGCTTTAACTTGTCTATTTGCTTACTAACAGCGTTACTAGTCACTACTATCTCGCTTTATCTATTTTCTTCACTATCTCTGCACAGAACATAGTCGGTGTCTTGGGTATCATGTTCAAATTTTTGGTGGTGAAAACTGTTGAAAAATATTTATTCAGATTATTGCTCATTTCTCCGTCATTATCAGTTAGCTCGCCGGTATCTGACTCTGTATTGGTCCAATCTTTACTTGTGTTTCAGTATGATACATTTGAAAGAATCCCTTGGGGTTTGACTTTGCTTCCCTTGCTACCCTCAGTTCATTATTCCTCTGCTTTTCTTATCTCGGTCTTAACCCTACTGGCCAAGACCTTATAATAATTTCACAGGTAAACTTCACCATGATTTATTCTTCTACCTATAGCCTTCCTTTGTCCAATAATATTCTTTAAATAATTGCTTATCCATTAGGGTCATTGTTGTCTGATCTGAGTTTTCTGTATGGTATGTTCTGCCTTTGTGCATTAAGTAACTCATTATTTAAATTGTTGTGGAACTCGTCAACCCCAGATCACGTGATCAGGTCATCCTCAACCGTCATATTTTGCGAGGATATCGTTGTCAGGGTCTCCAGGTAAAGTAAGGTTGCCCTCTGTGGGTACATTGTGTGAGGTCATGTAATCCATCCCCAAACATGATACCCCTTCTCTCAGCTGCCTTTTCAACCTATCAAAGTTTGCCCTTCTGAAATCTGGGACGTGAATGGAATTTTCCTTGCGTTTGCCATTAAATTCTAACTCAAATCTTATTTCTTTGTGATCGCTGTTGGCAAGTTCGTTCCCTACCTCGACATTACTAATGAGGTTTTCTCTGTTTGACAGAAGTAAATCGAGTACTGTATATTATTACCCCGGGTGGGTTCCGTTATATGTTGACTTGGGAAACAGTCCTGAACTGTTTCAAGAAAATCCTCTGATTATAAGTTACCTGTAAGGTTGATCCAATCTATTTGACTTAAGTTAAAGTCGCCTACTATACAGACTTTGCTATGTCTGGATGCTCTGCACATTTCATCCCAGATAAGTCGTTCATTAACTCTATCAAGATTAGGAGGTCTATATATTACTCTTGCGATTGATTTTTCTCTATCATTGATTAATTCTATCCAAATTGTTTCTGTATTCAGTTCAGTTTTTATTTCCTATTTATTTCACACTTCAGATTATCCCTGACATACAGTAGATTGCTACTCCGCCTCCTTTCCTAATCTGGCTATCGGTACGGAATAATTTGTAACCTGCAATTTGATATTCAGCAGGTAACTCACGTGAGTCTAAGTTTATCCATGTTTCGGTGAATGCTATTATATAAATTTTTTCGGTACATACCAATGCCCTGATTTCATCCATTTTGTTTCTCATACTTCTACTGTTCGAGTAGTAGACATTTAAGTTAGTCGTGTTCTGAGTCCTCTCTTTGACGCGTTTAGGTTAAAACTCCCTGCCTAATTTAGTTTTGTCATCATTCCTAGCACTATTTCCCTGTAACCTTTCACTTTGTTTACCTGCTCCCACTGCAGTGTCCTCCACCTCCGTGCCCATATGTCCCCCGAGCAGTTTAAAGACTTCGACATCTTTTGAACTGCCCTTTCGAGAGAGCCAGCCAGGGTTGCCACCCCATCCCCAGACAGTTGCACCCCATCTCTCGCATAAAGGTCCCTTCTGCCATAAAACTTGTCCCAGTTGTCAATGAATGGGACTGATATTGACTTGCAATATCTGTCAAGACGGCCATTGACACCAACTGCCCTTGACAACCATTCACTGTCAACTCTCCTTCTAGGCAGGACACTACATATGATAGGGATCCCCCCCTTCAACTTAATACGTTCTATAGCCGTCTTGAATTTATCAAGAACGTCCTCACTCCTACACCTGCCAACATCATTGCCTCCTGCACTAAGGCAGATAATGGGTTTGTTCCCATTACCAGACAAGATATTGTCCATCTTGTCTACTATATCCCCCACCCCAGCTCCTGGTAAACACACTCTCAACCTATTTTTATTTTTACCACAAAAAGCTCTATCCAGGTACCATACCTAAGAATCGCCAACAATTAAGGTTTTCGTACCTTCCCTGACTATGCTAACGTCCAATTTGTCTATCAAAGAACTAAAAGAGTTTTTACAGTTAGCTGTGTCATTTCCTTGGTGTCTTTTCTCACCATAATTTTGGTCGCTCTTCTCCTCACAACCTTCCATTTGCCTGAGTTTTCGTCAGACATGGGCTCTCCTTGTCTTGTGTCTTCTTCCTCCATCTTCACTATCACTACCTTTAATTTCAAGTTTTCTTCTTTGACCTTCTCTAACTCGGCCCTGAGTAGGGCACAGCCCTGGTCATAAGTAGCACTAGCCATTACCGACAATTTATTCCTGGGAGCTAAGTCTGCGTAGCAGCAAGGTGGAGCAGCGGGTGGAAATTAATGCATCAACCAGCCACGCGCCTTGAGGAAGCATCAGTACGCCTTACCCTCACCTCAATAACATGTGTGATCAAGTGCAAACTGTTGTTTTTTTTAGTATTCACTATTTTTCTGCCCTCATCATGGCTCCCAAATGCAAACCTGATGCAAATGATAATAGTGCAACCAAGAAGAGGAAAACAATTACAATGGAAGTGAAAGTTGATGTAATTAAGTGTTCTGAAATAGGAGAAACTCTCTCAGTCATTGGTAAATCATTGGGCTTCAGTCGGTCAACGATCGGAACAATTTGGAAAGACAAACACAAAATTCTTGAACATGTAAAAGGATCTACACCAATGCACTCAACTGTGATAACAAAAAGAAAAGAAGTAGACTGTTATTTGAAATGGAAAGATTGTTAGTGGTATGGATGGAAGATCAGCCAGCCCACAGGTTTCAATGTATTAAACCTTAATTTTCACTTTCCTTTACTCTATTTTGTCGTTTAATTTCTTCTTTTCTCATAAATTAAGTGATACTAGATGTATAAAAGGACTTAGGCTATGATAAAGTGCACATAGGGTTTGTGTTCCGACTTAGGAACATCCTCAGGAACGGAACTCGCTCGTAACCCGGGGACCCCCTGTACAACTTTGTGAATCATCTTGTATAATCTGTATAAGTTACAAACACCTGGAATTTTCACCTCCATTATCTTTAATTACGAAGAGGGCAAAGTTGCGAGTTGACATTTCCACTCTGTACTTCTCCAACAGCATGTTAAGGACCTCCTCTGCTGTAACTAAGGAGGTGACCCACACACTGCAGGGTGAGCCATGAGGGGGTGTGAAGGTGCTGGTCTCTCTTAAATAGAAGTGACCATTGATTGAACATCGCCTCTGTAAAGAAAATGGTTGATAAATAATTTGTATTAAAAGGATGAGTTTACAAATTCTGTTTTTTAATAAAATTAAAAACAAGTGTACACTATATAGTACCGTGTACTTTTTCTAACTACTGTACTGTATTTCAAAAATATATATACTGTATATATTTTAACATATAGAAGAGACATTTGACTCAGCTTGATGACAACTAAACCAACTGACAGCTCATAGATACAAAGATAGTTGTCAAATGAAACATATGATGAAAGTTTTACAAATGTCATCTTTGGTTAAATGAAGGAAAAGTAAACACAATAAATAAAAACAACAACAGACCATCATAAATTTGTACTACAGCAAAATCATGAATAACAATCTTTTAGAAATTTAGATTAGTGAACCTACATGATTAGGGACCCTGGCAATGAGATGTTTAGTTTGATCTTAAAAAGCCACAAAACATTACAGCTATTCCAGGGAAAAGTCTGCTCACATTGCTTTTGTTTACACCAGACAACTACACTTGCACAATGTAGTGATGCCAGTCTGTATCTAACTTGACACTGGGAACAGATAGCAGTTACTGTACCAGATGCCTCCACTCACCCCAGCACACTATACTCTTCCCTAAATGTTAACACAGAACATCATATAATGCACAGCAGAACCTTTAAAATCTACACACAGTAATCAAGGAATCTCAGAAAACTTGAAAATAATAAAGTATCAAAAAATATCATTCTGAGGTGGATGGTATGAAGGAGAGTGGAAGATCACAGAGATGGAGGGATGGGGTGAAGGAGGCACTAAAACCAGGTCAAATGAGGATCTAGGAAGGAGTGGAGTACTGTATATGAATTACAGAAGGTATGACAAGTGGTTTATGTGGCTGTTACATTAATATGGGTGTATGACAGCAATTTTAAATAGTAAGTGTGCGTGCGTGCGTGTGTGTGCACATTGTAATGGGAGACACAGACATTCAAGACAGGTGTATGTGCCATCCCTATCACATATGTTGGGGGTCCAGAGCTCCTGTCATCATAAAAAGTTAATCAGTACAGTAAGTCCTCATTTAACGTTGCCCCCGACAACGTTGTTTTGTTATAACGTCGCTACTCTTTAGATACTCATGATTTGGACAACGTCCCATCGATTCAGTATAACGTCGTCACGGACTAATTTGTACGGCGCATCACCCTCTCTCAACTTGGTGCGCTACGCTCTCTCATGGAGCGTCACAGTCTCCCCAGTCTTTGTTAGGCTTCCAGTGTACGTGCGTGTTTAAGGGATTTTGCTTTAAATACTGTCCTGTAACCATTCGAATTGGCTTCCAAGCGCCCATCAAGTGCTATTGATGCTATTGTTTTGAAGAAGCAACATAAGACCATTAGCCTGGCTACGAAAAAAGAGGTTATAAACCGCCCATCAGTACAATACAAAATTATTTCGTTTATTTATCTTTTTGGATGTATAATACATACCTGTACTATTTTCTATAAAAATTCCATTGAATTTATGTATATGTAATGTATTTTATGGGGTAAAGGGAGGCTCAGGAACGTAACTCCCATATTTTATCTATTTCTTACGGGGAAAATTTATTTGTTAACGTTGTTTCCATTAACGTCACAGTTTTCAGGAACAGAACCACAACGTTAAATGAGGACTCATTGTGCTGTAATACATTATCCGCACATACACACCTTGAGCTTGGTCTTATCCATCCTCCTGCCTGGCCTTCTCCGAATAGCAGAACTTCCAGTTTTCATGGCGGCAGCCCTTCTTGATGGTGTCTGGTCATCAAGGCTTGTGTTAAGCTCGCCGGAGTCATTGTTTTCTACGACTGAAGAATCTCTATTTTCACCATCAGTAGGAGATTCAAAGCTAGGAGACAAAGGATTGTTATTTAGAGTGACATCTGGAGACATGTTCTTGACTTTGGTATTGGTGCTGGAGATATCAACAGTTACGGACTTAGGGGTGAGTGAAGTCTCCTCTCTGACACTCACAGCACCATTTGTTGACTTTGTGGTATTACCACACTCAGCATCTAACAAGGTAATTAAGTTACAACAGGTATTACTAACAGTATTCTTCCATACATCCCCATTAACACCCAGATCTGCTTTGGTTTCTCTCTGTGTCTGATCCTTCCTGTCTGCTTGACTGTAGATTTTGTTACTAGAGTCAACTCCATCTTCCCTTGTTGAAGAAAATATTGGCTCAGTTGATGCAACAGGGGTGAGAGGTCTACTGCCTTCTCTCTCATGAAATAACTGGTCACTAAGAAATATGCAGGGTAATGTATGTCTCCCCAGTGAATTAACTTTGGGAGTTTGTGGTGAACTTGGGGACTGAGGAGTACGCCAGCCATTCAGACAATCCTCCCGCCAGAGAGTCTGCTCCTGAAAAAAGAAAAGAAAAAAGAGAAACATATAATTCAGTAATTATTTATATAAATACCCTTATGAATTCCATAACCACATACTGGAACAAGACAGATGGATATATTGTGTTAAATTAAAAGTTGAAGACTTTGTACATGTTTCAATAGCAATGTGTACTCTCAATTTTTCAAGCTTTACAAAGCATTACTCTTGAGAAGTATATTCAGTGAACGTGAACTTTGGAAAGGTAACATCTTTCAAAATTAAGAATAACGTACAAAAATATATACATTTATGAGTTGTAATTAGAGGTCAACACACACACATACAGACATGTTCTCTCACTTTTTGTGACAGAAACAAAAAGGCATTGAAGGACTTCCTAAAAATGAAAATCATGTTAATCACATTGTCAAGGATAAAAATCTGTATGATCAAAAATTTTCCCAAAACAGATTAGTTATGGTTTATTGCAACACCTAAATACTGTACAGTAATCACAAATACTGTATCATTAAATTTAGGACGTGCACTTCTGGACTCTTTAACAAGAAGAGAGATGTCTCATCCCATACAAACAATACTGCTGACTAGAAAGTTATATTATGAGAGTATGGTCACAATGAAAACACTGTACAGTACAGTATACTACATCAGGGATATCTACAAATACTGTACAGTAAGTCCGCGCTTAACGTAGTCCCACTTAACGTTGTTTCGGTACTACGTAGATAAATTTTAAAGACCAAAAATTCGTTTAACGTCTCGGTGATCCAATACTACGTTGTTTTGAGTAATCACAGACTACTTTCTGTGATGCATCACCCTCTCTCGTCTGGCCGCGCTACGCTCTCTCGGCTTGGTGCAGAGTCTCAGTGACTCACCACCCTCCTCCTCTCCCGCCATACTCCTCCCCTCCCGCCATCCGCCTCCTCTGCTCCACTACCCACCACACACTCGCTCTACCACCTCCGCCCATCGGTGAGTACCAATACAAACTTAGTACTTGTATATGTATGCATTATTTTCTATAGAAATGGCAATGATTTTCTGAATACGTAATGTATTTCATGGGGCAAAGGGAGGCTCAGGAACATAACTCCCGTATTTTATCTATTTTTTATGGGGAAAATTGATCCGCTTAACGTTGTTTCGTATAACGTCGCGTTTTCAGGAACGTAACCCAGACGTTAAGCGAGGACTTACTGTACAAGAACACTTGTGGGTATCAAGATGACTGTAAAGATGGAAAAGTATAAGAAAATAATTTATCTAATTTCCAGTCTATTAAATATATAATAATATGAATGAAAATTCTCCACATGAAACCTCCAATTCACAGGACTATGATAAGTGTAGTTCAAAAGTGGACAGTAGTAAACTAATCCACACCTATTTTTGTTTTAGTTTACAATCAAAGCTGGTAGAAGAGTATAAACATGTCATAAGCTCAAATCTGGAATAAAACAGCAGACATCTCACTCAGGGAGGAACTATAGTGATCAACTCAAGTAACAATTCTAGGGTGAGGACTCAGGTTTCATCGCTGCTGGTCACTATCATAATATTCAGCGTCTCTAAAGCAAGAATGGTTTAACCTACCTCACTAACACCTTTCACTCCATTTCAATTTCCCCTCTTACTGTAGCTGATGAATTTCCATCACTGAAAACTGTACAACCTGAACAAACAACAGAAGTTAAGGTTCTTGACTGAAAACTAAGAACAAGAATAGTCTAAAAATAAGTAACTAAGTTAATAATGAGTACAATAACCTAGTACTGTATACAATTCTAGTTAAGACTTCAATAAAATAACAAACACATGAACTGTACAGTCGCCTGTACTTGTACCTGGTACAGTACAGTGGATGGCATGTTTTGTGAGATGTGGCAACTCTGTAAATGTCTGAAGATGGCTTGATGTATAAAAATTACAGAAATCTTCACAAGTCCACAACACAATTAAAAAACTACAACGCAATATTTCTTCGGACCATTCATCTGAATACCATGTTACATGTATTAACTTTAGATATTAATGCTTTTATTTTGGAGGCAATGAAGCCATGTTTAGGTTAGGTAAGGTTTATACTGAACCGGTGACAAATTGTCTGGTTATGAAATGTCCTAGAACCAATTTTCTGTACCAACCTCATCATCACTATCAGAGTAAAAGGCAGTCGAGTTTGCAGTCGACCGTCTGCGAACAGCAATTGTCCGCTGGTCGTCCTCCTCCTTCAGGTGGATGACATTACGCACTCCCCAGTAGATCTTCAACACACCTTCCAAGATCATTCGACCATTGGCCTGGAAGAAAAAATATAAACCATATCCATCAGCCTTTTGTTCTAAATTAACCCCAAAAATGAACTAGTCCACAGTTCTAGTGATAAAATTGATAAATGTAGGAGACAATATACTGTATTCAAGTTCTTAGTACAGTAGTAAACTATTAAGATCATAACTACTAAAGTACACATAAAACATGAAGAATTTATAAACAATATTGCAAGAAGCCAGGTGGATTTACTGTACAAGCATTAGGTGGAATATAAAAATTTATTTAGTGAAGGTTATACTGTACATGGTTATTCAAAGGGCTCAGTGACAAGGAGGTAATAAGAACATAAGAACACAAGAATGGAGAAAACTGCAGTGGGCCTATTGGCCCATACTGGGCAGTCACGTTTACACCCAACCCCTATTGCTCATACAAGCATCCAACCTATGTTTAAAGCTATTCAGCGTATTTGATTTGATGATGATATTTGGTAACTTGTTCCATTCATCCACTACTCTGTTTCCAAACCAGTGTTTACCTATTTCGTGCCTAAATCTAAATTTGTCTAATTTAAAACCATTGTTACGAGTTCGCTCCTGGTTGGATAGTTTGAGTACCTTTGTAATGTCCCCTTTGTTTAGCCCTAACTTCCATTTATACACCTCTATCAGGTCGTCCCTAACTCTACGTCTCTCGGGGGAGCGCAAATTAAGATGTTTTAACCTGTCTCTATGCTCAAGGTTCCTAATGCCCAGGATTAGTCTTGTCATTCTCCTCTGAATTCTTTCCAAGGATTCTATATCCATTCTGTAATACGGTGACCAGAACTGAACTGTGTAATCCGGGTGTGGTCTCACAAGTGCAAGATACAGTTTTAGGATGACCTCGCTAGTCTTGTAACTAACATTCCTTTGTATGAACCCAAGTATTTTATTAGCCTTGTTACGAGCAAATACACATTGTTTACTTGGCTTAAGGTTTCTACTTATCATTACTCCTAAATCTCTCTCGCAGTCGGATTTCTCTATGGCATCGTTGTTCATCTGGTATCTGGTTTCCCTGTTTACATCTCCTATACTGAGTACTTTACATTTGTCCACGTTGAATTTCATCTGCCATTTTTCAGACCATTCGAAAAGTTTGTTTAGATCTTCCTGTAGTTTTGCGGAGTCCTCGTCAGATTTAATTACACGTCCTATTTTAGTGTCATCAGCAAATTTACTTATGTTGCTGTCTATGCCAATATCTATGTCGTTTATGTATATAATAAATAATAATGGTCCAAGTACTGAGCCTTGGGAAACTCCACTAGTGACGTTGCTCCAATGGGACTTAGTGCCGTTCATGCTCACTCGCTGTTTCCTGTCCTGTAACCACGCCCTAATCCATTTAAGGATATTACCTTTAATGCCATGTGCTTCTACCTTTCTAATTAGTCTTTCGTGGGGGACTCTGTCGAGGGCTTTGCTAAAGTCGAGATATACCCCATCATAATTGTGCCCCTCGTCTACCGATTCGAAAACTGATGAAAAGAATGTTAATAGATTAGTTAGACATGAACGCCCACTTGTGAAGCCATGTTGGGAATCATTGATAAACTTGTGCTTCTCCAGGTGGTTTCACATAGAGTTTGAAATGAATGATTCTAGTAATTTGCCTACTATTGATGTTAGGCTGATTGGGCGGTAGTTAGAGGATAGTGATCTATCCCCCTTCTTGAAAATCGGTATTACATTCGCTATCCTCCAGGATTCTGGTACTACACCTGTTTTTAAGGACATGTTAAACAACTTTGCTAAGGGCATACTAAGCTCTTCCTTACATTCCTTTAATACTCTGGCAAATATCTCATCGGGACCAGGTGACTTATTAGGCTTTAGTTTGTCTATTTGCTTACTAACATCGTTACTAGTCACTACTATCTCGCTTAATTTGTTTTCTTCACTATCTCTGAATAGAGTCAGTGCCTCGGGTATCATGTTTAAATTTTCGGTGGTGAAAACTGTTGAAAAATATTTTTTCAAATTATGCTCATTTCTCCGTCGTTATCAGTGAGCTTGCCGGTATCTGACTGTATTGGTCAGGGTCCAAACAGTGCAACAGATTCAAACACTTAGAGCAGATTTTAAAGTTAATAATGTTCTTCAATGGAAATTTCAATGACTGAACAGAAATTTGTTTTAATGTACAAAAATTAATTTACAAACAAGAAAGGCAGACGCCATGAGAGTAAAGCGCAGTTTTATCAAAACAAGCTTAGACCCCACACTAAAAATAATAAAAAATAAAAAAACTGACACACATACATTCCACAGTCTCCTTACCTCTCTGCTCTTTAGTTCTCCGGGTTTGCCTTCATAATACTGGTTGTAAGCTTTCAACTTGGCCTCAATATGTGATCTGAAAGTAGTGAGAAAATTAGATAAAAACAAGTATTAAATGTCAGAACCGTGTCCTATTTATCTCATAATTAACGTGTAGCACAACTCTGCCTAATAATAAAGACTTCAACACCTCTCCCAGGTCAAATTAAGCACTACCCACTCCATCCCAGTCAAGGTGTGTGTCAACCACCCCAGTCAAGGTGTGTTAACCAACCCTTCACAATCTAGCAGCGGCAGACATGAATACCTCCACAAGACATCTAAGTGTTGAGATTCTTGGTTCTCTTGCTTCCTGAGTTCTGTATATACGGTACAATTATACTCTGTTTCAAAATTAACTCACAAGTTTGTACAGTAAAACAGTAAAATAAAAAAAATCCTAAATATTTTACAGTACAGTACAGTACAGTACAGTACTGTACCTGGATTTTTAGAATAAGTGGTAAGGCAATATACCCTCGCTATATCATGGAGATGTGTCTTGAGTGTTGGCATGATGGTGTTGACAGGTTTGGCATGGGTGGATGCACAATAACCGGATTTGAGAATTGGGTTGAAAGTGCCTTCATTTCATATGTGAGTTGTCAATTTAAGGGAAAGAACATGATATAGCAGTTGATTAAGTTATTATTGCTTAAAAACCCAAATCAAACCCAGTCGTGCTGTTAACCCTGCATTACCAAATACAGTATACCCAACTCACCAAGATGATCTCACCTTTTAACTTGGCCGTCCCTGTTTTCAACTTTGCCAAATGAAGTGTGACATTCATTGCGTGTACCATGACCAAAGAGCTGAGGGCCAAACAGCGCTCCATAACATGGATGATGGCAATATGGCACGCCCTTGTGCTGCAAAAAAAAAAAACCCTGCATCGGTAAATTGTTACACACACACACACACATCCAATATACTGTAGATCACCTGTATACAGTACAGCAAGTCCTCGCTTAACGTCATGGTTCCGTTCCTGAAAACCACAACGTTAATGGAAACAACGTTAATAGAATAAATTTTCCCCATAAGAAATAGATAAAATACAGGAGATACGTTCCTGAGCTTCTCTTTGCCCAATGAAATACATTACATATACAGAAATTCAATGGCATTTTTATAGAAAATAGTACCACTTCTAGCACTAAATCTTAATCTTGTCCGAGTTGGTCCGGATAGTACACACTGTTGTGGGGCTTAGACCTAGAGCAGCACCTATGTCCACTGCACGTTCCCCTTTTCCAAAACGGATTAAAAGTTCCATTTTCATAGCAAGGCTAATGATCTTACATTGCTTCTTCACAACACTAGCATCAGTAGCACTTGATGGGTGCTTGAGAGCCATTTTGAATTGTTAGAGTACAGTATTGATAGCAAAAACACTTGAACACGTAAGAATGCTGTGGAAGCCTAACAAAGACTGGCAACGCCTGGAATGCTGTGAGGTTCTGCGAGTGAGAGGTAGCGCACCAAGACGAGGGGGTGATGCGCCGTGAAAAGTAGTCCATGACGACGCTAAAAACGTTATATTGAGTTGTCGGGAACGTTAAGCGAATTATTGGTATCCAAAGAGTAGTGACGTTATAACGAAAACTTTATCAGGGGCAACGTTAAATGAGGACTTACAGAATATAACTTTCTCTGACACATAATCACATTTTACGAGCATTTACCTTAAGCGCTTGGCTTAGGGAAGGGGAAAAAACGACATGGTGATTGTAGGAGCGCATGGCTGGGGAAGATACTTTCACTTGCACCTCTCTCAGCCTTAGCTGCCGCATGTACTGAGTAGGGGAAGGGGTTGTGTGTCTCTGCAGAGGTAGCACATCCCAGCTGAGCTGCGATGCAATGTGTGTGCACTATCTTGTATAATTTTAGCTTTTTTATGCTTTCATTCTTTTTCCTAAATATTCTCTGCTGAAAACAACTTGACAATCAGTGACAAAGAGGATAAAGTAAACTTACAGCAGAGGTGGTTGTGTGGTGGGCACCTAAACTGAAATAGGCCTAACCAGCCGAGTCGCCAGATGCGCTATTGAAGAACTGCCCACTGCCTCCACACCTACAATCACCTCCTACACAGAATACACACCCATGCTCTTCAAATTTCTTATTTTACAGTTTTATATAATATGTTCTTTATTTCTAAGTCACATTAGAGTACTGAACTGAAATGATTTTTCCACAACTTTTATAGTTTCTTTATATGTCACAATGGCAACATGTATTGCCATCTCCTGCAGGCAACAGCTGACTGGCATGTCAGCCAGCTGACTCCTGGCAGGACTCTTAGAAAAACAGACTTCTTTAACAATTATTCTACTCCATACACACTATGTGGTTTAGAAATAAAGAAAATATAATATAAAACTATAAAATAAGAAAAATGAAGAGCATGGGTGTGTATGTGTGAGAAGTGAACGTGTGTGTGTAGATGGTTGGCGATAACTATGTCTCCGACTCACCAGCTTTTAATGTAACCATAAAAGTTGCCAAAAATCATTAAAATACACTGTAATCTAATGAGACTTATAAATAAAGAAAATATAACATGTATCGGGGCAGTTCTAGCCAAGGCCTTGGCTATAAACTATGTGGCCGATTCGCCAGCCCAGCCGCCTTGTATATTGTTACCTGTAATGAAACTATCAAATTGTGAAAAAATCATTACCTGTACAATGTGACTTAGAAATATGGAAAATATAATACTGTATAAAACTATAAAATAAGAACAATAAAAAGCAACTGTAGGAAGTAAATGTGTCATGAGGCGATGAGTTACTGGGCTGTAAATGTAACACCCACCACAGTGGTTGCCACACATCTGTCAGTCCATTAAGATGGGTAATTGCCTGAACTGTGTTGTGAGCTGGATGCGTGGGGAACAACTTATTCTTTGCACATAAAATAATATATACGGTTCCAGTAAATGTGAGGAATAAATAAATAAAAAATAAACAAAATATAAATAAAATTAAAGACACTGCACTGCCATTTAGCAAGAGACAGTGAGAGCGGAACAGTGAGTGAGGAAACACCAGCTGTAGTTCCCTCCCTCCCTCCCACCCTTAGCCCTTGCTCCTACACACACAGTGATTAATTCTCTTTATGTTTTTTGACCTTATGATAATTATTTTATAATTTTTTTGGCACATACTGTGTGTGGTGCACATTTAAACTGAAATAGGCCTAACCAGCCAAGTCAGCAGGTGCACTATTGACAGGTAGGCACTAGGAAGCTACCAATATCAGTCCCATTCATTGACAACTGGGACAACTTCTATGGCAGAAGGGACCTTTATGCTAGGGATGGGGTGCACCTGTCTAGGGATGGAGTAGCAACCCTGGCTGGGGCTCTAGAGGGGGCAGTTCAAAAGATATCGAAGTCTTTAAACTGCTAAGAGAACATAGGGGCACGGGGGTGGAGGAGACTGCAGTGGGAGCGGGTAAACAAGGCGAAAGATTACAGGGAAATAGTGTTAGGAATGATGACATAACTAAATTAGACAGGGAGTTTAAAACTAAACGCGGTACGGGAAGGACTCAGAACACGACTAACTTAAATGTATATTACGCGAACAGTAGAAGTATGAGAAACAAAATGGATGATATTAGGGCCTTGGTATGTACCGAAGAAATCGATATAATTGCATTCACTGAAACATGGATCAACCTAGACACACGTGAATTACCAGTCGAATACCAAATTGCGGGTTACAAACTGTTCCATACCGATAGGCAGACCAGGAAAGGAGGCGGAGTAGCAATCTATGTTAGGGATAACCTGAAGTGTGAAATAAATAAGGAAATAAAAACTGAGAGGAATACAGAAACAATTTGGATAGAATTAAGCGACGGTCGGGAAAAATTAATCACAGGAGTAATATATAGACCCCCCAATCTTGACAGAGTCAATGAGCGACTTATCTGGGATGAAATGCGCAGGGCTTCCATACACAACAAAGTCTGTATAGTAGGCGACTTTAACCTTGGCCAAATAGATTGGACCGACCTTACGGGAAACTCAGAATCAGAGGATTTTCTCGAGACGATCCAGGACTGTTTCCTAAGTCAACATATAACCGAACCCACACGGGGTAATAATATATTGGATTTAGTTTTGTCAAACAGAGAAAACCTCATTAGCAATGTCGAGGTAGGGAACGAACTTGCAAACAGCGATCACAAAGAAATTCGATTCCAGTTAGATTTTCAGGGCAGACGTAAGGAAAATTCCACTAAATTACCAGATTTCAGAAGGGCAAACTTTGACAGTTTAAAGAGGCAGCTGAGAGAGGGGGTGTCGCGCTTGGCCGTGAACCTGACAAATGACACCGACCTGATAACGAGATCTGAGATTGCCGAGTTCCACGACAATTTAAATAGTGAGTTACTTAATGCACAAAGGCAGAACATACCATACAAAAAACTCAGATCAAACAACAATGACCCTAAATGGATAAATAATTATTTAAAGAACATCATTGGCCAAAGGAAGGCTATAGGTAGAAGGATAAATCGTGGCGAAATTCACCTCCGGGACTATTATAGGGTATTGGCGAGTAGGGTTAAAACCGAGATAAGGAAAGCAAAGAGGAATAATGAGGTAAGGATAGCAAGGGAGGCAAAGACAAACCCCAAAGGATTCTACCAAATGTACCAAACTAAAACACGAGAAAAGATTGGACCAATACGGTCAGACTCCGGCGAGCTCACTGATAACGACGGAGAAATGAGCAATAATTTGAATAAATATTTTTCAACAGTTTTCACCAGCGAAAATTTAAACATGATACCCGAGGCACCGACTCTATTCAGAGATAGTGAAGAAAACAAATTAAGTGAAATAGTAGTGACTAGTAACGATGTTAGTAAGCAAATAGACAAACTAAAGCCTAATAAGTCACCTGGTCCCGATGAGATATTTGCCAGAGTATTAAAGGAATGTAAGGAAGAGCTTAGTATGCCCTTAGCAAAGTTGTTTAACATGTCCTTAAAAACAGGTGTAGTACCAGAATCCTGGAGGATAGCGAATGTAATACCGATCTTCAAGAAGGGGGATAGATCACTATCCTCTAACTACCGCCCAATCAGTCTAACATCAATAGTAGGCAAATTACTGGAAGCAATCATTTCAAACTCTATTCGAAATCACCTGGAGAAGCACAGATTGATCAATGATTCCCAGCATGGCTTCACAAGCGGACGTTCTTGCCTAACTAATCTATTAACATTCTTTTCATCAGTTTTCGAATCAGTGGACGAGGGGCACAATTATGATGTGGTATATCTCGACTTTAGCAAAGCCTTCGACAGAGTACCCCACGAAAGACTAATTAGAAAGGTAGAAGCTCATGGCATCAAAGGTGACATCCTTAAATGGATTAGGGCGTGGTTACAGGACAGGAAACAGCGAGTGAGCATTAACGGCACTAAGTCCCATTGGAGCAACGTCACAAGTGGAGTTCCCCAAGGCTCAGTACTTGGACCATTATTGTTTATTATATACATAAACGACATAGATATCGGCATAGACAGCAACATAAGTAAATTTGCTGATGATACTAAAATAGGACGTGTTATCAAATCTGACGAGGACTCGGCAAAACTACAGGAGGATCTAAACAAATTTTTCGAATGGTCTGAAAAATGGCAGATGAAATTCAACATTGACAAATGTAAAGTACTCAGTATAGGAAATGTAAACAGGGAAACCAGATACCAGATGAACAACGATGCCATAGAGAAATCCGACTGCGAGAGAGATTTAGGAGTAATGATAAGTAGGAACCTTAAGCCAAGTAAACAATGTGTTTTTGCTCGAAACAAGGCTAATAAAGTACTTGGGTTCATACAAAGGAGTGTTAGTTACAAGACTAGCGAGGTCATCCTAAAACTGTATCTTGCTCTTGTGAGACCACACCTGGATTACGCAGTCCAGTTCTGGTCACCGTATTACAGAATGGATATAGAATCCTTGGAAAGAATTCAGAGGAGAATGACAAGACTAATCCCGGGTATCAGGAACCTTGAGTATAGAGACAGGTTAAAGCATCTTAATTTGCACTCCCTTGAGAGACGTAGAGCGAGGGGCGACCTGATAGAGGTGTATAAATGGAAGGCAGGGCTAAACAAAGGGGACATTACAAAGGTACTCAAATTATCCAACCAGGAGCGAACTCGTAACAATGGTTTTAAATTGGACAAATTTAGATTTAGGCGTGAAATAGGTAAACACTGGTTTGGAAACAGAGTAGTGGATGAATGGAACAAGTTACCAAATATCATCATTAACTCGAATACGCTGAATTGCTTCAAACATAGGTTGGATGCTCATATGAGCAATAGGGGTTGGGTGTAAACGGGACTGCCCAGTATGGGCCAATAGGCCCGCTGCAGTTTCCTCCATTCTTATGTTCTTATGTTCTTATGTTCAAACAGGGATTGATTTTACCGCTTACAGCGGCTACTTTATTGTGCACCCCACACTCATCCTGTGAGCGATAGTGCAAAAGGATTACAGAGTAGAGTTTACAACGGGTCATAATAATTAACCCCCGTTGTCAGGATATTATGGCACTGAATGTAACACAGTATTTCAATTATATTATTTGTTTAGTTCTTTACATAAAGGGTAACTTATTCACAAAAGTACAGGCGTGTGAGGCAGTATGTCTGGCCGCACACTTTGTTATTCACATTTGCGTGATAAGTATTCAAGCACATTGTGTATTTGGTTCTATACATGAGAAGTGATATAGTTACTAAGTGCAAAAAAGTGGATATAATCTTAATATGTCGGCTATCTTGCCATTAGAGATGAAGTGTTGTGCCATTTCACACACAGTGTGCTTGGACCTGTCCCTAAAAGGTTCTATCTTCACACAGTCGAGGACATAGTGTTCAAGTGTGTGGCCATATGTCTGGCCACACACTTTACATCTAGTCTTGTTTACATCTGCTTGAGGAACATGCTTCCAGAGGTACTTATATCCTAACCTTAATCTAGCGGTTACAACATCTTGTAATCTAGTGATCTTGTTACTTGCTCCATATACATGTTTCACTTGATACATCTCATCATGGTAAACTATGGATCAACTAATGCCTGTTTGCACTTGTTTACTTGCGTCAAATTCATCAATAAGTTCTTTCCTAATTACAGTTTTAAGGGTTCTTTTTGACAGACCCAAATTGCATTCAACAGTGTCTTTGTTAGACGCGAGTTTGGTGAGGGCATCAACTGTCATGTTTTATGAGGCCTATGTGAGAGGGGATCCACAAACAGGGAGGTACTACCACCTGGGAAGGTATTGGAAGCATAATGTGTTGTCTAATGGTAGACCCTGCTGCCATATGGCATCACAAAAATTGTGACCAAGTCCCAGTTTGCTGATCTGACTTTCTGCCTCATTTACACACAATTGCAGGGTCTCAATTGTTTCTTTTACTATTGACAACACAACATACAGTGCATATATTGTTTCTTATTCTTGATCTTTTTTTTCATTTTTGTATTTATTTATTAATATTATTATTGTCGTTATTATTTCATTACAGTATTTCAATATTTTTATTTTATTTTTTATTGTGAATTATTATTCTTGTTATTATTATTATTAAATTTTTGCCCCCAGGCCCAGATGTGGGTCAGTGACCTGTGCCCGGGTGGGCTAATCCCAGAAAAAAAAATTATATAAATATAACCTTGTACTTTATGGGTGAATCAAGGGATTTTCAGGGGTAATTTTCACTTTAGTACACATTTTTGGCTTCATGCGCCCTCTATGGAACATAACCCCCGCTTTAGATGCGACAAGACTGTAATTCATCAAACCCTTCACACAAATTAAAAAGAATAATATAGTACTTTTTCATTCTTGCTAGCCTTCTACTAATACTGCAGAGTGGCTGGAATCAACAGCAAACACAGATGATCTCTTCATTTGTTGTCATCCATTCTCTACAATTGCCGTACATCCCCATCAACCACACAATACCATGCTCTCTTATCATTACTAAACACTGCTGTTACCTCATGTCCATCTACCTCACTTCTAACACTTTCTTGATCTCATCCTTTCACATCCTACTTTGTCTTCCCCTCTCTTCTAACACCTTCATATGAATACAGTAGAGCAGGGGTTCTCAACCAGGGGGGAATTCCCCCCAGGGAGGGAATTCAGGTTTTCAGGGGGGGGGGAGGGGGGGGGAGGTAAACTGATTCGGGAGCAAGAGATATGTTCAATGAGAAATCAATCACAGAATTTTGGCCCTTGATGTGCGATTCCTACCCAAAAGTGGCAGAAAGAGCTATCCGTGCATTGCTTCCGTTTGTGTCGACATATCTTTGTGAGTCAGGCTTTTCAACTCTGTTGCAAATTAAAACGAAGCAACGTAGTAGATTAGAGGTAGAAAATGACCTGCGTTGTGCCCTTTCAAGCACTCCTCCGCGTATCCCAGAATTGGCGAAGAAAAAACAATCACAGGTTTCTCATTGACTGTAATCTTCATCTGAATAAAATTAATTACAAATTTACAATATCCTGGTATTCTATTGAACTTTTTGTTTATTGCATCATGCTTCAGTTTGGTCTGTTAAGTAATTCATTATAAATAAAAAAAAAACTATTTTACTTTTATTCAAGTTTTATAAATCCATCAACATTTTCAATTGGCATTTAATTTGTAAAACTCCACTATAAAAATAATCCATGTAAAATTGTAAATGTATATGTACTAATATGGAAAAAATAAAGGATTTTCAGTATTATATGCATATTATTTGGAATGCACTTTTTGAGGCAGACAATCTTGGAAAGGAGGGGGAATGACATTCTGACATATGGCGAAAGGGGTGCATGGGGCAAACAAGGTTGAGAACCACTGCAGTAGAGGTATTAGACTTTTTACCCATCTTTCCCTTTCTATTTTCTAAAAATGCCCATACCACCTTAGCAACCCTTGGTCAGCTTTTTGTCTGACATATAATTTCAAACTGGATTCAACATCTCATCTGTTTCAAATTAGGATCACCAGTTTGTCCACTCAAAATAGATTTAAAAGCACTGAAAAGAACTTAAAAAGTTGTTCTAAGTTTACTATGTCCTCATTTTTTACTCTAGTAGTCTAGGGGATTATATTTTTCATAATTTTTATAATAAAACTTCTTCTATCTAAAATTCTTAATCCAGAATGCTCTAGCAGAATGGTCAGAGGAACCTTTGAAAAAATTAAACATTGGCCAGAAGTCAAGGTTTCAAGTCGCCTCAGTTGTTGTGGTAGTTGTCACTATCTTGCATGAAGTTTCTGCCTTCTGCTTTAATCTTAATGTACCTAGGACAAGATTTTATGGGTGCATTCTTAAATTTATTAAAAAATATTCTGCACAATACATGAAAATATTTCCAGCAAAGCAAAAACTTCACTGCAAGTAGGAGCATCTGTCTTCTGAAGCCAGGGTAGATAGGCATCAGCTGCTAATCTGATATGAGCTAATGACAGATGCTAATGGTATTTTTCATTATACATTATTCCTGAACTAGTACTTCATATGTGTCAGAGGAAAATGCCTAATATCACAGTCTCCATGGGGTGTGCTCTGGAGACCAGGAACTGTTAAAAGTACAAAGCAAGGGTGAAACTCCAGAATGATTTTGACCCAAAGTACTCTACCTGAAACATTGCTGGCCCTCAAAACAACCATAGTCTGCTTGGGCAGAGTTTCCAGCCATTAAACCTGTCAAGAGCCTTCTCCAAATGACAGGCTCTGCCAGTGGATGTTTAGTGGCACAGTAGATACTTCACCAGACACTTGATGGTGAGTCATAGACTATAAAATGTTCATCTAACACCACCTGGAGTAAATCAGACTTAATGTCTCAACACATACCTCAGCATGTTGGCCAGGATTCAACCGCTTGCCACATTCTTCACAACGCAAGCATTTTGGATGCCAGTCAAATCCTAGTGACTGTTTTCTCTCAGCTGCAACAGAAGAATATAATAAACAAAAAATTCAAAGGATGATTGCTGCTTGAAACCATTTATGTCAAACAAATGCCTTACAAAAATGAAATGCTGTAATAAGCCAAGTTATCAACACGGCACAAATTAGTCTCCTGATAATCTCAGTCCGAATCGTAGTGCAGAAGAAGCTCCTCTCGTAACTCAGGGAACACCACCACAAGACAACATGCATAAATTATTGTTTAAAAGTAAAACTGACGGCTAATTTTCACAAAACTCATAAATATACTAACAGGAAAACACAAAATTATGTTGTTACTTTCCACAAACAGTACTGTACTGTATAAATAATGGCATTTTATAAAATACTGTATATCATAACTAAAATTTACCAAATCAGTACAGTAAATATCTAAAATCCCAGCCATGGAAACAGTTATGATGTTTGATGATCCAAACATTAGATTATGTGAAAGATAAAAAGGAACAAAGGACATGATGGAGCTGGAGACAGGATGTGAGATTTGATCACTGATGAGGATGAAATTTTTAAGACTATTTCTTTTTGTAATGAGATACGGAGAGTGATGACGTATCCCACCAAATGAGAGAGAATAATATTCCACTAGTAAGTAAACATTTGTAGTTCTTTTACAGGTAGAAAAATATATAAAATAAATAAATATAGAAAAAATAAATAAATAAATAAAAAACATTTCAAATAAATTTGGAGATGTACCATAGTTATAGTTAGTCTGGCCTCGTAAATCCCCAAAAATATGTTCTGTACTCGTAATAGTAAGTGTTATTAAAGAAAAATAATGACTAAAAAGGATTTGTGCTTGCTAGATCATCAGTTCTTAGCTTTGGGGGGCATTAAATATTAGGGATGTACGGAATAATCGGTACTGGTTTCGGCAAGCAGACAGTATCGGTATTTTACCGATTAATTGGTATCAATATCGCTAAGGTTATTATCGGCCGATACTAATACTGGTACTGTACATACAGTATTTGCTATGTAAGTCAGGGGGGAAAATAAGAATTATTCTGACCATGCTAAACTAAACTCCAAATTTAGCAAAAATACAATACAGTTCTAACATATACAGTAGCATATTCTTGCAATCCTGTTTGGACCAATCTGGACTGGTCCAACTTAGTCTTTTGGACTAGTCTACACAGGCCAACCATACATTTACAATAACAAATTCTGTAGTAAGGATAGTTAGCCTTCTCCTCCTATAAGACCAGATTAGAGTAAAAGATTACACTTCAGACTGAAATAAGTATATAAGGAGTATTGGTATCAGCCAATTAATCGGTATCGGTAAAAAATGGGTATCGGTGCATCCCTATTAAATATTACAAGTTAACTGTCTCCCTGTTTGCAATGACTGTGAAATCAAGAATAAAGAATGGGAGTGTAATGATGTGTAGGTAGTCGTCAGGGCATGGCAGAGGCGTGAGTTATGGGTCTTATACAATTTGATGCCCACTTGGATACTACTGATAATTCCCTAATAGGACCCAGTTTTAACTATAAATGAAGACTGAGCCCAAAGCTTAGGGTGCCCATAAGTTTAGAGCCCTTTTAGGACATGGAACACAATGGTACCATGATCTAGTAAAGATAAAATTTCATGAAAGTTAAGTGATACCCCCTAATCACTATAAGCCACTATGTTTGTGGCCCATTAGGACTTGGCTGCACATCATAACCCAGTCAAGGAAAATTTTACTTTATGTACAGTACTTCATGCCCCAGGAAGCCATCCCCTCACCTTCTACACCCACCTCCCTTTCCCTCCTCAGTTTGGTCTTGCAGGGCTTTATTGGACAGTAGAGTGTTAAGTGCTTTGCTCATGTTAAAATGTGACATTGTTCAAAGATAGTTTCTTTAAATTTGCTGATGTTGATGCTTCTCTGCTGGAAGTAGTTCTTTGACATGAATTTGCAATAAACAAAGACTACTTTTACAAGTAACATATCACTTTAATTTTTAATGGAGACTTTGAAGAGATAAAAGGAACTGATTATTGAAAACACAGCCCATAAAAACAAAACAGAATTGCCTTATTTTCTTCCTTAAGACTTAAAATTAAATGACAAAATATTTTTTAGTCATAAAATATCTAATGGAAAAGAAATTTTATTAAATATTAGAAATTCTACTTGAGAGAAACTGTGATGAGCAGCACTTAAGGTGATGGTGTAGCATGACCCTTCCTGTACAGTACCATCTGTCACCCAAGATGACTATAAATCTTTTATTACCTACTGTATGTCATAATAGATCACAGACTGAGGAACAGCCTAACTTACATAATGGTCAGCCACACTAAAAGTGGCTATAAAGTAAATTCAAAGTAGTTTTTCCCTAATACATTACAGACTTGCATTCACTGTATTAAAACAAATGTTCTAATGAGAATGCCAAAAATAACAAACATGGTAAAGACAGAGGAGACAGTTAGCACCAGAAGGACTTAATGGAATTGCACCAAATTTTCAGATGTTGTTGTTTGGATAATATGGAGTAATAAAATAGAAGCAACAACATTGCAGTATTTTGTTTTCTGTTTTGCTTATCCTTCGACGATAAAATTACTTGTTAGTCAGCAGGGCATGAAAGAAAAGGGAAATAACGAGGTAAAAACACTGCAAACTCCAATCATAAGGCATTACGTTCACATCTACATCCTTCATAGGTGAAAAAATAAAATATTTACCATAATAATGGCGCCATCAGAACTCCTCAGCTGACCAGGTTTTGATTTACATCGTCTGCTATGTGGGGACATCCACGGTCTTTGCTTACATATTAAGAAACGATGGACAATCTCATCACCCGTGTTTATTACGATTTATATTGGATTGAATTCGTTTATTTTTTCTAGAGATGTCGTTTGGATGACTTTAAGGAAGAAAATCGAAATGACAGTGCACAGTTAAGGATGCTAGGTACCATGGGTTAGGTCCTAATAAGTTCTGTGAATTCTCGTTTCCATTTTCGTGTTTAGTATTATGCAAATAGTAGCTCCAGAAATTTAGATTTAATTTCAAAAGTTGTTTCTGGTGCTAACTGTCGGTATTATTGCAGTTTCGGCCAATACACGGCCGACTGTTTTAACCATCCCCAACCTTTAGATCGCCATATTTAGAGTGAATATTTCTAACCCCATTTCAACCAGGAGGAAAAGAATAACATCAGAAATAAATTTTAAGGTTTTTACATATTCTTTGGGGTACAACTCTAAAACGGGTACTTTCCCCAGAAATAAAGGTCAAATTCGATTAAATCACACCAAAATACACAAGATAAACTAATTTCTAAACAACTAGAGCACAATGGCCTAAACTGCAATTTTACCTGTGTCCTCCACATTTACCCCAAAAACATTACTAGGAGTGTAACCTTATCATACACCCACAGTACACTCGATTCTAATATCAAATTATTATCTAAAATCCAATATCAATTTATAATATTCAGTAATCCCACAATATTAAGGGTGAGCATCAACGTTTCAATATTACCTACAATCTTCTTTGCAACAGATTATTCTAAGGATATATCCCAAATAAATTAAATTAACTCTTTATAAGTACATAAATATAATACCCGCTGACCTAACAATTAAAAAAAAAAAAAAAAAAAATGGGTGTCGCCTTCAACCACCTGTTCTCCTCCTTGACTCACCGAAGTAGACTGGTCGGCCACACTTCCTACATTGCCACATCTTGCTATTTTATCACCCTGTCTCCCTCACCATAGTCTATACCTTGACCAGAGATGATTAGAGAAACATCTATATCTATGTAAACACTACTAATAGGGACGACTCATGTATCCGGGTTGAGTAAGTTATTAATATTAAGTTATTTTTTTTTTTTATCTATAATCTATCAATAAAATTTTCTATATTTTGATTGTAATATTTTTCTTATAATTTAATATAGTTGATGGCTATTATTTTTCTTATAATGATATATAGGAATAAATGTTGGATTATGTAACCTGGAAAAACAATGCAAATGTTCCATAAGGGAGCGTTCGTGGAGTGAAGACGGGTGAAGGCGGATGGCCAGGCGCACGGCGGTCAATGTTAAATGGCTATTAAGAACACGGGTAATAACCATTTTTTCAGGTACCGAGAAGATTATTCAACCGCATGTCACATTTTCGTTAGATTGGGTTTATTTTTGTCTTTTTATAATAAGAATATAAACAAATGGAATTGATAATTAAATGGTATAGAAATTCCGATCGTGGTACTTCCCAACATTGACAGGCATGCAACTAGCATTCGTAGGCTTGACTAAACGTTGAACTTGCCATGTGTGAACATTAAAGGGTTTTCTATTCTAGAGCTTATCCGTACATGCGCTATAATAACCTTGGCCTTCTGATATTAGAAAAAGTAGCTTTATGGGTATCAATATATTTTTTTTATTTGATAGCTCTATCACTTAATTATGCCAACATGAACTCCCAAAGCGAGCAGACCCAGGTTTGGTCCCTGGCCAGTGTTAATCTATGGGCAAGTATCTTTGCGCCATTTGCCTCTGTGTATCCAGCAGTAATTGGGAACCTGGATGTTAATCGAATTGCGGATCGTGTTCCGGGGTAATGGTTATCTAGTGCAGTTAGCGAGTTGTCCGGTCTTCCCGGGCTTTTCCTTGACACTGGGTTATGCAACTCGTTAACTTAGGGTGTGGTTGTTGTGTTGGCGACAGCTTCTACACCTTAAACAAATTCACGCCTAGGAGGCCCTTGGGCCAGCCATCCTCCTTGGACCGGTCACAAGAGGAAACTGGAAAACCCGGAGCTGCCACGTTTGATAGGGTCACATTAGCCAACATACTTCGCACATCAGACCCAGTGCCGGATTTAGACCTGAGAAGGCCCATGGGCAGCCTCTTTGTGGAGGCTCCCCTCATTATAACTTAACATCTGGGAGTTCCGGGGGGCGCTGTAAGCCCCCCGGGAAAATTTTGAAATTTGAACACTTCTTTGGAGAATTTTGAAGCCATATACAGTACAGTTATATTGAGGAAATTAGAACATTGATAAATTTTTAATTAACTGTATATTTATTGATAGTGTACAAATTCCCAACACACACACACACACACACACACAAAAGTGAAACATGACTGGAGTCATTCATGTGGTTTCAAGTCGACCAGCCCTGATATAGCTACTACCGCACATGTCAAAAAATTTCAAGAGACTTCACAGAAAAGAATATATTATTAGTTATTACAGAGATGATTCTTTGCATTATTAATCAGATAAACCTCTACTCAAATAATGGTTCTGTCCAAGTAGCTAGCCTAATTTCTATCACGCTTCTTGCTGAACATAGTTTTACGTGATGGAATAGATAAACATGAATTTTAAGGAATAAAAATAAAAATAATCCAAATGAATAAACAAATAAATAAAATATTGTAATATGTGGAGGCCCCCAGATTGTGGAGGCTCCTGGGCAGCTGCCCACTTTGCTCACTCCTGAATCCGGCCCTGATCAGACCCCGGGTCGAACCTGAGACGCATTCGTGAAAGGCAAGCGTAATGCTGTTGAAGTACACCACTCAGAGCCGTTCTAACGCATGGGCACGCTGGGCAGTTGCCCAGGACCCCACGATTTTAGGGGCCCCGTGAATAGAGCACGCCAAAACTAATTAATGACGAAGTCGATGATGCATCTAATGAAGTACATGAGGTTGCTGGCCTGTCGAAGTCCGTCACCGAATCTCAGAGGATAATCTAGATTTAAAACGTAGAAAATTTTAAGAACCTTGTATCCATTGGAAGAAAAATGAAAATTTTACTAAACCATTACAGAACAAATCACCATGCCGCCAACGTTTGTGTTGATTAATTCTTGCTCTACCAATTAATTATATGTTTAATTTTACTGAAAGTTTTAGTTATCATTTGAGTGGGTGGGTGGGTAGGGGCCCCAGGACATTGCTTTGCCCAGGGCCTACAATGCTGTTAAGACGGCCCTGATACCATTGCTATGAAGTGTAACTCTCCAACCTGGAATTACTATGGACATATAGACTGTAACTATTAAACACATTTCATGCTTCAAAATAAATATACAGGTGAATACTACCACAGAGTCCAAAATATGCCAGGTGATTTTATTCAGCTCAGAGGGGCCGCGAGCACAAGGGGGTTAGTAGACTATCTCCTAAATACTGACCTACGGAATCAATAAACTGATGCTGTCTTGGAGGTCTTGCCTTATCAACACCACCATCAGTTTTCTATTTCTACTCGGCCAACTCTTTTGTGCTAAGCTCTTTTTTTTCACAGGTTGTTGAAATCCCTTTTTTTTTCCATAAGTTATTCCTTAGACAAGTAGCTTCAAACGATCATTTTTTTTCCAATATGTGATTGATGGAACTTCACTACCTGGCCTATTTCTTTTGTTAGTGAGAGCCACCAACGTATAAAATTATTAATTTCCTGTTTCTGTTGTGGATTTGCAGTCGATGTTTTCGTTGGTATATCTTTTTCTATTGAGTGATAGACAATTACTTCTTACTCTTTATAGTATTATTGATGATGATCTGTTGTCGTATATGAGTTCTTTGATAACCTTTATGTTCAAATTAATGTTTACGCTTGTTTTGTTTTTCAAGTTCTTCGTACCGCTTATCTGTGTTTCATTTCCTTGTGTCTTTCTTCCATTAGGTAAGTTAATCACCTATTGATATTTGGTCAATGTTTTTATCCTATTGTTTTAATTCCCAATCGTCACTTTAGTTTATGTTCTCCCTATTATAACTAAGTCCTCACAGCGTAGTTAGTTATACTCGATCCTTTATATCGTATCTACTTCTTCCTCGATCACGGTAATTATGTTACACTATTCAGGGAGTACCAGGGTTTTCCAATATACGTTCTCACAACACAATTGAATCATGACTTTATGACAGCTTCATGCAGTGACGGAGAAAGTCTCTAGTAGAGGTGTTGAGGTTAAGAGACGACTGGGGAAGCACGAGGCATATCGAGTCAGGTACCACAACTAAAAGAATATATTTCCAGGGGCGGATCCAAGAATACAAAAAGGGGGGGGGGGGGGGTCCAAGAAGTTTTGGGTGGGGGAACATGGCGAGTAAAGCGAGCCCACCCAGCTGGGGGGGGGGGGGGGGGATGCTGTAAGACCCCAATATTTTTTTTTTTAAATCTGACCAATATCATGGGCATTTTGAGGCCATATTGAAGCCATGTGCAATTTATATTACGAGATATTCTGAGGACAATAGTAATTACTTTGTATTTTACAAAAGCGCCGAGTACAATACTATATTAATTTTTTTTTTAATTTTCTGATGAAAAGAGGGGTACGGACCCCCCCCCCCCCCCCTGCATCCGCCCTTGATTTCTGGCCATTTGTGGTAAAGTGTAAGTTAGTTTAAAGAGAATTACTGCTAAAATAGTGCCTTTGAACAAGACAATGCAGAAACAGACAAAATTCATAAATACAGCCACACAGTGTGACCGACCCTTGCCTCCCTAAGGTTAAACGGTTAGGTTAGGTAATTTTTTTTTTTACGGGGATTAGCCCACCCGAGCACAGGTCACTGACCCACATCAGGGCCTGGGAAGAAAATTTAATAACAATAACAATAACAATAATAACAATAATAATAATAATAATAATAATAACAATAATAATTCAAATAATAACAATAATAATTCATAATTTATAAAACAATTAATAAAAAATACAACATTGAAAATAAATTATAAAATAATAATAATAATTATAATAATAATAATAATAATAATAATAATAATAATAATAACACTGTAATAATAATAATAAAAAACATAAATAAATACAAAACTGAAAAAGATCAAAAGTGAGAAACAATATTTGTATGTTGTGTTGTCAATAGTAAGAGAAACAATTGAGACCCTGCAATTGTGTGTAAATGAGGAAGAAAGTCAGATCAGCAACCTGGGACTTGGTCACAATTTTCGTGATGCCATATGGCAGCAGGGTCTACCATTAGACAACACATTATGCTTCCAATACCTCCCCAGGCGGTAGTACCTCCCTATTTGATAGCTGCTTGCTGCCTATTACATTCAGATACGTTGAATTAACATTAAATAAGCATTATTAAATGTAGTTAGATTTGATTATGAAATGTTAGGCCCAATTTGGGGTAAAAAACGGAAGGTAAATTAAACTAGCAATTAGTTGAAGAGCATATTTTCTTAAATTTTGTTTTCTATTTTACCGATATTGTTATATTACAAGTTCCATAGAGCTTTACATGTCATAAAATGGATGAAAGTGAAAGTGGGTCACATATGGATGACTGCCCGTTAGGGACAGTGTGGATACAGCACACCTAAGCCTTCGGTACACACGGAGGCAGCATGCACTCGACGCATTCACTTCTCCAAGTTGCAAACTTAAAGACACCCATTTACAGCTGGGTGAACAAGGCGCTCGGGAATCAACCACCGACCCCTGAAATAGGAGGCGAGCACTGGACCGCCGCGCTCGTGATTATGTATATTTAATTAATATTTAACTACTGTTCGAGTGGAGGCGATTTGTTAACCTCTGTGCCTCTTCTAACAGCTGTTTAATCTTTCACAATACTGTACGCCTGTACTGTACTCTCGTCCTGAGTCCGTGTTTGCTCCATTTAAACCGGATTCAATAAGGTTTATATATTTTCAATTTTCCTTTAACTGAAGCAGTGGACAACACAAAACAATCTGACTCACTAAACCTATAACATAAAGATGGCGGCCAAAATGGCTTCAACATGGCCGTCCTTATATTTGGATTTTTTCTCTATCACTTCTTAATGTTTCAGAGTTAGGTTTCAGTTTTGGTCTTATAATGTACATGCGCTTGTGTGTGCGGTCGTGTGTATGTTCCTGTGCGCATTTGTATTCCGACATGTGTTTGTGTGTATGTGAAAATGTGTATATTAGTGTATGTGTGTGTATGTATGCATGTATGGTAGTGTGTATCTGTGTGTATATGTGTATGTTAGAGAGAGAGAGAGAGAGAGAGGCGCGGGTACGTGACCAAGGACCTGCCAATGCTTAAGACTGACTGACGTGTTTCATCAGTACAAGACGCCGAGCCTTTCTTATTTCTATGCTATTTCACTTCATATAAAATTTGAATCGAAATAATATGTATTTTCTTGTATCTCACCCATATACGGTTGTATAAATTGTTTGGGTTGTCGTGTACTGATTAAATCCATCATTATACACAGTTATTAATAAATCATAACTCCACTAAACAGATTGAGAATATATATTAAAACAAATATTAAACGATTCATCACTACATATTTCGTTAAGCATTAAATCCGTCAAAACATTATCTCAACTTTTCATTACCTTTCTACGCTTCTCACTAACGTAATTTACTGTGATATAATTGATAAATAAAAAAAAGCAATGGAATAGTCAAACGTAAAAGAAATATATATAAGGTTTGGAGAGGGTTGGTAGCTCTGATGATACAGCGTCAGTTATGTCAGCTTATCTACTTCTTCTTAAATATCTTTTACAAATAAGCCTCGCGTCTGCCATAAAAGGGTTCTAAAAAAACGGCATCACATGATCGATCAGTTCCATACGATCATGAATTAAGTATCCTTTGTCAAAACATTACGGGAATAAAATTGAGGAAGAAATTGGAGGTCATCAGACAAGGACTTCGTACAAGGCCGCTGATGTTGGCCGCTGGTGAAGGACTGCAACTGTTTATTAGTATTTTAATAACATCTACATAATTGGGTTAGGCGCAAATAAGATTCGTACATTCTTATTGTTTTCATACTTCAATTCAGAACAAGAATCCAATGAAAAACGTCAACACAAGTACAGAGACCCGCATATAGCAGGTCAGTTCACAACTTAAACGTTCTTCCAACACGGGTGAGTGTAACTTTAAAACTTGACAAACGTCAAAAAAATAATACTGTAATATATGAATAAAAAGATAATGTTTTATTCAGTGGCACGGATTCAAAATTCTACCAATCGGCTCTAGATATCACTCGAAGGTTTAGAAGTTACTGCACTTGATATGAAGATCCAGTTGTGAAAGGCAAAAAAAATAGAGAAAATGCAAACAATTAGGTAACGATGTGCACACGATTTCCCTAACAATTGACTTCTTGTGCCGTTTGACTGGGTATTAATACCATACATAATTCTAAACTTGCATGTAAAATTTGGGGCCCAAAAAGAAAAAACATTTCCAATAGCATAAACAAATAAAACAAAATACATTAAATAAATAAATGAAAATAATTCACCCACCATCACCACCACAAAATACTTCCTACCCTCACTTCTCCAATATGGTCAGACCGTTATGGGATAGTGTTCCTACAAGACCCATTGACCAGTGTTAACAATACATAATATGATTGGCTGATATTCTTCTGGGTCACTTGAAGCAGCACTTTACAGTACTCGCCGAATAAAAATCAATGACTTCTACAGCCACTCCTTCACTCCCGTTCAAAGCATCTCCCTATTTTCCTGGAGCCTGGGGGTACGGAGGGGGGGGGGGGTTAGGGTACAATTGAACCCCTTATGGTTTTATGTAAAGTTAGGCTTTGAACCCTTATTTAAAGATACGTACAAGAACTTATAATGCCATACACATATACAGGCGGTGTTGTACATAAAATATTCAGTGTTATAGTGTTGTAAAAGCTGTATTTTGGAGATCAAATATACATTAGTCATGATACATAATACTGCAGCAGCTGTTGTGGTTGTATTCTAACACCAGTGCCGAAGTATACATAATAGATTTATTTCACACTTGTACATAATGATGGTGTGTTAGTATGGTATTGGAATATGGTAGTGGTGTAGTGTGGTGATGGTAGTAGTGGTAGTGATGGTGGTAGTGGCAATGTTGTGTGGAAGAAGAAGAAAGTTTGTCGTAGTGGTGGTGGTGGTTGTCGTACACAGCCAGTCTTAATGAATCTAAATTGGCTGGGGTGGTGTTTGGCCCTCCCACACCTACCGTCTCTCCCTCTCTCTCTCTCTCTCTCTCCCCTATAATTTCACATGTTGCTTCACCCCCTTCTTTATCTATCTCTCTTTATCTCTATTCATCTCTCTCGGTTCCTATCCCATTTTATTTCTCAACATCTCTCTCTCTCTCTCTCTCTCTCTCTCTCTCTCTCTCTCTCTCTCTCTCTCTCTCTCTCTCTCCGTTTATCTATATATGTATGCATCAACAAATGTGTATGTTTCATTCTGTTTTGTATACATGTGTGTGTATGTATATTTGTGTATTGAGTGTATTCGTGTCCATATATGTTCGTCTCAACGTATAAGCGTGCCTGTATAATATACTGTATGTATGAATTTATGTATGTATGTATGTATGTATGTATGTATGTATGTATGGTGTATGGGTGTATAACTGTGTGTGTGTGTGTGTGTGTGTGTGTGTGTGTGTGTGTGTGTGTGTGTCTAGTCTGAATGTACACTTGTATGTTTTGTGTATGTGTGAATTGTCTTAAAAATAATAATAATACACGGTCAAAATACACAGTCATGAAGTGTGAGTGTTGGAGGCGTGTATGACTGTATTTTTCCTCTTACACAATACACAGTCATGAAGTGTGAGTGTTGGAGGCGTGTATGACTGTATTTTTCCTCTTACACAATACACAGTCATGAAGTGTGAGTGTTGGAGGTGTGTATGACTGTATTTTTCCTCTTACACAATACACAGTCATGACGTGTGGGTGTACAGATGCGGGCAGTTAGTTACAATTGAGAACTCTTGAACAGGGCACAGGAGGTTAGTGCAAGCGTTGTGTGTGTGTGTGTGTGTGTGTGTGTGTGTGTGTGTGTGTGTGTGTGTGTTTTGTTAAATATGGATAACTTTTTCTTTTTTTTAAAACTTAATTAAATATTAGTTCAAATTTAAACGTCATTTACAATCACAACATAACCAAATTATAACTAAATTAAGTAGGTTAGGATAGGTTAGGTTAGGGTACGTTTGGTTAGGTTAGGGTATGTTTGGTTAGGTTAGGTTAGGTTAGGTTAGGTTAGGTTAGGGTATGTTAGGTTAGGTTAGGGTATGTTTGGTTAGGTTAGGTTAGGTTAGGTTAGGTTAGGTTTGGTTAGGTTAGGGTATGTTAGGTTAGGTTAGGTTAGGGTATGTTTGGTTAGGTTAGGTTAGGTTAGGTTAGGTTAGGTTAGGTTAGGGTATGTTAGGTTAGGTTAGGTTAGGGTTAGGTTAGGTTAGGGTATGTTAGGTTAGGTTAGGTTAGGGTATGTTAGGTTAGGTTAGGTTAGGGTATGTTAGGTTAGGTTAGGTTAGGTTAGGGTATGTTAGGTTAGGTTAGGTTAGGGTTAGGTTAGGTTAGGTTAGGGTATGTTAGGTTAGGTTAGGTTAGGGTATGTTAGGTTAGGTTAGGTTAGGTTAGGTTAGGTTAGGTTAGGTTAGGGTATGTTTGGTTAGGTTAGGGTATGTTTGGTTAGGTTAGGGTAGGTTAGGGTAGGTTTGGTTAGGTTAGGGTATGTTAGGGTAGGTTAGGGTAGGTTAGGTTAGGGTAAGTTTGGTTAGGTTAGGGTATGCTTGGTTAGGTTAGGGTTAGGTTAGGTTAGGTTAGGTTAGGTTAGGTTAGGTTAAGTTAGGTTAGGTTAGGTTAGGTTAGGTTAGGTTAGGGTAAGTTTGGTTTGGTTAGGGTAGGTTAGGGTAGGTTAGGGTATGTTAGGTTAGGTTAGGTTAGGTTAGGGTATGTTTGGTTAGGTTAGGGTAGGTTAGGGTATGTTAGGGTAGGTTAGGGTAGGTTAGGGTAGGTTTGGTTAGGTTAGGGTAAGTTTGGTTAGGTTAGGGTAAGTTTGGTTTGGTTAGGGTATGTTTGGTTAGGTTAGGGTAAGTTTGGTTAGGTTAGGGTAAGTTTGGTTTGGTTAGGGTAGGTTAGGTTAGGGTAAGTTTGGTTTGGTTAGGGTAGGTTAGGTTAGGGTAAGTTTGGTTTGGCTAGGGTATGTTTGGTTAGGTTAGGGTAAGTTTGGTTTGGTTAGGGTATGTTTGGTTAGGTTAGGGTAGGCTAGGTTAGGTTAGCTTAGGTCAGGTTAGGTTAATACTGATGCTATTTATAATTTGTATTAGGAGGAAGTAAGTGTAGCTAATGTGTTGGTGATGGTGGTGAAGGACGTGTGGGTGATGGTGGTGAAGGACGTGTGGGTGATGGTGGTGAAGGACGTGTGGGTGATGGTGGTGAAGGACGTGTGGGTGATGGTGGTGAAGGACGTGTGGGTGATGGTGGTGAAGGACGTGTGGGTGATGGTGGTGAAGGACGTGTGGGTGATGGTGGTGAAGGACGTGTGGGTGATGGTGATGAAGGACGTGTGGGTGATGGTGGTGAAGGACGTGTGGGTGATGGTGGTGAAGGACGTGTGGGTGATGGTGGTGAAGGACGTGTGGGTGATGGTGGTGAAGGACGTGTGGGTGATGGTGGTGAAGGACGTGTGGGTCATGGTGGTGTAGGACGTGTGGGTGATGGTGGTGAAGGACGTGTGGGTCATGGTGGTGTAGGACGTGTGGGTGATGGTGGTGAAGGACGTGTGGGTGATGGTGGTGTAGGACGTGTGGGTGATGGTGGTGAAGGACGTGTGGGTGATGGTGGTGAAGGACGTGTGGGTGATGGTGGTGAAGGACGTGTGGGTGATAATAAGATACAACTTTTATAACTAATAAATATGAATGAATGAATGAATTAATGAATGAATGAATGAACTAGCTAATGGGAGAATGAACAGAAGTGTAACAACCATTAAAAGACCAATTACAAGTTTGTGCATGTCCTTGTTTCAGGCAATTCTTAATTGAGATGTTTAAAAAGAGGATAAAATACTAAAATATACATACATACATACATACATACATACATACATATTGTACATACATACATACATACATATTGTACATACATACATACCAAATGAATTCGAAATTAAGAATGTTTCAGACTCATTGAATTAGGCAGAGAGAGAGGGAGAGAGAGGAAAGAAAAAAAGAGAAAGAAAAAGAGAGAAAAAAGGAGAGAAAAAAGAGAAAGAACAGAGAGAAAGAATATAAAAGAGAAATAGGTAAATATAATGCAGGGACAAACACTACGCCTTGTGGTACTCCGCGGTCATTCCTTAGAACAACTTCAGACTTTCTCAGATACCACTTGGTGAGCTAGGAGACCCCTCTCTCTCTCTCTCTCTCTCTCTCTCTCTCTCTCTCTCTCATTCCGAGCCCCTACAACCTAAACCATACAAAAATCACGTGTTGGAAACCTTGTCAAGATACATCGTTTCTGTGTTAATGTTTAAATGGACATGACATAATTGTCTTCTGTAAACACTTGTATTACCTTTATTATTTGTATACCTACACTGCCTATGTATATTTTGGTATATCTGTACTGTATGTATATTGTTTGTATACCTGCACTGTCTATGTATATTGTTTGTATACCTGCACTGTCTATGTATATTGTTTGTATACCTGAACTGTCTATGTATATTGTTTATATACCTGCATTACGTATCTTGTCTGTATATCTGAAATGCTTATGTATATTGTTTGCATACTTGTATTGCTTATGTATATTGTTTGTATACCTACACTAAGTATATTTTTGTATACTTACACTTTCTATGTATATTGTTTGTATAACTGCATTGCCTATGTATATTATTTGTATACCTACACTGTCTATGTATATTGTTTGTATACCTGCATTACATAACTTGTTTATATAAATGAATTGCGTATGTATACCTGTTTGTAAAAATGTATATTATCTTCGTATATTGTCTGTTTACCTACACTGCATATGGAACTTGTTTTTATATCTGCATTTTCTTTGTATATAACATGTATACCTTCATTATCCATATACATACTGAATTCCCGTCACATGTCGAGTTATACTGAGCCCAACATAGCTCTTGTACACTGAGGCAGGAATGTCTCTCTCAACACGGAGGCTCAGTGTCAACACCACATTCTTGACCATCACGATAACAAGTAGAGAGCCCCTGTAGACGTGTGGCTCCTGGATGATGGTACAGTGACCACACCTCTAGTAGACCACACCAGTAGTTTACACCCAGTGACCACACCTCTAGTAGACCACACCAGTAGTTTACACCCAGGGACCACACCTCTAGTAGACCACACCAGTAGTTTACACCCAGGGACCACACCTCTAGTCGACCACATCAATAACCTACACCCAGTGACCACACCAGTAGCCTACACCCAGTGACCACACCAGTAGCCTACACACACAGTGACCACACCAGTAGCCTACACCCACAGTGACCACACCAGTACCCTACATCCACAGTGACCACATCAATAGTCTACACCAACAGTGACCACACCAATAGCCTACACCCAGTGACCACACCAATAGTCTACACCCACAGTGACCACATCAGTAGCCTACACCCACAGTGACCACACCAATAGCCTACACCCACAGTGACCACACCAGTAGCCTACACCCACAGTGACCACACCAGTAGCCTACACCCACACTGAACACACCCACACAACACTACACCCCACACCTACACTTCCATAATTCAGTATATTAAATTTCCCTTTATTAAACTTTTAAGCACTGTGTATACCATGAAGCAATGTGTATACCATGAAGCAATGTGTATACCATGGAGCACTGTGTATACCATGAAGCAATGTGTATACCATGAAGCACTGTGTATACCATGAAGCAATGTGTATACCATGAAGCACTGTGTATACCATGAAGCAATGTGTATACCATGAAGCACTGTGTATACCATGAAGCACTGTGTATACCATGAAGCAATGTGTATACCATGAAGCAATGTGTATACCATGAAGCACTGTGTATACCATGAAGCAATGTGTATACCATGAAGCACTGTGTATACCATGAAGCACTGTGTATACCATGAAGCAATGTGTATACCATGAAGCAATGTGTATACCATGAAGCAATGTGTATACTATGAAGCAATGTGTATACCATGAAGCAATGTGTATACCATGAAGCACTGTGTATACTATGAAGCACTGTGTATACCATGAAGCAATGTGTATACCATGAAGCACTATGTATACCATAAAGCAATGTGTATACCATGAAGCAATGTGTATACCATGAAGCAATGTGTATACCATGAAGCAATGTGTATACCATGAAGCAATGTGTATACCATGAAGCAATGTGTATACCATGAAGCACTATGTATACAATGAAACACTGTATACAATGAAGCACTGCATATACCATGAAGCACTGTGTATACCATGAAGCACTGCATATACCATGAAGCACCGTGTATACCGTGAAGCACTGCGTATACAATGAAGCACAGTGTATCAGGCATTGGGCGATTACATTTCAAATTTAACTAGTAAATTAATTTTTTTTCCGGTTAAGTTAACCTGATATTTTGAGCATTAAACAAGTTAAGAAGTATTAATTTGCTTAGGGGAATTTTCATGTGGATTAAATAACTTAATATCCTGTAAATGTATTCCAGAAGAGTCAATGAATACTGTAGTTTGAATACCTGAATAGTGAGGCAGTCTGGCACACTACTTCCTTGGTATGAATAAGTCTTGAGATAAAATAATTATAAATTATCGTCTTTTTTATCATATGGACACTGCAACGACAACTGAGTAACTGAGAGGCAGCAATCAGGTTACTAATGTTTCGTTTACTGTACAGGAGAGTCAACAGTGTGGATACTCACTGGACCTAAGGGCTGGTGTGTTATATATTATTTGGCATATTTTCTAAGGAGTTAATAGATAATTAATCGAAGTTATTAAATTAATTTACCAGATTTTAGATTAAGTTAAACTGTTATTTCAAAAGTTAACTAGTAAAGCTAAGTTAATTAATTGTCCCATGCCTGTGTATACCATGAAGCACTGCGTATACCTATGTATAACTTACCATAACCTAACCTAACCTTACTTAACCTAAACTAACCTTACTTAACCTAACCTCTTACTTAACCTAACCTAACCTTACTTAACCTAACCTAACCTTACATAACCTAACCTAACCTTACTTAACCTAACGTAACCTTACTTAACCTAACCTAACCTTACATAACCTAACCTAACCTTACTTAACCTAACCTAACCTTACTTAACCTAACCTAACCTTACTTAACCGAACCTAACCTTACATAACCTAACCTAACCTTACTTAACCTAACCTTACTTAACCGAACCTAACCTTACTTAACCTAACCTAACCTTACTTAACCTAACCTAACCTTACTTAACCTAACCGAAAATTGTCCCCCAGGTAGCATAAAGGTGATCTAATTAATATTTTGAGAGTCAACAATTTAATAATTTCTTTCGAGTGAGAGACAGGAAGAGAGACAGACAGACAGACAGACAGACAGACAAAAAAAACAGACAAACACCGACAGAGACAAAGACAGAAAGACAGACAAAAAGACAGAAAGACAAAGACAGACAGAAAGAAACACAGACACAGACAGACAGACAAACACAGACAGACATACAGAAAGAAAAACAGACAGACAGACAGACACAACCAGATGGTCTATAAACGTAGAGAGTTTCATCACTATAAGGCGTCAACAAGTTTTTCTTCTGAACCCTAAGTTAATGTAATATCCGGGAGTGCCTCTGTTTCCCTTATAGACAGGCTCAACTACGGCGTGTACCAGTCTTCAAGAGTGGTGACTGTATGGCTGGTGGAACACATTAATGGTAACTGTATGACTGGTGGAACACATTAATGGTAACTGTATGACTGGTGGAACACATTAATGGTAACTGTATGACTGGTGGAACACATTAATGGTAACTGTACGACTGGTGGAACATATTAATGGTAACTGTATGACTGGTGGAACACATTAAGGGTAACTGTATGACTGGTGGAACACATTAAGGGTAACTGTATAACTGGTGGAACACATTAATGGTAACTGTATGACTGGTGGAACATATTAATGGTAACTGTATGACTGGTGGAACACATTAATGGTAACTGTACGACTGGTGGAACATATTAATGGTAACTGTATGACTGGTGGAACACATTAAGGGTAACTGTATAACTGGTGGAACACATTAATGGTAACTGTATGACTGGTGGAACATATTAATGGTAACTGTCTGACTGGTGGAGCACATTAATGGTAACTGTATGACTGGTGGAACACATTAATGGTAACTGTATGACTGGTGGAACATATTAATGGTAACTGTATGACTGGTGGAACACACATTAATGGTAACTGTATGACTGGTGGAACACATTAATGGTAACTGTATGACTGGTGGAACACATTAATGGTAACTGTATGACTGGTGGAACACATTAATGGTAACTATACGACTGGTGGAACACATTAATGGTAACTGTATGACTGGTGGAACACATTAATGGTAACTGTATGACTGGTGGAACACATTAATGGTAACTGTATGACTGGTGGAACACACACACGATATCTAACTGTCAAATTAAGTACAGTGAAGTCAACATATTTTGACTACCGTGAGGCTGAGGAAAGGAAGCACCTCCAGGCTCCAAGCTCCCCAGTACTCCTATAAGTTCCTCTCCGGCACCAGCTCCTATCCGGCGCCAGCTCCTCTTAGTCGCCAGCTCCTCTTCAGCACTAGCTCCTCTCCGGCGCCAGCTCCTCTCCGGCACCAGCTCCTCTCCGGCACCAGCTCCTCTCCGGCACCAGCTCCTCTCCGGTACCAGCTCCTATCCAGCGCCAGCTCCTCTCCAGGGTCAGTTTCTCTCCGGCACCAGTTCCTCTCTGACTCAAGCTCCTCTACGGATGAAGCTCCTCTTCGGCTCAAGCTCCTCTCCAGCTCAAGTTCCTCTCCGGCTCAAGCTCTTCTCCGGCTCAAGCTCCTCTCCGCGGCACCAGCTCCTCTCTGGTTCAAGTTCCTCTACAGCTGCGGGTGTTGAAGCTATAGTTCCTGGCCCCAGAGGCGGAACACCACCAACCCTATAAGTCTATATTGTCCCCCCAAAAAGTTGCCAGTTCCCAAGAGAACACCTGTCCAAAGCAGTAGCATTAAGCGACCACCTGGAGACTACAGTGTAACTAAACCAAATCTAAACCAGTCAATATAGGGGTGAACGACAGTTGCCATAGACATTTCTCTTTTTACTTCCTCTGACTTTATTTTTACTTTACGCAAACACTTCACTGTATCTAGCCATTGAATAGGGGTCAAAGACAGTTAGGTTCAGTTGTAATTTTTAATTAAATATATCTAGGCTTAGACTGCTTGGGGTTATACCATATAAAGCTGCTGTTATATGTGTACAGTATATCAAGAGACGTCAGGTGAGGTGGATTGTTATTATAGTATATGGATAAATGTGTATCCATTATCCATGCATGAACAACTACGCTGGACTGGCCATGTTACCGGCATGGACGACAGTAGACTGCCAAAGCAGCTACTTTACAGTCACCTAACAAATGGTAAACGTAACGCTGGCGGGCAAAGGAAAAGGTATAAGGATAGTCTTAAGACAAACCAGAGAAAATGCCAAATCGACCCCCTCACCTGGGAGACGATCACTCCACACCGTAACACTTGGAGGAGCACCACATGAGAAAGTGTCAATACTTTCAAGTTAGCCCGACTGCATACCGAGGCAGACAAGCGCCAACGCCGGAAAGACGTGCAACATCTTTGGACGGGCCTGCCGGTCCCGTATCGGCCTTTCGGGTCACCTCAGAGCTCACCAACGATGGTGACATCCTTAATAACTTATACCATTGTATCATTGCTGGATGATCGTCATACTCGATTCTGTGTGACAGCAATAGAGTAGTAGTAGTGTGTGTGTGTGTGTGTGTGTGTGTGTGTGTGTGTGTGTGTGTGTGTGTGTGTGTGTGTTTATGTAATAATAATAATAATAATAATTAACGGTTTATTGAAAGAGCTTGGCAGCCAGAAGGCTGAAAATATACAGTTACATACCTATGTATGTATGTATGTATGTACTAAGGGATGGAAGACTTCCTCTTTTACCTCAATATACAGTATTCACCTAACTATTTGTCTTCAATACTACAAGATTAATGAACAAATGGAAATATTGTAATTTCATCAGTTCTATTTCTCTCTCACACACACAAGAAGCATTATAATCCTCTTTTAAATACCTCAAAGCCAACATAATCAACAAGTGTCTGTCAGCTGGCCGTCGCCCGCCGCCCATATCGTGTGGCCAATAATCACTTTCGAATTTCCCGCTAAAGTCTAGTTCCCAGGCGTGATTGGCGGGCGTCACGTGATCACCCGCATCCCTGACCACGCCCACCTCCCCGAACACGCGACCACCCGCACGTATAATAACACCGCCTTCACTATTTCTCTCCTTTACCAACCCTCAATAATATTTAAACATTAACAAATATATTCAACATATTTATATTAATTTATGATTTATAATTACCATCAAATACATGAGGATATCAGAGTATTTGTGGGAAGTATATGACGAGGAAGGTCTTTTAGTGTACCGTCCAGCGGGTGATAAAGCAAGTAGAGCCTGCCCACCACCCGCTGACTGACACGGCCAAGATGGCTAGGGGGATACGGGTGAGG